>JAOWBW010001067.1:68174-274713 GCA_026119855.1 Campanula takesimana
AACGAAATTTGACTAAGTACGAAGTTAGGCGCATAAGGTTTTAGGCGCAGAATGTTTAAAGGCGCATATACAAGTAGAGGCGCAGAAAGCATTCAGGCGCATAAAAGAATAGGCGCATAGAGGGTATAGGCGCATATCGTGAGAATTTTAACTTAGTAAGAAAAACAAACAACAATCATTCAAATGAAAGAAATGAAAATCAAAAAGTTCAAATTTCGAAAACAGATAGAAAATTTTTAGAGACCAAAACATGCAAAAATGACGAAGAACACGAAGAACGACCCTTGAATGCTCGAAGAACACCAAGAACACGAAAATCATGAAACTTCACCAAACTAGACAAATAATATATCAAAATGATTGCATGACAACAAGGAATCTAAATATGTAAACAAAATTATGAACAAATCAATAATGAAAGCACAATGATCAAAAGAATGACCGAAGATTTTGAATATTTTTTGAAAACAAAAATCCAGATTTGTAACAAACAGAGCATTGATCGTTGAAATGTTGGTTTTAAAAGATTCGAAATCAAGAATAGAACATAACCCAACAAACGATATAGAAAATGATCATCGAAACAAGAGAAATCAAAGATAAACCGAATCCGGGTTTTGTAAAATATCGAAAACACACACAAAATGACGAAACACAGAAAACGAATTTCAGAAAATTAAGAGTTAAGGGTTTAGAATTCATACCATTTCGTCTTGTGTAGATGTTGATGCTTTCTTAGGACCCATAAAATTATATATATATATATGTAAAATGAAGAAGACAAATGAAGAAGATGGAGAGATAGAGAGAGATTAGTCGGGGAAGAGTGAGACAGGAGAGAGAGAAACGGGAGTTGGTAGGAGGGAGGAAGGTGATGATGTTTTTATAGGTTTAGGTTTAAAAACTTGCACTGATAAAGCAAAAATACAGTCAAAAATTTAAAAGATTGGAAGATGAAAAGATGGCATTAATGAGGGATTTGAAAAGGCGGCTAATCATTTCAGGTGCTTAAATGCTGAATGACACAAAGTGTCATGAAGTGACATTTAGGTTTTTGAAAAACTGCTCCACTTTCCCTTTAAGTGTATGAGCAATTTTGACTAATTTTTGCACAAACACCAAAAACATCTATTTTGGTGTAAGTTTGGGGTGCAAGAAATATATCCCAGAATTTTTTTTTTCGAAAAGCGTAAAACGAGGGAAAAATTTAATTGCACAAGTACCCTTGAACAATTAAAGGAATGTCAAAAGACATAGATTCCTATAATAAATGAACAGAATGAACATACCTGGTACTTGTGTATTTAATACGTTCAATCATTGAAATTAAATTTGAGAATTGATTGAGCCGCAATAGTTAATGCGCGCATGAAAGGGGCGTATTACTTCAGCAGGGCGCATACTCATCTAGGCGCATTATTCATCAAGGCGCATAACATCTCAAGGCGCATAAAGAAGGTTGAGGGCGCATAAGTGTTTGAAGCGCATGGATTAATAGGCGCGCAGATATTGTGCGCGCAGAAAATTAGAGATGGGCGCGCAATTTTCAAGGCGCATAGGTGGCGCATAGTTTCCTTGAAACTTTGAGAAATTGATTTAATCATTTGTACCTAAAATACTCATAACTCAACACAACATAAAATCATTAGTATTGACAAAACTATATTGAATTTAGTTGAGTTCAAGCATACCCATTTCACCTCTCAAAAACATGAACCGTTTCGCGTCAAGTGCTTTCGTTAGAATGTCGGCGATTTGATAGTCGGTTCCCACGTGTTCCAAATGAATATTGCCTTTCTCCACGTGGTCTTTGAGGAAGTGATATTTGATGTCGATGTGCTTGGTCTTTGAGTGCATGATAGGATTTTCAGAAACCGCAATTGTTGATGTATTGTCGCAATAGATGGGACAATTTTCTTCGATGATATCATAGTTCACCAATTGCTGCTTCATCCAGAGTATTTGACAACAACAACTTCCCGCAGCGATATATTCGGCTTCGGTTGTTGAGACAGATACTGAAGCTTGTTTCTTACTTGCCCATGACACAAGTCTATATCCGAGGAAATGACAAGTGCCACTTGTGCTTTTCCTATCAATTGTGCATGCTGCATAATCCGCATCTGAATAACCTACAAGTTTAAAGTTCAAATCTTTGGTGTACCAAAGTCCAAGGTTAACAGTGCCAGAGAGATATCTTATAATACGTTTCACAGCAATTAAGTGTGCTTCTCTAGGGTCGGATTGATAACGAGCACAAACACAAACACTAAACATAATATTGGGCCTACTAGCAGTAAGATAAAGGAGTGAGCCAATCATACCTCGATAGAGCGTTTGATCAACACGTTTACCTTTTAGATCTTTGTCGAGTTTGTTGCCGGTGGCCATTGGAGTATCGTATGATTTAGCGTTCTCAAGTCCAAACTTCTTGATTAAGTCCTTTGTGTATTTGGATTGGTTGATAAAAATGCCTTCACTCATTTGCTTGATTTGAAGCCCGAGGAAGAATGTGAGTTCTCCCATCATGCTCATTTCAAACTTGCTCTTCATTAGTTCTCAAAACGCTTGCACAACAATTCATTAGTTGAACCAAATATAATATCATCAACATAAATTTGAACAAGTAATTTATGACCATTATGTTTGGCAATGAAAAGAGTTGTATCGATTTTACCGCGAGTGAAGCCTTTTTCGATGAGAAACTTGGATAGTGTATCATACCATGCTCTTGGTGCTTGTTTGAGTCCATACAAAGCTTTCTGGAGTTTGTACACATGATTTGGAAATTGTGAATCTTCAAACCCAGGTGGTTGAGCAACATAGACTTGTTCTTGGAGTTCACATTTAGAAACGCGCTCTTCACATCCATTTGATATAACTTGAAGTTCTTGTGAGCGGCGTAAGCTAGAAATAATCTGATAGCTTCAAGTCTTGCTACGGGCGCAAAAGTTTCATCGTAGTCTATTCCTTCTTCTTGCCTATAGCCTTGTGCAACCAATCTTGCTTTGTTTCTCGTGATGGTTCCATTCTCGTCCATCTTGTTCCTGAACACCCATTTTGTACCAATCACTCCATGATCATTTGGTCTTGGAACTAGAGTCCAAACCTTACAGCGTTCAAATTGATTGAGTTCTTCTTGCATTGCAACAACCCAATTAGGATCTTGGAGCGCTTCATCAGCCTTCTTCAGTTCAATTTGAGAGATAAAGGCAGTGTAAGCATCAAAGTTTGTAGCTCTCCTTGTACGAACACCAACTTGTAGATCACCAATGATATTAGCAATTGGGTGACCTCTAACTTCACGAATTTCAGGAGGTAAGTTAGGTTGAGTCGTAGAGACTTGAAGGTCTTCAATTGGTACATCTTCACCAGATTCAAAGTCATTGAAATTTGGGGGTTGAACTGGCTCAGAATTGAAATTTGGGTTTACACCAGATGCAGCAGTAGAAATAGGCGCATGAGAGGAATCATGAGGCGCATCTTTTGAGTGAGGCGCAATAGATGATTCACCAGGCGCATTATACATAGAATTAGGCGCATTTGATGTAGATGGATTTCCTTGAGTTGATAAATTCTGATCTTGAGTGGGCGCAACATAAATAGGAGCACCTGTATCATTTAGCTCAATAGAATCATCAGCAACATTTGGAGCCAAATGTGGCTCAAGGAGAGAATGTTCATCAAAAGTAACATGTACAGATTCAACTATCACTAATGTAGTTCTATTGAAAACACGAAAAGCTTTAGAGTGTTTGGCATACCCAACAAAAATACCTTCATCGGCTTTGGCATCGAATTTACCTCTATGTTCGTTTCCGTTGTAGAGGATATAACATTTGCAACCAAAGATCTTGAAGAATGCAATGTTGGGAGTTCTACCACGCCAAAGTTCATACGGAGTCTTGTTGTGAAGTTTGTTGATGAGGGAACGATTTTGAGTAAAACATGCGGTGTTGATAGCTTCTTCCCAAAAGTACTTAGGCAATTTAGCTTCAGCTATCATCGTCTTTCCAGCTTCAATCAACGTTCTATTCTTTCGTTCAACAACGCCATTTTGTTGAGGAACTCCGGCGGTTGAAAAGTTGTGATCTATCCCATGATCTTCACAGTATCGAGCAACACCGTTGTTCTTGAATTCTGTTCCATTGTCGGATCGAACACTAACGATGTCATCTTCTTTTTGGGTTTGGAGCAGTCGAAATAAGGTAGTGAGAATATCATAACAATCATCTTTTGTAATCATCATCTCTACCCATGTATATCTTGAATAATCATCCACCACAACTAGAGTATACTTGTTTCTTCTAATACTTGCGATGGAAACTGGTCCAAATAGATCAACGTGAAGCAGTTGCAAACATCTTGTAGTTGAAGGATTTGACTTGCTTGAAAATGACTGCTTCGGTTGTTTGCCAAGTTGACATGCGGCGCACTTTTTGTCATTATGATCAGCAACTTTGGGAAGTCCTTTGACAAGATTGTTCCTGCTGAGTTTAGATAGATACTTGAAGTTCAAGTGACTTAAGCGCTTGTGCCACAGCCAACTATTTTCGTTCACACTTTTTGCTACAAAACAAAGATTAGTACTAGAGTTCATACTATGGAAATCAATAATTTAAATATTTGTCTTACGATATCCCGTGAGTAAGATAGCTCCAGTTTTGCCATTCTTGATAAGACATTGCGTTGAAGTGAAATGGCATTCTAATCCTTTGTCGCAGAATTGAGATATGGATAATAAGTTGTGCTTGAGCCCTTCGACGAGTGAGACTCTTTCAATGCACACTTTGTCTTTCTTGAGCTTTCCATATGCTACAACTTGACCTTTGTTATTATCGCCAAATGTTACGGAGGGACCTCTTTCTTCATGGACATCTTCTAATAAGGATTCATCTCCAGTCATGTGTCTTGAACACCCACTATCGAGAATCCATTCGTAATTTCTAGCTTTTGAAGATCCAGCCATGAAACAAAGAACCTGAAATATAGACATTTAAGCAGGTCCCCTTTATTCTTTTTGGGTCCTAGGGTTAGCAACTTTTGACAACCCACTCTTGCTTGACCTTAGGATTTTTACGTCCTTTGGCATTGGGAGTGAATCGCAAAAGGCATTCCACGGCCTTGTGTCCTGAACAATCACAAATGGAACAATGATGAAAGCCACCAATCACGTGAGTTTTCACAAACTCTTTACTTTTCTTGGGGATGGCATTCTTCTTTGGGTCAGATGAACTAGACTTAACAAAATCTTTCTTTTGAAATTTTGGAGCGCTTTTTCTCGGAGGGCGCATAGGGCTAGGAGGCGCACGGCGATGAGGCGCGTGGCTCTTAGGCGCATAATGAGCACTCGGAGAAGGAGCGTGCCTATTTTCAAGAATGATTTTGCTAGGAGATGGTTCATCTGTAGCTATACCTTTCCCATTAGCTTTCCCAAATTGCTTCGTTGGGTAGACATAATGGAATGTTTGTCTCTTGACTTTTTCCTGTCCTTTACCCATTGAATTAGAATGTTTTTCCTTGGGAATTTCAAAAGTTTGTTGGTTGGTAAATTCACTATCTCTTTCAGCACAGACATCACATTTAAAGTTGTCACTAGTTGATGAGAATCCCAAGCCACTTTTATCACCACTGACTTTTTGGGACTCAAATATATTCTCCATAGTGACACGAGAATTGGACCACTCATTTGTAATCTTTTTAAGATCAGTAATTTGAGCAACCAATTCATCGTTTTGAACTTTAAGAAGTGAGTTCTGTTCTGTTAGAAAAGTGTTTTTAACAGTAAGAGGAGTCATGCTCTTTATCTGCTCCTTAAGGAGGGTGAGTTCAGATTTTAGTAGAGATTTTCAGATTTTAGTAGAGATTTCTCGGTCTTAAGCTGGGAAATTTCATCACATGATAGTGCTAAAGCTTCCTTCATACTATCAAATCTAGTGATTACCTTTTCAGCCTTCTTGAACAATTTTTCTTGTTCAGCAATCACTTCATCATTGATTTTGGAGATTGGAGCAGTTGGTTCAACCAGTGGTCTAATGTATGCTCCTTTTCTCAATTTGTTCCTTGCTCCAAGATCACATCGCGAGAATAACAATCCACCATCGTTTTGAGCCGGAGTGAGAAATCCTTGTTCAACGAGCTCGCTGATGGTTGGTCCTTTCTTCTTTTTCACTTCTTGAAAACCTGCAGATTTCTTGATAGGTTTATTCAAGGCATTCATATCGGGAACATCCTTGGAGAAGTCATCATCAGAATCATAAGCATCAACTTCATCATCATTTGCCATCAAACAAACGAGTCCATCATCGGAATCTTCATCGCTCTCATCGGAGTCTGTTTCAATCCAAGTGTTGTGCTCATTTGCTGGTGCTTCTTCTTCAGCAACCAATCCCTTGTGACGAGTGAACTTGGGAGTGAATTTGGGAGTATGGCTGCTCTTCTTCTGCATATATTCAAATTTGGGGATCGGGCAGCTTGATGCAAAATGTCCGGGTTTCCTGCAATTAAAACAAACAAGATCTTCTTTTCTTTTTGAATCACTGCTCCTTGAAAACTTTTGAGGAGCTTTGCTGGTAGATCCTTGAAATTTGTTGGTTGAGCCGGGTCTTGAGAGTTTTCTGAACTTTTGAAATTTCTTCACAAATAAAGCGAAGTCTTCATCATCCATGTCTAATAGCTCAGAAGTAGAAATTTTGGGATCGGAGCTTTTCTCATCTTGTACAGGCGCAGGAGTAGGCGCAGGTGTAGGCGCAGCTTCTCTGTGCGCCATCATAGCCATAGATTTTGACTTTCCTTCAGTTTCGCTGATTCGTTGGAGTTTGAGTTCGTAAACTTTGAGATTTGCATATAGGTTCCTTAAAGTCCAAACATCTAAAGTTCCAGCGTCTTCAAGAGCGCTAGATTTATATAGATATCTTGATCCAAAAGCTTGTAGAAAATTTACATTCAAATCTTTGTTGGTAAACTTCATGCCAAGTGAAATACATAGATTGATAATTTCACAGTAGCGTTCATAAGTTTGCCTCAAGTTTTCACCGGGGAGTTGAGAGAAATTGTTGAATCTCTTCTGTACTTCGTATTTCTTGTTCTCCTTGCAAACGGTGTCTCCTTCAATATGCTCTTCAATAGCATCCCATAGCTCATTTGCAGTAGCACAATGCATGACTTGTTGTTTCATAGCCGTGCTTAGAGTGCTTAGAAGAATGTTTCTTGCTTTGCCATCATTTGCAACTCTTCTAATTTCTTCCTCGGTCCATTCTTCCCTTGGTTTTAGGACAGTAGGTTGAGCAGCGTTGGTGCGTGGATTTGGATTCGCCTTCATCGGAATATAAGGTCCATAAACGACGGTGTCATGGAACCTTTCATCGATTGAGTTGGGATGAGTCAATATGCTGAATTTCCACACGTCAAAATGATCTTCATCAAAGACCGGAACGTGAGTGTAGTTTGCAGTTGCCATAGGTTTTGAGTTTGCCATTTAGAATCGGCACCCAAGCTGTTAAGCTTGAAAAACGAAAAATGTTTTATAAAGGTGTTTGCTCTGATACCACTTGTTGGTCCCAAAGGGCAACAAGGGTATGAAAAATAGCTAGAGGGGGGGTGAATAGCTGTTTTAAAAATCTTTTCGTACCCTTGAAAAACTCAATTGCAAATGCGCACTTTATCAAGTAAGCGTAATGAAATGCGCCTAAGTGAGTGAGTGAAATGCACAGCGGAATTTAGTAATGAAAGTAGGCGCAAAGTGATAAAGGGAGCGCAACACACACACTAAGTATTTTGGCTCAAAGTGAGTGAAATAAGGAACTAAGGCAAATGATATAACAAACACAACACAATTCAGTTCAAACAATCTACAATGAGTAAACAAGCAAGTAGTGAGTGAAAATAATAACTTGAAAGAAATAACAAGATAATAACACAAGCTATTTGGAGAGGTTCGATCAATGAAAGATCTACGTCCTCTACCAAGATGGTTAGTCTTGGATTTCTAATCGAGATCTTATATAATGAGAGAGTGTTACAAATTACAACGTTTGAGCTTATACACTAACTCAAGATCTATTACTATGAAAGAACAAATCCAAAACAATAACCGGTGTATCTCTTAAAGAAGAATCTAAATGATTAATTCTTAAAGAGGTGCGTGTGTGTTCTTAGTATCAAGGCTCTTTAGATCTTTGAGATGGAGAGCACAAGAAACTAAAGTGTTGAGGCTTTGAAGATCTGGGCTAAGGATGAAGGTATGAAGATGTTCTTGAGAAATCTGGAAAAACGAAGGCAATCTTCAAATCTTCAACAAATGCTTTAGAGAGAGAAATTCTTGAAATTCTTAGCAAAACTTAGCAACTTCAAAATGTTGAAGTTAAGGGGTATTTATAGTGAATCTTCAAAAAAACTAGCCGTTGGAAATCCTTGTGGATAAGATGAGCTGTCGCTCGTTGATTGGAGCATGCATATATTATGGCCATTTTGACACTCAACATAAATGTGACCGTTGTGGACACGTGTCAATAGATTAGGCGCATATGCATCTTTTTAACCATCGTTGGATCATTGGCGTAATTTGAATTCTCTTCAAGTCTTCGAGTCTTCAATAAATCACTGAGTTTGAATAAACACTTTGAGGCGCGTTTGAGCCAAGAGGCGCATTGAGCCAAGAGGCGCACAGACGCGTGTGCTTAAAACAAGGGGTGCAGAGGCGCGTAGCATAGCTTATGAAGAGAGCCTTATGCGCGCGCTCTAAATGGCGCATGGCGCGAAAGTGGAAGGCGCGTAAGCGCGGCTCAAACTCACTGAGTGATTTTTCTTGAAACTTGATCTTCTTGCCCTATTTCTAAGCATATTCTATAACAATGGACAACTTAAAAAATGAAGTATAAATACTTCTTACATGTGGGTCTAAAGTCCATGAAATAAAACTTAGGTGATGGATCAATCAAATCTAATAAATCCTATTACATTTAAAACTGAGATATATGTGGGCATACCCAACAACGTATTCCTTAAAATGATCTAGTTCGGGAATACTAACAATGTTGTTGAGTTTGTGCACAAGTGTATGTCCTATTAAATGATCTAATGATTATCTGGACACAGAATGTTTGAGCTTCAATGAATGCTGTAAACAACCAACTCTCTTCAATGCACTAAAATCACCAACCTTCTTCAATGCACTGAGTCCTCTATTTATAGGAGGAGTTAATGTCTTAGCTTGTTAAAGAAGGATAACATTTGAATTTCCAGCTGGGTAGGTGAGGAGCATTTAATGCAGTATCCTTGGCATTAATGGCGAAGATACGCGTGCCTTAAAAGTCTGATGGGTAAAGACCCCTTTGTCTCAACCGGTTACCTGCAAAAGCAAGTAGAGACAGAGTATAGCTAAAAGTAGCTATGTGTCAGACGGCGCAGTGATCATTACAGAGCAGGTAAACTACTTTATGATAAAACAGTATAGAGACAATCAGCAAGGTTGACTTTAATGAAATGATGTCACCTGACTGACAGTGCAGACTGTCTATTATATCGGCATGTTGAGAATGGAGTTGATCGGCAACTTCTTTAATAAGTTGATCGGAAACTTGTGTAGCAAGTTGATCGGCAACTTGTCACATGTTAAGAATAGAGTTGATCGGCAACATGTTTACTGGTCTGCTGATTTGCTTCCTCTGCTGGTTTGTCTTGTTTTGAAGAGTTGTAATACACCTGTCCTGGTCACAAAGAATCCTAAGGGTACCTAAAAAGGTTCTAATAAAATTGGGGGATCCTAAGTGTAGACATGATTGGGAAGTAATTCTATGATCTAGGAATCTATTTGAACAACACCCATTTGCATCCTATGGTTTTTACACCTTCGGGCGCATCAATCAAGTTCCAAACTTGATTATCTTGCATGGATTGCAATTCAGATTCCATGGCTCCAAGCCACTTATCCGAATCAGGAGAAGACATCGCCTCTTGGTAGGTTGTTGGTTCATCATTCTCAATGATTTCCACCTCATTATTATCCGTTATGTGAAATCCATATCTCTCGGGCTCGGATCGTAACCTACTAGATCTGCGAGTTGCTTGTGTATTTTGAACAGGCTCCACAACTCCTTGTGGTTCTTGTTCTTGTTCCACTATTGGTTCAATGTCATTTTTTGGGTCTCGAATCTCTTCAAGATTTATTTTACTCCCACTGATTTCTTTGGAGAGAAACTCTTTCTCTAGAAAGACACCAGTTCGGGCAACAAAAACTTTGTTGTCCTCACGGTTGTAAAAGTAATATCCTCTAGTTTCCTTTGGATATCCCACGAAAGTACATTTATCATATTTGTGTGCAAGTTTGTTAGAGACAAGTCTTTTGATAAAGGCTTCGCAACCCCAAATCTTCATGAAAGAAAACAAGTTTTCTTTCTGCTCCACATCTCATATGGAGTCTTTTGAACCGATTTAGTTGGAACACGATTTAGTGTGAATGCAGCGGTTTCTAGAGCGTAACCTCAAAAGGATATTGGAAGATCAACTTGACTCATCATTGATCGAACCATGTCTAACAAAGTCCGATTTCTCCTCTCGGACACACCATTCCATTGTGGTGTTCTGGGTGGAGTCAATTGTGAAACTATTCCACAATTCTTTAGATGATCATCAAATTCATGACTCAAGTATTCTCCACCTCGATCTGATCGAAGTGCCTTAATACTTTTGCCAAGCTGTTTTTCTACTTCATATTGAAATATTCTAAATATCTCAAACGCTTCACTTTTATGTTTCATTAGGTAAACATACCCAAATCTACTATAATCATTCGTGAAGGTTATGAAGTATTGAAATCCTCCCCTAGCATTGCTACTTAATGGTCCGCATACATCGGAATGTATCAACCCCAATAAGTCGTTTGCCCTTTCACCTAGCTTGGTAAAAGGTGTCTTGGTCATTTTCCCAAGAAGACACGACTCACAAGTATCATATGAGCTAAGATCACATGAACCCAAGAGACCGTCCCCATGGAGTTTTGAGATACGCTTCTCATTAATATGACCAAGACGGCAATGCCACAAATAAGAATGATTTACATCATTAGGTTTAGATTTCTTATTTATATGATAGACATTTTCATTATTTTCATTCTCAACATCCAAGACATAAAGGCCATTAAATGAATTAGCAATACCATAAAGCACATCATTTAAATAAATATAAAATTTCTTATTCTCAATAAGAAACTTGAAACCTTCATTATCCAAACAAGAAATTGAAATAATATTTCTACTTAAATCCGGTACATAATAGCAATTGTTCAAAACAAGTATTAAACCGGAAGGTAAAGTGACATCATAAGTCCCTACGGCTAATGCAGCAACTCTTGCTCCATTCCCCACGCGTAGGTCTACTTCACCCTCTTTAAGCAGTCTCCTATTCTTTAGTCCCTGCACATTTAAACAAATGTGAGAACCACATCCGGTATCCAATACCCAAGAATCAGTGGTAGAAAGGAGAATATCTATCATATAGATACCTGAAGTCGACGCAGCCTTGCTGCCCTTCTTCTTCTTTTGCTCTTCCAAGAAAGCCTTGCAATTTCGTTTCCAATGACCAATTTCTTGAAAATGGAAACAGATTGCATCCTTTTTTGAATCGGGTTTTGCCTCAGAAGCCTTGGTAACCTTTGCCTTGCTTATCTTAGGTTTGACAACTTTTGGCTTACCCTTTCCTTTGGCACCAGCCTTCTTCCCATCATGAACCAAAAGCACAGGAGAGCCTTTCTCCACAATCTTCATCTCCGCAGTTTTAAGCATCCCATGCAACTCGGAGAGATTCTTATCCATTCCATGCATGTTATAATTCATCACAAACTGATTATAACTTTTAGGCAATGAATTAAGAATGAGATCCATGGCTAACTCCAATGGGATTGGATAGCCAAGTTTCTCAAGGTGCTCTACATAACCTTTCATTTTTAGCATGTGAGGACTCACTTGTTGCCCTTCATTCATCTTGCAAGAAGTGAATGCAACAATGGTCTTGTACCTCTCTTGCCTAGCTTGCTCTTGAAACATGGCTCTTAACTCCACGCCTATATCATAGGCTTCCAAATGTTCCAAACTTTGTTGGAGTTTTGAGCACATGGTGGCAAGCATGAGACAACTTATATCTCTAGAATCATTACGATGTTTCTTGTAACTGTCTCTTTCTGCCCTAGGGGCAGTAGGTTTTGGTTCAGCAGGAAGAGGCCCATCGAGAATTTACAACTTATCTTCTTGCCTTAGAATAATTCTTAGGCTACGGATCCAATCCATAAAGTTAGTACCATTCTCTTGGAGCTTATCCTTCTCAAGGATCGATCGCAACGAAACTGATTGAGTGTTGTTAAACTGATTGAGTGTTGTTAGTCATTATCTACAATTATGCAAAATTTCCAAAATTTAATAAGTACCGGTTTCATTAAAGAAATAAATAGTGTATTTTTCAAACAAAAATACTCCCACTAAATTATATAACCTTCATATACATCCAATGTATAATATAATTTAATTGGGCTAAAATCCAACTTTAATTTAACTTTTGAGTCCACGGAGGCGGACCGCTCAAAACTAAATTAATTAGGTAGACAATCATGTCAATCATATCCCATATGATTCTTAGATCCTTTTATGAGATTCTTTGAGAAATCCAATTTCAAAAAGCATGTTTAATCTCATCTTTTGCTTAGGCCCAAAACTGTTTTGACGCCTAATTAAGTCCAACCATTTTAAACGCATAGGAACCATTCAATTTAATGCACCTTGCGGAGGCAAGCCCACATTAAATTAATGAACCTCATCTTGCTCATACATGAATAAAATTAATGCACCTCGCGGAGGCAAACCCACGTCAAAATCACCCATGTATAAACAAGTGTTTTAATCATGGCATGGCAAAAAGAACTTAAAACTTTCTTTGAAGGTTCATCACATATAGCATACAACACATTTATGAGCACATAATATAAACATGTTACGCATCAAGTTTTGCCACTAAATTAATCTCCATTAATTTAAGCATAATATTTATGTGTCATTAGTTTCTCTATAATTATGAGGATGAGACTCTTTGAACTTTGGTTATCATCTTCCAAATCAAGACAACAAGTAGTGCGGCCGAAACTAAGCCATAAAGCATCCACAAATTCGCACTAATTCAAGAAACCAAGAAAGTTGTCCATTTGGCCGAAACTAAGCAATAGATGGTCTCGATGAACGTAGGCCAATTGCATCCACAATTCCACATGGATCTCCAATCTTTGAATCAATAACTTCGTTTCTCAATTTTAGCAATTATGAACTCTTCATAATTCTAACTTCGTTTTATCTTTGAAACTTTGATTGCGATCAAGTTTGGGAAACACAATCTCGATGAACGTAGATTAGCCATCCAAACCTTGAACCAATCTTAGAATCACAAGATCAAAACAAATAGGAAAATCAAACCCCAAGATACACAGCAAAACCAGCTGCCCAAAACCCGCTCCAGATCAGCAGGTCTGACCAGTATTGTCACTGATTCGGTTGGACCCCATCAAAATTCCAGAATCTGATTCTGATTCTGAGCAACTGTGCGGCTGCCCAAGAAAATCTGTGCGGTCGCCCAAACTTGTGCGGCCGCCCAATATTTTCTGTGCGGTCGCACAGTAGCATCAGACAGAATTTTTAAAGTTCAAAAATTTGTCTCAAAATTGTTTTCCCCGATTATTAAAACTTTGATCCAATCAAAAATTAATAATCAAACAATTCAGAATCCATCATAATTTTTAATGCGATTCAATAGTGCGATTAAAGTTGTAAAACAATAAACCACATAAAATCATATAACACATAAACATCATATAATCCAATATTCATATCATGCTAGGCACATAAACAATTTATATACACACAACATGATCTAAGTATTGAAATAATCAACATGAACGGGGCTCTGATACCACTGTTGGGTTTCGTAGTAACATGCGTAGCGGAAAATAGCATTTAAAATTTTATGAAACCCAAAGCCCATAGATCCATTCATATGATTAAATCAAACACTAGCAATATGAATACTAGAAAACTAACCCTTGATGACTTTGAATTTGGTCTTTGATCTTGGTGGAGAAATTGAAGCTTTAATCACAAACAAGTAAGAACACGAACTTTGAAGATGATAAGCTTCACCCTCTAGCGGTATCCACACCTTGAACGAATATCAAGAACACTTGATCTTGGTTGCTAGACTAAAATTATGAAACACGTTTTCACAATCAATATGAACTATATGGAATAATATATGTGTATTATTTTGTTCTTCAATCTAGGATGTCTTAGAACAAAATAAAACCTCTCTTAAACTCTTTGAGATTTGCATAAAAGCATTGGATTTTTTCTGGCCCGAATTTGGCTGTTTATATACATGTTAGACCTATTCCAAATAGGAAACTTAGGTCAAAACCCGTCCAAAATCCTTTTCCTAATCAAATCAAGAAACCAGTCCCGTCATGGTGTGCGGCCGCCCAAAACCACTTGTGCGGTCGCACATCTATCTGGAAGGTTTCTGGTACTTTTTGAGCCAAGCTGTGCGGCCGCCCAAGCCCATTTGTGCGGTCGCACACCTTCCCCAGATTTCCCTAATTTCCAAATTCCTCCAAATTCCTTCGACTTTATATTCAAATATAGTCCTTATTTAATATTCGTTCTATTGTGTGTGACCCTCTAGGATTACACTAAGTTGGCAATGGGTTCAAACATGAAACCATAAAATATGATTAGGTTCTAGCAAACCGTCATACCTACCCAAATAGTATAACTAGATACAAGTTCGCATTCTTTTAGGACATTTCACAATCCCTTTGTCCACGATGTCATTGAACACAAGTCATGGTCAACAAGTCAACTTGTTTTGTTCAATACTTTCTCGATTCCGAATATGTTGATAATCCAAATGACATTGATCTAATCAATTCATTTGAGTCCGGCCGAACATTTTCATCAACATCATTCCTACGAGAGGCCTAAGATTGACATCTCTCCGAAGAGGGACAAATCCATTTAGCTTATTACTCTTCCTTACGTGAATCCGATTATGCCAATCATACCCCTTATAACTACCCGGTTAAAGGTAGCGTTTGAATATGTCAAACATAATGTTCATCAAGTGGAAGACTATAATAACTTCATGTCTAAGGATTTCAAATGACATAACTAATATGAGATATATGTACGACATAGACCATTACATAAATCTCATACAGCGGGTCATATCCAGTACCTTGTTCCAAACAACTACCCATAAATCTAACATGATCATCCCATGATCATTTTGCCTTTATACTAGTGCTTAACAAGTACTAGGGACGGAGATTATTATATGTAAACATGAACAACAATAATAATCAAAACATCTCTTTATTGATATGAAATAGATGATAACAATTACAACGTTTATTAAACGTGCCTAGGGCACCACTACCAACAAGTTACTCAATGAATGAAAGTACAATCTATCTTTTCACTATGAACACTTTCTGTCTTCTCAATCTCAATACCTTTTATGTAACCTAGGGTTTTGAAATTGTAGATTCAAAACTCATCGAATCCACAAAATTCGAAGAGAATATCAACTGTAAATGGCGAGCTCTACATCAAATTCAGACTCCACAAATGTGTTGGTGTATATGCCCTAGGCACATTATTTGAACGCTTTTTATATTATCATTTATTCATTATAAAAAGATGTTTTGGATTATTATTTGTTGTTACATGTTTTGTTATAATAATTTCAGTCCCTAGTACTTATGAAGAACTAGTATAAGTTTATTAAGATAATCATGTGATGATTATGTGTATGTGTAGACACCCCGCCTTGGACCTCTCATGTCCCGATTGCATACACATTCTCTGTCTTCCTCTTTTCTGTTAAGTTTTGTTACTTTTCGTTAACTTTCATTATTTTCCGTTAAGTTCTTGACTTACTCCGTTAGTATTGGACTTGACTAAGTGACAAAGTCAACCTTGAGTCTTTGTTTACTTTGTTTTTGTTGACTTTTGTGGTGTTCGTTAAGTTCCTGTCTGATTTCGTTAGTTTCGGGGCTTAACTGTATAACGGGGTTAACTTTTGGGCTAAAATATGGATTTTTGAAGGTGGGACGTGCGCGCCTTTGCCCTCCTTTGTGGGAGGCGTGCGCTTCCCGTAGGGGTAGGACGTGCGCGATTCCCACCTTTAGAATCCCAGATTTTGCCAAATTCCCCTCATTTTCTGATTTGTAACCTCCAAAACCATTATGCCTTGGCTTGATCCGAGGAGAGGCCATCTTTGTGACCACAAATACTCTCCCTACACCTATAAATACCTCTTCATTCCACCATGGAAGGGGAGGAAGAATTCTTGACTCAAAAACTCTCTAAAACTAAAAAGTTCATTTTCAAGAGTGGTTAATATAGACAAATTGGTTCTTCCCCATTCAAGCACAAGATACAATGTTCATTCACTTTTTCTAAACTCTTAATCTTATTTATTACTTCTCTTTATCAAAACTCTTTATTTGCTTTCTTCATCTTTCATCTCTTCTAATGTGTATGTAATCTCCATAAAAAGGAATACAACCAAAAGGCCACTTCACTATTGAAGTTTGGTTAAGGTTACATTCCAACATTCTAAACTCCATTTTAATTTAACATTCATTTCTTAATGTAATTTTTTGATATGTAATCTTTAGCATGAATTTATAAATAAAATAATTCTCTTTTAATTTCCCTTTGCAATTCCCCTTTTCTTTACACTATAATTGTTAGCACTATTTAATAAAAGAAGGACTTCTAGCATTAGAACACCAATAGTAGAAAGACCGGCTTAAGCCGGGTGGAGTGGGTGGAGTGGGTGCTAACAATGTCTGCAGGGGAAAGCATCTTTATTTAGGGTCAAGGCAACCCCTTGAACCCACTGACTTACGGGTTTTTATCCAGAATCGGGCGCCTCTGCCCTACTTCTCCTAACGCGCGCGCCTCCCGAGTAGGCACCCAAATGCGCGCGCTTCTTGGCAATTCTCCAGAAACAGAACAGTAAACAGAATGGACAGTTTTGACAGTGTGTGGGCACCAGGCTGCACATGAATGATTTTACTTTCTGTTTATTTTATCGGTCACACGGGTGATTCGAAAGTTGTAAATATGTGTTTATTTGCTTTTTATTTCTTTAAATATATATATATATATATATATATAAAGATATATATATATATATATATATATATATATATATATATAGATTTTGTCACTTGTTGGACCTCACACTACGTGCACGAATTCTTATCAATTTCTCACTATCGAGTCGCACAAGTTCATAACCCCAAACCCGTCGAGGCCCATCTTAGGAAGTTTCAAGCTCCACCCGACCTTGACTCTTTCGAAGCGGTAAACCTCAACACCTCAACCCGTGGCGTAGTTCACGACTACATGTCGGGGGTGACCTTTAAGCCTCTCTTTAGCCGAGCACAAACCAACACAATTCTTAGTCTTGGTTATAACACTCCGTGACCAAGTCGGTTTTCGTGTGTCGAGATTTTCCTAAACTAATGTCATCAAATCATACATGCCGTTTCCAAAAGAAACAAGTGGTTATTATGGACGAAATAAAACTCCATCCCCAAGTGGTTGTTATGAACGAAATAAAACTCCGTCCCCGCATGTATGCTTTATGACATTAATAATTTAGTTGAATCCCGTCACATGCAGGTATCACAAGCGTAGTGGAATCCGATAAGTATATGGGACCGCAAGAAGGTCTATATATTAGTGTGACGATTCCACTATTTTCTAGAAACTCCAAAAAGGACTACGTCCTTCCGACTTTTGTAAATAAATAATAATAAAAAAGAGTCATTTTTTATGTGGTTGAGTCTTTTTTCTTTTTTGTAAGTTAAATTATTTTACTCAAAAGGTATTTGTGGGGCCAACCTAAGATCAACTGTGTTCTTCCAATAGGTCCAATGGCTTCCAACGGCAACAACAACAAGGGTGAGAACATTTCCGTGTCCAACGAAAAGCTATTTGATATAATGAGAGCCATGGGGGAACATATGGATAGACTTGCCGAGGATGCCCTCCATAAAGACGATTTGTGGCAAGCCCGTTTTGATCTCGAGAGGAGGATTCACAAGGAAGAGGTTTCCGAACTCAAGGCCTGTCTGCAAGACTTCACCGACAACAAGGCAAAGTTCAATGATAAAGCATGCTCAAGTATCCCGCCCCCCAAGAGCCACAAAGGTGCCGACAACAAGCGAGTTTTCACTCCACTCCTAAGAATGACCCAAACCGAAGCATTCGAAATCTTGATGGAAAGTGGAAAAGTCAAACCTTTGGAAGGGTACATGTCGAAGATGATACTGAAGAATCATGCATGGTGCAACTACCACAAGCTTAGTGGCCACACTACCGAGAAATGCTGCACTCTCCGAAATATCATCCAAGATTTGATCGACAATGGTGAATTTACTGTGGGTGAAGAGCGACCGTTAGAGAGTGACAACATGCAAGAACTCATCAAAGAAGAGGCTTTGTTTTGAAATGGGGCTTCAACAAGATATCATGCCACAAGGAGAACTACAACGACAAAGATGACGACAACAATCTCCGTTTCTTTTTCTCTACCTAGTAATAGGAATTAAAAATAATAATAATTAAAAAAAGAGTCAAAATTCCTCTAATGTGTGCATTAAGTTTTCTTCCTTCTAATTAATGTCAAAATTTGAGTCGGTCTTATCAAATAAAAGTCGTTCTTGTCCTCATACACTCTTCCAAGTTGTTCAATTTAATTTTTGGAAAAATGATGAAAAGATGTCTAAAAGAGTTTTGGAATGAAGGCCATCACTTGAACGCCTAGGGGCTAAACATCAAGAAGACGAATCCAAGACATCAAGCGCCAAAGCAAGATGGAGCAACAACCATGGAGAAATATCAAGCAATGTTTCAAAGGGGGATTTAAAAAAAAAAAAACTCGCTAGGTTGAACTCTTCAAAACAACCTAGGCAAAAGTAAGAGCACAAAAAAAAAAAAAAACAACAAAAAACCCCTCAATCAAAGAAGTGCATAAGATCAATATCATTTTCCTAGGACGAAGCGATATCAACAAAAATCACGATGAAGCGACCAATCCTCGCGACGAATGGAGCATTCACAAGAACTATGGTGACCTGAGCCTCTACACTGGAGGAATGTAGGCAACCTTCGGGTCCGGTCTCATATAAGAAAGAAGATATGTTTAGCCCTAGTGCGTTATGGTGATCGGCCTTCATCTTGATCTTGTCAAGACATCTTTGTACGAGTCATTTGCCAATGAGTTAATCACCTCAAGATTGAACAACTTTCTTTGAATTGGAATCGCTTTGCGTTCCTTATCGAGTCTAGGGGCTTCTTATCTTTCAGTGATACTCCCAGTTTCTTGCAATTAAATTGGGGCTTTCTTTCTCTTCTCTCTTAATGACTTACTTGCCTTTGTGAGTCATTCAATAAATAAAAATACATGTCAATACTAGGGACCACTTCCCTATTCAAGTCAATGTCACTCATCATTAGTGACAAAAGGTCTCCACCGCAAAATCACATGTCTCTCATCCTCAGCTAGAGTCAATGCACACTTCCTCATTAATCGAGTCAAAATGAAGACGCAAAAGAGATGCCCGCTAGATTGAAAACCCGAAAGGGCGGTCTAGGAAAAAAACAGGGTGCGTCATAAAAAAAATGAGAGAGTGAGAGAGAGAAGGGAAAGAGAAATGGAGATCCCTGACCTCTAAAGAAGACAACTACACAAGTTCTACATTGAATCTCCTCAGCAAGTCAATTCCCCACCGAGTCAACTTCGGAATTGCAAAAGGCTCGACAAGATACGGCACAATCAAAGGTTGTCTTGGGTTATTGGCATAAGAGAGATTGTTCTTGCAATGTGCATTATTGGGTTCATGAGAAGGAAGGCCCATGGTAACCAAGATCCATCCGAAAATGAGCCCATCATTGAGGGGTATGAGGTTGGATAAATAGTCCCCAGTAAGTCAATTGGTTTGGACCACAAATGGCAATGTGTAACTCAGTTTTCAAGCTTCTTCAAGCATGTGCCCCTAAAGTTTGTCGAAAGGCTTCCCACGAAATGGAGTAGCTCTTGCCGTGTTCTCTTATGTTTGTTCCCCACACGAGGACGAGTTCCTTGATTTTCTCGACAAATGATGACACCCTAGGGGCTATGTGACTCAAGAACGAGAGCTTCATTTGCTTCATTTGATAGTTATTAAGCCCTAGGAGGCTATGCCCAAGAAAAATGTGTGGGACGATCTTCAAAGTTTCACAAAGGCCGAAAAGTCTTCCCGTCATGTGTGCTTGTGCCTGTTCCCCAATCAAGGATAGGCCTTTCTTGCTCCACTTATAATCAATGATTGGCTATCTAAGGGATACAATCAATGTTTGAAAGGCTCCCTCAGGAAGAAGCAATTCACGTCACCTCCCAACAATGGCCATAGCAAAGACATATGCAACATTGGAAGCCTCCTCAGTTTTGGCACCAAAGGTCTCAAGGGGCTTCGCAATCTACAATCTTTTAGGCTACGGTGTTACAGTAATCCGAGCAAAGGGAAATATTGGGGCTTCTCAATCTACAATCTTTTAGGATACGGTGTTACAGTAATCCGAGCAAAAGGGCAATATTGGGGCTTCGCAATCTACAATCTTTTGGGCTACGGTGTTACAGTAATCTGAGCAAAGGGAAATATTGGGGCTTCGCAATTGACAATATTTTTGGGGGATGATACCCGAGCAATTCAATGTGGGGAATAGTCTTCATAGAACCAACCAAGCTTAAAGTGTCTCTCAGCACTTCACGTCAAAGGTCTTTTGGTTTGAAAGAAGGACTCCGATTTTATGAATGAATTTGATGATTCTTGTTAGAACCTACGATGAGATTATGAAGGAAGTCTTAGAGAAAAGGAAAAAGATTCAATGTGCTAAACTCTATCAAAATAGGGTTATAGCGGAAAATGCCAATATGTTAACTCTACAAATAGAGTTATGGCCAATCCCAATGTTTCTGCAATTCAGCACCCCCTTCTCCAAGATCAAAAGAAAAAAATGTGGCTCTTGCGCCTCAAGCACTAGTTGCATCCGAAGATCTGTCATTTTTTCAACTCAATAAGACCCAAGCAAGCACACTCACTTGGGACCTTATCACACTAAAACCTTATCATCCACAATCTCTCCCAAGACATTTTTTGAGGACTTTTCAACACTTGGACCTTCCACCATTCGGATACCGACCACAATGAGGCTATTCATCTCCTGAGTAAGAGTAAGATGGAGATCTCTAATTCTACCCGACGGTGCATCCGCTCTCAATACCGAGCCGATCACAAGATAATTTGGGTCTTTACATCGAAAGGTCTTCACATTCCACCATCTTAAAGCTCGCAAACAAAAAGTACATGACATTTGAGACTTAGCAATCTCTCGAGGCTTGGTATCAATAATATTTTGTTGGGTCTTGCTCACGTCAACAAAACGCAATTTATTTGAATGGGCCAAGAGCTGATTTTTCTTGGGGCTATGCAAGTCACTCAAAGGTTGGCATCAAAAGCATTCTAAGGGCTTCACAATCAACAACCCCTTGGTATCTCGACATCGAAAGTCTTTTGAAGCCCCATAATCGACAAATCTCTCGGGGCGAGACATCACGCTTCGTTGGGCACAACAGCGACAACAGAATTCAAGCGAGGCAATCTGGACTTCGATCAAACATGACTTGATCTTGGGTTGGCTTTACAAACACACAATGCTTAAAATGGTTCACCCACTAACTAAAAAAAAAGCGACAAAAAGATTTTTTTTTCTCCTTACTTGCGTAAAAGTATTTGCTCCTAGCTTCTTCCCCAGCGTTCTCCATCATCCTTGAACTACGCTGGTCGGATTCCCTTCAACGGATACGTAGAAAGCCTTTTGGCACAACCAAACCATCATCAAGAATGACTGTTCTCCATCAAAAGCAAAAGCAACTCATTAACATCCAAATCATGGGCATTCTTCATCAAAGCCACACCATAAAAAATCCATCCCGAATCAAGCGGCCATGGTAAGTGAAGGTATGAACATCATTCACGCTTTTTACAAATCACATCACACAACAATCACGATTTTCTCTCGCAATTTTTATTTCACATCTCACATAAGCACATATATCTTCAAAGCATATGCATAACAGGTACAAGCACAAATCTCCACGGTGAACCACTAAAATCACCACCTCATCAGCAAAGTCTACTCAACAAACTCACATTCATTTCCAGTCCTCTATATGGATTCAGCCAGTCCCCTATACAGACTTTAAAATGGCAGGCGGGTTCTTGGATCCAGCCAGTCCTCTATATGGACTTAAAAGAGGAAGAAGGGTTCTCGGATCCAGCCAGTCCTCTATACGGACTTTAAAGCGACAGACGGGTTCTCGGATCCAGCCAGTCCTCTATATAGACTTTAAAGCGGTAGACGGGTTCTCGAATCCAGCCAGTCCTCTATACGGACTTTAAAGTGGCAAACGAGTCCCCTATACGGATTCAGCCAGTCCTCTATACAGACTTTAAAGCGACAGACGAGTTCTCAGATCCAGCAAGTCCTCTATACAGACTTTAAATCGGCAGACAGATTCTCGGATCCCGCCAGGTCCTCTATACAGACTTTAAATCGGCAGACGGATTCTTGGATCCCGCCAAGTCCTCTATACAGACTTTAAATCGGCAGACGGATTCTCGGATCCCGCCAGGTCCTCTATACCGACTTTAAATCGGCAGACGGATTCTCGGATCCCGCTAGTCCTCTATACGGACTTTAAACCTTGGCCACAGTTGGTTGTTTCATACTACCGTACCCCCTCTATCAACAAAATTAGCTCACACAAGGAGCGCATTCCTATCCCTTGCAATTTTAATAATTCCTGCTTTTTATCGAGTCTTTATTTTCTTTTATCGATGTCCTCGGCGGTTGTCTTTCTTTCGTCGACGTGTTTTGCTTTGTAATCCATGTCGCTGAGGGGCTCTGTATACACCCTGCCTTGGACCTCTCATGTCCCGATTGTATACACATTCTCTGTCTTCCTTTTTTCTGTTAAGTTTTGTTACTTTTCATTAACTTTCGTTACTTTCCACTAAGTTCTTGACTTACTCCATTAGTCTTGGACTTGACTAAGTGACAAAGTCAACCTTGAGTCTTTGTTACTTTGTTTTTGTTGACTTTCGTGGTGTTCATTAAGTTTCTGACTGATTTCGTTAGTTTCGGGGCTTAACGGCATAACGGGGTTAACTTTTGGGCTAAAATATGGATTTTCTGAAGGTGGGATGTGCGCTCCTTTGCCCTCCTTTGTGGGAGGTGTTCTCTTCCCATAGGGGCGGTGGGACGTGCGCGGTTCCCACCTTTAGAATCCCAGATTTTTGCAAATTTCCCTCCTTTTCGGATTTGTAACCTCCAAAACCATTATGCCTTGGCTTGATCCGGGGAGAGGCCATCTTTGTGACCACAAACACTCTACCTACACATATAAATACCTCTTAATTCCACCATGGAAGGGGAGGAAGAATTCTTGACTCAAAAACTCTCTAAAACTAAAAAGTTCATTTTCAAGAGTGGTTACTATAGACAAATTGATTCTTCCCCATTTAAGCACAAGGTACAATGTTCATTCTCTTTTTATAAAATATTAATCTTATTTATTACTTCTCTTTATCAAAACTCTTTATTTTCTTTCTTCATCTTTCATCTCTTCTAATGTGTATGCAATCTCCATAAAAATGAATACAACCAAAAGGCCACTTCACTATTGAAGTTTGGTTAAGGTTACATTCCAACATTCTAAACTCCATTTTAATTTACCATTCATTTCTTAATGTAATTCTTTGATATGTAATCTTTAGCATGAATTTATAAATAAAATAATTCTCTTTTAATTTCCCTTTGCAATTCCCTTTTTCTTTACATTATAATTGTTAGCACTATTTAATAAAAGGACATCTAGCATTAGAACACCAATAGTAGCAAGACCGGCTTAAGCCGGGTGGAGTGGGTGTTTAAGTACTTCCCACTCCGTCACCTAAACCCCGAACCCTTCTCTTCCCGAATCTATGGTTTTGTACATAAAATAGGCTATTTCTAGGTTTTTCTTATGTTCCTTTAAAAACATAGGTGGCGACTCTACAAACTAAAATAAAATAGACATCCTAGGATCCTTCCACCGCTCTAGCCAAGTAGTGGGCTCTCCTGGGGTATCTTCAGTATCCGATACAAACTAAACTTATGGGTATGTGTTGGTGAACATATACTGGACTTGACCCGTTTATGGGTATGTTACATCATAGCTTCATTTGTTATAGAGATAACAATCTTGATTATTAAATATATTGCATGTTTATTATAATAACCTCGGTCCCTAGTACTTATGAAGAAAGTTTAATAGATAATCATGTGATGATTATGTGTATATGATACAATTAACCTTATGGGTATTTATTGGTGAACATATACTGGACATGACCCCTTATGAGATTTATGTCATGGTCAAATGTCATAATTAAATCTCATAATAGTCATATCATTTGATACCCTTAGACCTGAGATTATCATGGTCTTCCACATGATGAACGTTATGTTTGACTTAGTCAAATGCTACCTTTAGTCGGGTAGTTATAACGACTATGATTGGCATACTCGGATTCATATAGGGAAGAATGATAAGTCAAGATGGGATTTTTCCCTCTTCTAAGAGATATCTGCTTAGGCCACTCGATGAGTGAGATTGATGCAAATGCATGGCCACGCTCAAATGAATGGATAAGATCAATGTCATTTTCTCAAATCAATCTACTCGGGATTGAGAAAGCATTGGACAAACATAAGTTGACTTGGACCATGACTTATGTCCAATATGATATCCTGTGATAAAGCGATTGTTATATGTTCTATTTTAGGAAACTTTGGGCTTTCAAAGTTATACTATTTGGGTAGTCACAATGGCTTGCTAGAGTCCGCTTATGACTTACGAGATTTAACTTGTTCGGACTCGTTGCTAACATAGTATAATCATATTGGGTTACATACGCAGAACACATCTTACTTGGCTCGAAAAATGAAGAAAAATAGGGAGGCGGCGAAACCCTCCGTACGGATGGTTTTGCCAGGAAGCACCTAAACCCTTCGTACGGATTGGTTTTGGTAAGGTTCTTTTTCAGAAAAAAAATCCTCAAACCAAAACGAATTAGGTTACTTCCTCCTATAAAAATAGTGCAACCGGGTTTGAGAAACCTAATGCTATGTCTTTGATTTTAGAAATCATAATTCCTTCTTGGAGAAATAATTGCACAACACATATAGAGAAAGAAGTAAAAAAATCATGGAGAATTGTTCTTCAAGTTTTTCAAGCCAAAGGATCTAGCAGTCAAGTTCAAGAAGGCGTTCTTGAAATTCGTTCAATGTGTGGATCACCGGTAGAGGATGCTTTTCTTAGCATCTAAATTCCAAGGCTTCATATATTGATCTACAAGGGTTTAGTTTCTTTCATCTTATACATGTTATAAATTATTGATATAGGCGGATCTAGGGTTTGGGTTTCTTCATGTAAAGTCTTCCGTTGCGCATGATCCCACGAAACCTAACAGTAGTATCAGAGCCCCGTTTATGATCAATAGTTTTAATATCATCATGCTAATATTATTTTAATTGAATTATTTAATGTGCATGGTTATGATAAGATGAATTATGTGATTGATATTTTATATGAGATATAAAATATGCATGCTAGTTTATGATTTGATTATGTTATTATAATATTAATTGGATTCGTATGTATAATCTCATGCTTAGATTGTCAATTTGTAATTGGATTATGTATGTTGATGATCTAGAACTAATTTATATGTGGAATAAATTGGTTATTGATTTTAATTCGTAATCTGTAAATTCGTGTTATTTTAATTTGATTATGTAAGAACACGAAACTGAGATTGATCGAATTAAGAATTTCTGAAAATCTGGAAAATCTGGGATCATGTCCAAAGCATCCGTACATATTGTTCTGGAATCTTCCAGAAGCATCCGTACAGATGGTTTTGGTAACATCCCATAAACTGTTTCGTTTTCTGGTGTTCAGATTGCTCTGTAAATTATTAACAGAATTGGAATCTGGTTTCAGACGGCTGGTTTTCAAAACTGTGTTTCCTGAAAATTGATTCAATTCTGAAATCCAGAAAACTGCAGAAACCAGAATCCCAAAGAGTTTAGGATTGTTTTATTTGTGAGAATGATGAGACAATAAAGGATCTTGAAACTAGTTACCGTTCCATACGGAAATGTGGATGCCTCATGGCTTAGTTTCAGCCATATGGAATGATTTCCTGGTTTCTTGATTTTAGTACGGAATTGTGGTTGCCTCATGGCTTAGTTTCGGCCGTTCATTTTATGTTCTCAATTTCAAGATGCTATGCAGAATTAAAGTTTCAGAACTTATCCCTATAAACTGCTGCAATCAAATCACATTGACTGCAAATTGTTTGCGGAAAGGAAAATTAAATATGGACTGTTTCATCATATGGGCCGATGGCAGGCTTACGCCTTGTTTCTGGATATATGAGTGATACATCCAATCTGTAAATTGTTTACAGAGAATTTAGGATCCGTCCCCATAATTTTGCTGCAAGATTTTACTTCAGTTAATTAATTTGATTAGTTAACTTCTATCTGTAAAATAAACCTTCATAAAAATTTAAGTTCAATGTGCCATCCACGATTAAAACACTTATGAGTGCACGGGTAGTTTTATGCAGGTTATGCCAAAGCTAGGCGAATTAATTCTATCTTTGCATAAGCAATATGAGTAAATCAGAGTTTCCTATACGTTTAAAGTGATTTAACTTAATTAGGCTATCATAACAGTTATGGGCCTAAGGCACAAGATGAGATTAAAACATGTTGTGACATAAGATGTCCAAATGCCATAAAAGATCTAAGAGTCACATATGATGTGATTGATAAGGAGTTATCTACCTAATTAATTTAGTTTTTTGCAGTCGTGCCAAAGCCGACTTGAAACTAGCCCACTTAAATTATATTATACAATTATTGTATTTAAAGGTGTATAATTTAGTGGGCGTATTTATGAAATACATTAAATATCTCTTAAATGATAATGGTATGAAATATAGGTGTATATTTATTTGCATATTTGTGTAGAATATTTTAAACTTTAAATCATGTATAATTACTGCGATCTACCCACTTAAAGAGAATGAAATTAACTTTCTTGACTGGGTCATGAGCTTAAGAATTGTTCTAAAGCAAGAACGAAAGTAATACATTCTTTATATAAATCATATTCCTAAGAAACCTAATGCCTTAAGGACGAGCAAAGACATATCTTAGAAACATACAGACGATTCTATGAATGTCAATTATCTTACACTTGCTACATATGTTTAGAACTTGAGAAGTATCTGAAACACATGTATGCTTATAAGATAAGCAATAAAGTAGGAATTGTTCCTACAAGCAAGCAAGGCAAAGTTTGAGATTGAAAGAGAGCCTAACATTCATAAGATGATTGAAAGGTATATCAATAAAGTTATCATGTTTTGAACATGGAAAAACATATTGATCATCTTAAAGGCTTGATTATAAAGTTAGCATGAAACTAACAAAGAATTTGATATTAATTCATAAGCGACATTGGATGTTTAAAAATGCTAGATTTGATATCGAAAGAAACCTTCTCAAACTCCAAGGTTGATATAGAAAAAGATTTAAAATAAAAGCAAGACAAGAGTTGTCAAGCTCAAAGGAATTAATTATGGCTAAATTAGTAACTTCAAATAATGCAATTTGGTAACATGAGAATGAGATTGACCATTTTGATATTGCACTATGAAAATGAAAGATCAAAGATTAAATTTGTGTTATAGAAATTATCTTTCTACTTCTTATTATTGGGTATTGGATACCGAATATTAGTCTCACATTTGTATAAATGTATAACAATTTAGAAATAGAAAGAATACTTATGAAAGGTAATGTTAGTCTACAAATGATAATGATGCAAGAGTTTCAACATTAGTCGTAGAACACTTTTGAAGTGATTTTACTTTGTGGGCACATATTTGTTTTGAACAAACGATATTATGTGACCACTTTAGGTAGAAGATATTATTTTGGTTCCTCTATAAGATGATGAAGGATATTTGTTTCTTATTGAGTATAAGAAAATATTTTATTTATTATGATTTGCTTTATTGTATTGTTAAATCATATAAATAAACATCATATCCTAAATCTTGAAGAACAAAATAATAAATAAAGCTATAACATGAATATTATGAAATTCAAACTTATGATGTAAATATTACATTATTACATTATTATAGCATTATTGTTTTGGTCAAATAAATAAGAAACACATATCTAAAATTCCATGAGACGGTCTTTTAAAGTCATATGATTTTGAATCATGTGATATATGCAAATTTTATTTACTTGGATCAAGACATCTTTTACTAAGAGTACTAAAAGGGCTAATGACTTACTAGACATAATACATATCAATGTATTTAGTCCATTAAGTGGCAATGCTAAAGGAGAATTTCAGTACTACTTGGTAAAACTATTCTAACATTTTGATTTGATCGAGATGATAAATATTTGAACCTAGGATTTGACAATCATCTTTTAATTGTGAAATTGTTTCACGATTAACTTCACGTGGAATGCCATTATCGAATGGTATATCTAAATGAAGGAAAAAAATCTTATTGGATATGGTTCGTTAGATGACAAGTCAAGTTGATTTTTCGTTATTGCTGTTGGAGTTATGCATTTGAAACCGCTACGTTCACACTATTTTGAGTTCCATCAAAAGTTTCAAAAGAAACCATATGAGTTATGGATGAAAGAAAAACCTAGTTTATCTTTCATGAAAATTAGAGAATGTGAGACTTTTGCGAAAAGTATTGTCTTTGACAAACTCACATCTAAATCTAATAAATGTATTTTCATGGGATATTTTAAAGGAAACTTAAGAATATTATTTTACATCTCCAAGAGCAAATTGTTTGTTAGATTGTACTTTTCTAGATAAATTGTTTATCTTTAAAATAACCAGTGGGAGTAAAGTATATCTCGAATAGTCCGAGACCAAGAAAATGATATGGAACCTATGATGGAAGTTGAACAAACTTTCACAAGGAGTTGTGAAAAACCGTTCATGTATACACAAGTTATTTTCATATGTTATACAATACTTTTATTAAAGAAAATATTGATTTCTCATAATAGAAAGTAATAAGGAAGATATCATTAAAAATGATTGACCTTACACCTCAAGATGCAATGTCCGCTCCGAATTTAGATTAATGATTTTGAGTCATAAAATCTAAATTGCATTCCATGTATGATAATTAAGTTTGGAACTTGATTAATCTTTCTAAAGGCGTTAAAACCAAAGGATGGAATTGATTTTTTTTGGAGAAAACAAACATGGATCGCAAGGTGCATACATACTAAACACGACTAATTGAGTAAAGTTAATTCATAATATTGATTATGATGAAACTTTATCACTCGTAGTCATGTTTAGAGCTATTTGAATTCTAATTGCCATGACCTCATATTGCGAATATGAAATATGACAAATGGATTAAAAAAAAACTGTGTTCCTTAACAGGAACACTCTAAGGATGTATTTCATACAACTTAAAGGTTTTGTTAATCCATAAAATTCTAATCAAGTATGAAAGTTGCAAGAAATCAATGAGATGGATTGGAGCAAGCTTATTGGAGATGGAGTATTCATTTTGATGTAACATTCAAAGAGTTTGAAGTTCATTAAAAGGGGAGACTTGTGATTACAATAAATATAGTGGGAGCATAATTTTATTCCTAGTCTTATATATGTGGTTGACATATAGTTCATTTCAAATGAAAGACTTGGATGAAACCACTTATATCCTTGGAATTTAGGTTTATGGAAATAAATCTAAAAGATTGATTGGTTCAAGTCAAAGTACCTATATAGACAAGATACTAAAATGTTCACTATTCTACAAAAACTTGAGTATCTAGTAGCATAAGATGCAACTAGAGTGTTGTTGGAATCAAAGGGATTTATTAGTAAACTAAAAATTGTTTCTAGTGTCACTAATATAGTGGACCTTCATTGTGACAATAATTGTTATTGCACAAACAAAGGTGCCAAGCTCTTATCCAAACACATACTCTGACATACTCCTCTCTAACGAGAAATTGTTAAGATGAAAGATGTCAAAATATCCAAAGTATCATATGATGATAACAAGGATAATCTTCTTACAAAGCTCTCCTGCATGCCGTTATGATGGTCATAATTATGCTCAATGGGTATTGGATACACGTTGATTAAGCCTATTACAAGTGGGAGATTGTTGGAGATTATGCCCTAGGACCTTAAGAAATGCCTTATGTTACATCATAGCTTCATTTGTTATAGAGATAACAATCTTAATTATTATATATTTTGCATGTTTATTATATTGAGGGTTATTGAGACGTGTACAAGGTCGAGTGCGGGTAGTGTGAGGTCTCCTATGTTTCCTTTTGAGTTAAAATAGGAATTTTTGATTCATTTTAATATCATGAACAAGAATAAGCAAGATATGAACAAGTAATTTGCACAAGTAACAAACATGCATATGAACAAGTAAACTTTTTTTTTTTTTTGAAAATCAAACTTTATACATGAAAATCGTGCACAATTGAAGGTTTCGAAAACCAAAATTTTATGAGAAGAACAAGGTTCTTTAAAAATCAATTTCTACAAAAAGATTGTGCACAAACAAGGGTTTTGGAAACCAAAATTTTATGAAAAGGCTTATGTGCACAAGCAGAGGCTGTAAATTTGGAACCTGGAAAGCAGAAGCAAGGGGACCATCATAATGTTTCTGCCTGCAAGAAGTGTCAATTTTGAAACATTTTATGGGCCCAGCCAGACCATCCGTACGGCTGGTTCAGGAGGTCCATTATTTTTTGCAATTTTCCAGTTTTTGATCCATCTAGCCCCAGTTTATTGTGTTTCCGGAATGGTCTCACTTCCAGAATACAAAACAGAAGCATAAAACACACAAAAGAGCACGTAAAGTCAATAAACAGGGACGGGAGTTTGACCCACACAAGGATATTCCCAAATCTTCTAAAGAGAAGTTTGAAAACACCTAATCCCCAGCGGAGTCTCCACTGTAAGATACCCCCGTGGAGGTGTGAGGAATCAAACACGAAACTTTATTTTACAAGTTAACAGAGTCACCACGTTAAATTAATTTTTAAACCCAATTTAACGAAAATTGTTATAGAAAATGAGTTCGGAGGTCAGGTTACATCTTGGGAAGAACATAGTTCACCCAATCCACCCTGGAAATCCAGGTCTCCCTATGTTTGTTGACCAAAATATGCAAGTGTTTGTGTATTTTTAAAAATGGGAGAAACTGCCTTTTTAACAGAAACTGTTAGAAAATTAACAGAAAAAGGGTTTATTTGTAAAGATCTTGACAGAATTAGGTTTAAATAGAATAAACATCCCCTGGACAAACCATCCGTATGGATGGTTAGGGTCATCCTGTGGTTTTATAGATTGAATTTATAATCGATAATGGTGGTAAGCGTGTTAAGTTAGAAAGGACTAATAAGTACATTTTGGGAGAGTAACAATTTCTCGATCTATGTTAAAGGCATTTTGAATTTTGGTTAGATAGTGGTTCTATGGTCCTAAATCTCTCCTTGGTGGTGTTTCGCGATTTGGACCAAGGTTATGAGAAGAAAGTTGAGTATCAATAATTGGGCATAATTAAAGAATATTGTGATTTGGTAATGGATCTATTGGAATGAGGCTAGCTAATTGGTTTATGATTTTGGTAGTACCATTGAGCTTAAGTATCATTAAGTTAATAAATGTATGCGTGAGAGACTAACTGGGGTTAGCTATTGAATTTAGGGTTCGTTGATTTCCTTTGGGTATATGAGCACGGATTATAACTTAAATGGGAGTTAGAGAAAATCTTTTGAAGATGAAATTTGGATCGTTTTGCGGACTATTGAGTATATTGAATTGTTTAAGCTTCAAGACCGGATTAATGAAGGGATGAGAGTATAACATAGGTTTAAGTGGACACTTTGTACGAGAAATTTTGGGGTTTGTATGGTACTATTTATTTAAGGTGTTAACTCAAAGTGAAGACACTATAATGGTAATCCATAGAGATATAGCCATTTCGATGAATATTGTGGAAATAGAAATTTCTTTAGCCTTTTATATTTTAAATGCTAATTAGGCTCGGGATGGTGATGTTTTGAATTTCTGGGGAATACTACTAAGTATACGATTTACAAAAGGAAACACTTTTGCAGTGTAATTAAGGTTATAAATAAGGTGAGCTTGGGATATCTCGAGAGTTATGTTTGGGAGCAATTGGGATTCTCCAATTTTGATTATGGATTCTAATTCGTAGTGAAGGTTATGATTGAAGGAAGTTATGTGCGAGAGGTCGTGGTATCGTGAACATTATTTAGGGTTACTACGTGGTGGTTTAGAATGGATGATTGAGGAATTTGGGAAATGACGGAACTATCGTATTAATGGCTACTTGATCATTCGGGTAAGTCTCGTTAAAATTCGGGTCGAATTTTCTTTAAGGGGGAGTGAATGTCACGACCCGAAAACTAGGCTCTATTTTATTAGTAATAAATAATTATCATTTATTTATTTGCTCATTTATTTATTTAAATTATTATTTAATTAATGAATTATGTATGCATTTTATGTGTTATAATAATTTATGCCTAGCATTTTATTTGGGTCATTTGTGCTTGTGAAGAAGTGTTGAGTCTTATTTGTTAGTGGGGAGTTTATTTGAAATAAGGTATTAGGGGGAGGGGCCTATGTGTAAGTTTTCAAATCATTTCTCCCTACCCCTCCCTACTCTCATCCCTCACTCTTTCACTCCACCTCCATCTCCCAGCTCATTTCTCTCTCTCTCTTCTATAGAAAAGGTAAGTTTTTCTCTCTTCCTTCTCTCTTCATTTTCTTCATCTTCCTCTTGTTATTTCTCATTTCTTAAAACATGAATCATGTTTAGATCGTCGATAGGATCGTAGGAAGCCAAGAAATTTTGAGTTCCGTCACCTTTGAGAAAATCCGGGTAAGTTACTTTTCCCCCATTTATGTTAAAAAAATGCTCATCTTTAACTCCATTGATGCTCTAGTTGTTATATATGGCTTCTTTGGTTGATTTGGAACCTATTTGTAAATTCTTCATATTATTGTGAAATTTGGGTGTTTGAATCATTCCTTGGTTAGGGTTGTCCAAATGTTGCTAGATGAGTTATTTTAGGCTTAGAAGTTGTTTTGGCACTTGGGTAAACTAGTTGGGAGTGTTGGTGTTGATTGGGGTTGAAGTGGTGAATTTTGGGGTTGAAATTCGGGTAGAAGAACCCAGGAAGAATTCTGGGTTTGCTGATTTTGGTTGGAGGCGCCCGCATCCTATTGGGGTGAGGCGCGCGCACCCCTCCATCTCACCTTGTGCGTTTTTCTTCTGTTTATAGGAGGCGCGCGCACCCTATGTTTGGGAGGCGCGCGCACCCTTTGTAGCCCTGTTGGTTCCTTTCTTTCTGATTAAGGGAGGTGCGCGCACCCCCTTCCTTTCTGTGAAAATTATTCGCTTCTTGTCCAATCTTTCGAAGGCTATAACTTCCTCATCCGAACTCCGTTTTGGACAAGTAAACTATCATTTTAAAGCTCTTCTAGAGTACTTCGAGATGAGGTGGTTTATTTAGGTGAGTTTCAGGTTTATATTGTGTTGAGATTTCTTTTAGTGTCTTATGACAAAGTGTTTAGAATCGGTCCGTTGTAATCAAGTTGGGAATATCGGTTTGTGTGGTTTCGCCTTGGTTCCTTTGTGAATAAATGGGTTATGGAATTTAGTTATGGATTATTGGAAAATGTGGGAACACTTTCATAATGAGCGGACGTTTGGGATAGTTGTAATGATAGTCATTGTGCTATTTGGGGAATGACCATTTGGGTAGTACTCTCTATGGGTAACTCGCGTGTATCATGTTAGGATGCGTTTGATATGGATCCTTGTCTTACAATCATTTTGTTTTAATGATTTGTATTGTTGGGCTTTTATGAGCAATTCCATTCTTGTTATTGAACTCTTTTATGAGGAACTTCTTGTTATCAATGTTGTTAAACTCTTAATGAGTAATCGTTGTATCTTTATGGTGATTTGTGTTATGGTTCCCTACTTTGGAACCCTTTTGATGTTTTTAAAGCTAGTATTCATTACTTAGCATGATTGAAAGTCCAGCTGGTTAAATTGTGTATCGAGTCAGGCAATGGATAATGCTATAATGGCACGAGCCAAGTCCAGTATAGCATCGCCCATTGGTCCTTCTGTCCTCATCCAGATTGTCCTTGGTTGGGATGAGCTAGCTCCGTTGTGGGTATTCTAGCTAATCGTTTTGGAGCATGACTTTTTGGCATGACTCCCGACCCTTGTGGCACTTTACATTGTTATTGGTTCCGGTACCGGGTTTCTCTTCAGCTTTTATCCTACTATGAAGATGGTTTGTTTGATTGATGGGTTGATTGGTCGCTTCTGACCGGGTTTCTCTTCAGCTTTTATGCTACTATGAAGATGGTTTGTTTGATTGATGGGTTGATTGGTCACTTCTGACCGGGGTTTTCTCTTCGGCTTTTATGCTACTGTGAAGATATGGATTGGTTGATTGTTGAAGCTGCGCAACGATCCTTTTATTGGTTCTATCAGTTGGGAAACCTTGGCTAATATCCTTTGTTATGTGTTTACTTTCCGCTGCTATCTGTTGACTGTTATTTGTTACATGCTATGTGATATTTATCATTGTTTATTGCTTATTGCATTATAGCATGTCATGTAGTTGCATTAGTAACTTACTGAGATTTTATCTCACCCCGTTTATTTCCATCTTTGTTTTTCCTTAACCCCCCCCAGGAGGAAAAGGATTAGGATTCGCGGATCGAGGAGGACGTCGAGAGGATTGAGATTTTGGGGCAGGTTGTTATGGATCGGTTTACATTATTTAAATGTATAACCTTTTGGGGATAGTTTTACCATTATTGACGTCGTTAAGAATTGTGTATTTTATTCTTTTGGGTATAAGCTATGGAGCTTATGTTAGATATACTTTGTTGATTTAAACTTGGATTCGTAAAACCTCGTGTTATCATCTTTTGGTTCAAAATGGAATTTTTAACTTCTATATTTTAGAGTTTTGGTTTTAAGTCGACGTCCAGCTCGCGTATTCCGGACCCGCGGGTTCGGGGTCGCGACAATAAAACCTATCTCTAGTTGCCTTAATCAGTCCTAGCAATTGTGATAACATTATGAATGCCTCCAAAGAGTTTTGAGAGGATTATTTTTCTTGTTCTAAGAGATCTCTAGATTGAAGAACAAGAATATCATCACATAATTCCATATAGTCAAAATACAATTGAGAAAGCGTGTTTCTCAATTTTGGTCTAGCAACCAAGATCAAGTGTTCTTGATATTAGTTCGTGGTGTGGATACCGATAGAGGGTGAAATTTATCATCTTCGAAGTTCGTGTTCTTACTTGCTCGTGATCAAGCTTCGAATTCTCCACCTGTTGGGTTTCGTAGTAACATGCGCAGCGGAATATAGCAATTAAAATTTTATGAAACCCAAAGCCATGGATCCGTTCATATGATTAAATCAAATACAACATAATGAATAAAGGAAAAACCAACCCTTGATGACTATCAAAGTTTTCTTTGGTCTTGGTGGAGAAACTTAAAGCTTTATCACGGACAAAATCACGAACTTTGTAGATGATAAAATTCACCCTCTAGCGGTGTCCACACTTCGAATGAATATCAAGAGGCTCCTTGATCTTGGTTGCTAGACCAACAATTATGAAACACACTTTCACAATTTAATAAAGAACTATATGGGATTTATGTGTGAATTATTTTGTTCCTCAATCAAGGATGTCTTAGAACAAAATAAAATCTCTCTCAAACTCTTTGAGACTCACAAAAAGCACCACCAAGGATGGTCTGGCCGAATTGGGGTTTTTATACACAATTAAGACCTATTCCAAATAGGTAACTTGTGCCAAAAACCTTTCCTAATCGAATTAGGAATTTTTCTGCCGCCAGACCGGGCGCCCGCCTGGTCCAACCCAGGCGCCCGCTCATTTGACCAGAAGGTCCAGACCTTTTTCCGGACTCATCCAATGTATAATATAATTTAATTGGGCTAAGATCCAACTTTAATTTATTTTTGAGTCCACGGAGGCGGACCGCTCAAAACTAAATTAATTAGGTAGACAATCATGTCAATCATATCCCATATGATTCTTAGATCATTTTATGAGATTCTTTGAGAAATCCAATTTCAAAAACATGTTTAATCTCATCTTTTGCCTAGGCCCAAAACTGTTTTGACGCCTAATTAAGTCCAACCATTTTAAACGCATAGGAACCATTCAATTTAACGCACCTTGCGAAGGCAAGCCCACATTAAATTAATGAACCTCATCTTGCTCATACATGAATAAAATTAATGCACTTCGCAGAGGCGAACCCACATCAAGATTACCCATGTATAAACAAGTGTTTTAATCATGGCATGGTAAAGAAGGACTTAAAACTTTCTTTGAAGGTTCATCACATATAGCATATAACACATTTATAAGCACATAATATAAGCATGTTACACATCAAGTTTAGCCACTAAATTAATCTTCATTAATTTAAGCATGATATTTATGTGTCATTAGTTTCTCTATAATTATGAGGATGAGACTATTTCAACTTCGGTTATTATCTCCAAATCAAGACAACAAGAAGTGCGGTCGAACTAAGCAATTAGGCAACCACAATCTCGCACTAATTCAAGAAACCAAGAAAGTAGTCCATGTGGCCGAAACTAAGCAATAGATGGTCTCGATGAACGTAGGCCAATTGCATTCACAATTCCACATGGATCTCCAATCATTGAATCAAGAACTTTGTTTCTCAATTTTAGCAATTATGAACTCTTCATAATTCTAACTTCGTTTTATCTTTGAAACTTTGATTGCGATCAATTTTGGGAAACACAATCTCGATGAACACAGATTAGCCATCCAAAACTTGAACCAATCTAGGAATCACAAGACTAAAACAAATAGGAAAATCAAACCCCAAAATCCACACACAAACCAACTACCCAAAACCCATTCCAGATCAGCAAGTCTGGACTGGTTCTGTTACTGGTTTTGTTGAATTAAAAAATTCCATATTCAGATTTTAACCAAAATTAGAAAAGATTCTGACGACCGAGCGCCCGCCTGGTCTCGACCGAGCGCGCGCCTGAGCAAGCCTGAAGCAAGCGGCCGCCTGGTCCCCAGCGAGCGGGCGCCTGTTTGGTCAGAATGGTACAGAATTTTAAAGTTCAAAAATTTTGTCTCAAAATTATTTTCCCCGATTATTAAAACTTTAATCCAATCAAAAATTAATAATCAAAATAATTCAGAATCCACCATAATTTTATTGCGATTGAATCGTGCGATTAAAGTTGAAACAATAAACCACATAAAATCACATAACACATAAACATCATATAATCCAATTTTCATATCATGCTAGGCACATAAACAATTTATATACACATAACATGATCCAAGTATTGAATTAATCAACATGAACGGGGCTCTGATACCACTGTTGGGTTTCGTAGTAACATGCGCAGCGGAATATACCAATTAAAATTTTATTAAACCCAAAGCCATGGATCCGTTCATATGATTAAATCAAATACAACATAATGAATAAAGGAAAAACTAACTCTTGATGACGACCAAAGTTTTCTTTGGTTTTGGTGGAGAAACTTGAAGCTTTATCACGGACAAAATCACGAATTTTGTAGATGATAAAATTCACCCTCTAACGGTGTCCACACTTCGAACGAATATCAAGAGGCTCCTTGATCTTGGTTGCTAGACCAACAATTATGAAACACACTTTCACAATTTAATACAGAACTATATGGGATTTATTTGTGAATTATTTTGTTCCTCAATCAAGGATGTCTTAGAACAAAATAAAATCTCTCTCAAAATCTTTGAGACTCACAAAAAGCACCACCAAGGATGGTCTGGCCAAATTGGGGGTTTTTATACACAATTAAGACCTATTTCAAATAGGTAACTTGTGCCAAAAACCTTTCCTAATCGAATTAGGAATTTTTCTTCCGCCAGACCGGGCGCCCGCCTGGTCCAACCCAGGCGCCCGCTCATTTGACCAGAAGGTCCAGACCTTTTTCTGGACTCATTCAAGCGCCTGCTTGGTCCAACCCAAGCGCCGCTTGGTTGACCAGGAAGCCCATAATTTTTCCAGAAATTCCTTTGAGGTCCTTCGACCCTAAATTCCAATATAGTCCTCTTATTTAAGATTCGTTCTATTGTGTGTGACTCTCTAGGATTATACTAAGTTGGCAATGGGCTCAAACATGATCCCATAAGATATGATTAGGTTCTAGCAAACCGTCATACCTACCCAAATAGTATAACTAGATACAAGTTCGCATTCCTTTAGAATATGTCATAATCCCTTTGTCCACGATGTCATTGAACACAAGTCATGGTCAAATAGTCAACTTGTCTTGTTCAATACTTTCTCGATTCCGAATATGTTGATAATTCAAATGCTATTGATCCAATCAATCCATTTGAGTCCGTCCGAACATTTCATCAACATCATTCCTTCGAGGGGCCCAAGCTTGACATCTCTCCGTGGAGGGACAAATCCATTTAGCTTATTATTCTTCCCAACGGGATTCCGATTATGCCAATCATACACTTTATAACTATCGTGTTAAGATAGCGTTTGAATATGTCAAACATAATGTTCATCAAGTGGAAGACTATAATAACTTCATGTCTAAGGATTCAAATGACATAACTATTATGAGATATACGTTCGACAAGGACCATGACATAAATCTCATACAGCGGGTCATGTCCAGTACCTTGTTCCAAACAAGTACCCATAAATCTAACATGATCATCCCATGATCATTTAGCCTTTATACTAGTGCTTAATAAGTATTAGGGACAGGGATTATTATAAGTAAACATGAACAACAATAATAATCAAAACATCTCTTTATTGATATGAAATAAATGATAACAATTACAACGTTTATTAAACGTGCCTAGGGCACCACTACCAACAATATCCCACTTGCCCTAGGCCCAATCTCCCATTTATCTAATACCCATGTACCTAACATGACCATCATGTTTAGCTTGTGGAAGTCCCTTTGTTAGCGGGTCCGCAACATTGTCATCAGTAGGTACTCTGCATATATTTACGTCTCCCCTATCAACGATCTCTCGAATGATATGAAAACGCCTAAGTATGTGTTTGGATTTCTGATGTGCTCTTGGTTCCTTTGCTTGAGCAATAGCACCATTATTATCGCAATAAAGGTCTATTGGATTAGCAATACTAGGAACCACTTCAAGTTCAGTTATGAACTTCTTAATCCAAACAGCTTCCTTTGCAGCATCCGATGCAACAATATACTTAGCTTCTGTTGTAGAATCAACGGTTGTACTTTGCTTGGAACTCTTCCAGCTTACAGCTCCACCATTTAACATAAACACAAAACCCGATTGCGATCGGCTATCATCTTTGTTGGTTTGGAAGCTTGCATCCGTGTAAGCATTTACAACCAGATCATCTTCCATTCCTCCATAGACCAAAAACGAGTCCTTAGTTCTTCTCAAGTACTTAAGAATCGCTTTTACAGCTATCCTGTGATTTTCGCCAGGGTCGGTTTGGTATCTACTTGTCATGCTCAAAGCATAAGATACATCCGGCCTAGTACAAATCATGGCATACATGATGGACCCAATTGCCGAAGCATATGGAACATCATTCATTTTCTCACGCTCATCGTTTGTCTTGGGACATTGAGTCTTGCTTAGAGAAACTCCATGTAACACTGGCAAGGTGCCTCTCTTAGAATTTTCCATACGGAATCTTCTAATGACCTTGTCAATGTATGTACTTTGTCTTAAACCAAGTAGCCTTCTTGATCTATCTCTATAGATCTTAATGCCAAGAATATATGCGGCTTCACCCATATATTTCATTGCGAAGCATTTTCCTAACCAAGTCTTTACGGACTGAAGTGTAGGAACATCGTTTCCAATGAGTAATATGTTATCCACGTATAAAATAAGTAATAGCACTGTGCTCCCACCAATCTTCTTGTATACACAAGGCTCATCTTCGTTCTTGATGAAACCAAACACTTTGACCGATTCATCAAAACGGAGATTCCAACTCCTTGAAGCTTGCTTCAATCCATAGATGGATCTCTGCAATTTGCATACTTTAGAATCTTGTTCAAAACCTTCTGGTTGTGTCATATACACATCCTCTTAGAGTTTTCCATTCAGGAAACCGGTTTTGACGTCCATCTGCCATATTTCATAGTTATGATATGCGGCAATGGCAAGCAAAATTCTTATAGACTTGATCATTGCTACTGGTGAAAAGGTCTCATCATAGTCAATACCATGAACTTGCCTATGACCCTTCGCTACAAGCCTAGCTTTGTAAGTATGCACCTTCCCATCCATGTCAGTCTTCTTCTTGAAGAACCATTTGCATCCTATGGTTTTTACACCTTCGGGCGCATCAATCAAATTCCGAACTTGATTGTCTTGCATAGATTGCAATTCGGATTTCATGGCTCCAAGCCACTTGTCCGAATCAGGAGAAGACATCTCCTCTTGGTAGGCTGACGGTTCATCATTCTCAATGATTTCTACCTCATTACTATCCATTACGAGAAATCCATATCTCTCGGGCTCGGATCGTAACCTACTAGATCTGCGAGTTGCTTGTGTATTTTGAACAGGTTCCACAACTCCTTGTGGTTCTTGTTCTTGTTCCACTATTGGTTCAATGTTATTTTCTGGGTCTCGAATTTCTTCAAGATTTATTTTACTCCCACTGATTTCTTTGGAGAGAAACTCTTTCTCTAGAAAGACACCAGTTCGGGCAACAAACACTTTGTTGTCCTCACGGTTGCAAAAGTAATATCCTCTTGTTTCCTTAGGATATCCCACGAAAATACATTTATTAGATTTGTGTGCAATTTTGTCTGAGAGAAGTCTTTTGACAAAAGCTTCACAACCCCAAATCTTCATGAAAGATAAACAAGTTTTCTTTCCGCTCCACATCTCATATGGAGTCTTTTGAACCGATTTAGTTGGAACACGATTTAGTGAGAAAGCAGCGGTTTCTAGAGCGTAACCCCAAAAGGATATTGGAAGATCAACTTGACTCATCATTGATCGAACCATGTCTAACAAAGTCCGATTCCTCCTCTCGGACACACCATTCCATTGTGGTGTTCCGGGTGGAGTCAATTGTGAAACTATTCCACAATTCGTTAGATGATCATCAAATTCTTGACTTAAGTATTCTCTACCACGATCTGATCGAAGTGCTTTAATACTTTTGCCAAGTTGTTTTTTTACTTCATTTTAAAATATTCTAAATATCTCAAACGCTTCACTCTTATGTTTCATTAGGTAAACATACCCAAATCTACTATAATCATCAGTGAAGGTTTTGAAGTATTGAAATCCTCCCCTAGCATTGCTACTTAATGGTCCGCATACATCGGAATGTATCAACCCCAATAAGTCGCTTGCCCTTTCACCCAACTTGGTAAAAGGTGTCTTAGTCATTTTTCCAAGAAGACACGACTCACAAGTATCATATGACTCTAAGTCACATGAACCCAAAAGTCCGTCCCCATGGAGTTTTGAGATACGCTTCTCATTAATATGACTAAGACGGCAATTCCACAAATAAGTATGATTTACATCATTAGGTTTAGATTTCTTATTTACATGATAGACATTGTCATTATTTTCATTCTTGACATCCAAGATATAAAGGCCATTAAATGAATTAGCAATACCATAAAGCACATCATTTAAATAAATAGAAAATTTCTTATTCTTAATAAGAAACTTAAAACCTTCATTATCCAAACAAGAAATTGAAATAATATTTCTACTTAAATCCGGAACATAATAACAATTGTTCAAAACAAGAATTAATCCGGAAGGTAAAGTGACTTCATAAGTCCCTACGGCTAATGCAGCAACTCTTGCTCTATTCCCCACGCGTAGATCTACTTTACCTTCTTTAAGCAATCTCCTATTATTTAGTCCCTGCACATTTAGACAAATGTGAGAACCACATCCGGTATCCAATACCCAAGAATCAGTGGTAGAAAGGAGAATATCTATCATATAGATACCTGAAGTCGACGCAGCCTTGCTGCTCTTCTTCTTCTTTTGCTTTTCCAAGAAAGCCTTGCAATTACGTTTCCAATGACCAATTTCTTGACAATGGAAACAGATTGCATCCTTTTGTGAATCAGGTTTTGCCTCAGAAGCCTTGGCAACCTTTGCCTTGCTTATTTTGGGTTTGATGACTTTTGCCTTACCATTTCCTTTGGCACTAGCCTTCTTCCCATCATGAACCAAGAGCACAGGAGAACCTTTCTCCACAGTTTTCATCTCTGCAGTTTTGAGCATCCCATGCAACTCAGAGAGATTCTTATCCATTCCATTGCATGTTATAATTCATCACAAACTGATTATAACTTTTAGGCAATGAATTAAGAATGAGATCCGTGGCTAGCTCCAATGGGATTGGATAGCCAAGTTTCTCAAGATGCTCTACATAACCTTTCATTTTAAGAAAGTGAGGACTCACTTGTTGCCCTTCATTCATTTTGGGAAACACAATCTCGATGAACACAGATTAGCCATCCAAAACTTGAACCAATCTAAGAATCACAAGACTAAAACAAATAGGAAAATCAAACCCCAAAATCCACACACAAACCAACTACCCAAAACCCATTCCAGATCAGCAAGTCTGGACTGGTTCTGTTACTGGTTTTGTTGAATTAAAAAATTCCATATTCAAATTTTAACCAAAATTAGAAAAGATTCTGACGACCGAGCGCCCGCCTGGTCTTGACCGAGCGCGCGCCTGAAGCAAGCGGCCGCCTGGTCCCCAGCAAGCGGGCGCCTGTTTGGTCAGAATGGTACAGAATTTTAAAGTTCAAAAATTTTGTCTCAAAATTATTTTTCCCCGATTATTAAAACTTTGATCCAATCAAAAATTAATAATCAAAATAATTCAGAATCCACCATAATTTTTTTGCGATTGAATCGTGCGATTAAAGTTGAAACAATAAACCACATAAAATCACATAACACATAAACATCATATAATCCAATATTCATATCATGCTAGGCACATAAACAATTTATATACACATAACATGATCCAAGTATTGAATTAATCAACATGAACGGGGCTCTGATACCACTGTTGGGTTTCGTAGTAACATGCCCAGCGGAATATAGCAATTAAAATTTTATTAAACCCAAAGCCATGGATCCGTTCATATGATTAAATCAAATACAACATAATGAACAAAGGAAAAACTAACTCTTGATGACGATCAAAGTTTTCTTTGGTTTTGGTGGAGAAACTTGAAGCTTTATCACGGATAAAATCACGAACTTTGTAGATGATAAAATTCACCCTCTAACGGTGTCCACACTTCGAACGAATATCAAGAGGCTCCTTGATCTTGGTTGCTAGACCAACAATTATGAAACACACTTTCACAATTTAATACAGAACTATATGAGATTTATTTGTGAATTATTTTGTTCCTCAATCAAGGATGTCTTAGAACAAAATAAAATCTCTCTCAAACTCTTTGAGACTCACAAAAAGCACCACCAAGGATGGACTGGCCAAATTGGGGGTTTTTATACACAATTAAGACCTATTCCAAATAGGTAACTTGTGCCAAAAACCTTTCCTAATCGAATTAGGAATTTTTCTGCTGCCAGACCGGGAGCCCGCCTGGTCCAACCCAGGCGCCCGCTCATTTGACCAGAAGGTCCAGACCTTTTTCCGGACTCATTCAAGCGCCCGCCTGGTCCAACCCAAGCGCCCGCTTGGTTGACCAGGAAGCCCATAATTTTTCCAGAAATTCCTTTGAGGTCCTTCGACCCTAAATTCCAATATAGTCCTCTTATTTAAGATTCGTTCTATTGTGTGTGACCCTCTAGGATTATACTAAGTTGGCAATGGGCTCAAACATGATCCCATAAGATATGAGTAGGTTCTAGCAAACCATCATACCTACCCAAATAGTATAACTAGATACAAGTTTGCATTCCTTTAGAATATGTCATAATCCCTTTGTCCACGATGTCATTGAACACAAGTCATGGTCAAACAGTCAACTTGTCTTGTTCAATACTTTCTCGATTCCGAATATGTTGATAATTCAAATGCTATTGATCCAATCAATCCATTTGAGTCTGGCCAAACATTTCATCAGCATCATTCCTTCGAGGGGCCCAAGCTTGACATCTCTCCGTGGAGGGACAAATTCATTTAGCTTATTATTCTTCCCAACGGGATTCCGATTATGCCAATCATACACTTTATAACTATCGTGTTAAGATAGCGTTTGAATATGTCAAACATAATGTTCATCAAGTGCAAGACTATAATAACTTCATGTCTAAGGATTCAATGACATAACTATTATGAGATATACGTTCGACAAGGACCATGACATAAATCTCATACAGCGGGTCATGTCCAGTACCTTGTTCAAAACAAGTACCCATAAATCTAACATGATCATCCCATGATCATTTAGCCTTTATACTAGTGCTTAATAAGTACTAGGGACGGGGATTATTATAAGTAAACATAAACAACAATAATAATCAAAACATCTCTTTATTGAATGAAATAAATGATAACAATTACAACGTTTATTAAACGTGCCTAGGGCACCACTACCAACACCACCAAGATTAAAGACCAAATTCAAAGGCATCAAGGGTTAGTATTCTAGTATTCATATTGTATGTATTTGATATAATTATATGAGCGGATCTATGGCTTTGGGTTTCAAAATTTTTTTTTTAATGTTTTATTCCGTTGTGCATGTTACTACAAAAAATAATGGAATCTTCACACTAGTATATAGACCTTCTCGCGGTCCCATATACTCATCAGATTCCACCACGTTTGTGAATCCTACACGTGTCGGGATTAAACTAAATTTATGTAGTAAAGCATACATGCGGGGACGGATTTTTATTTTCATCCATAATAACCACTTGGGGACGGAGTTTTATTTCGCCATGATAACCAATTGTTTCTTTTGGAAATGGCATGTATGATTTGAAAACATTAGTTTAGGGGAATCTTGGCGCATGAAAACCGACTTGGTCACGGAGTGTTAGACCTTAACTAGAATTGTGTTGGCTTGTGCTCGGCTAAAGAGAGGCTTAAGGTCACCCCCCGCATGTAGTCATGAACTATGCCACGGGTTGAGGTTTACCGCTTTGATAGAGTCAAGGTCGGGTGGAGCTTGAAACTCTCTAGGATGGGCCTCGACGGGTTTGGGGTTATGAACTTGTGCGACTCGATAGTGAGCAATTGATAAGAATTTGTGCACGTAGTGTGGGGTCAACAAATGATAAAATATTTTTTGTTTTGTTTGTTTGTTTTTTTTTTTTTTTTTGAAAAGAAAAGAAAAGAAAAAGAAAAACACATAAGCACATAATTTACAACTTTCGAATCACCCTTATGACCGATATAAGAAAACACAAAATAAAATAATTAAATGGTCCAAATCAGTCCTGATGCAGGCAACTGTGCCCACACCCCATCATTCTGTTCTGTTCTGGGAATCTATTCTTGTTCTGGAAAATTGTCCAGAAGCGCGCGCCTCTGGTCTGTATCATGGGATGCGCGCGCATTGCGCAAAGTGTCTGGGAGGCGCCTGCTTCTGGGTGAACCTGTCAGACATTTGGACTCAGGGGATTGCCCTGGTCCTAAACACACTTTGTAACCCCTGCAGAAATGATTAGCATGTAAAAGGAAGAATACATAAGAGGTGGGCAATTCCGGTCTCTGATGTGGGACGCGCGCGCCTTAGGCCAAGAAGGCCGGAGGTGCACGCTTCCCACCATCAGGAACCAGAATGCCCAGAAAATGCAGAATATGAACAAAATGCAAACTTAACTCTCAAGCATCCCCAGCAGAGTCGCCACTGTAGATACCTCGGGCGGAGCACGGCTTGGCTAGAGCTCGTGGATTGTCCTAGGATATCTATTTGGTTTTAGTTATTAGAGTCGCTACATATGTTTTAGAGGAACATAATAAAAACCTAATATTTAGCATATGTTTTGATACGAAAACAGAGATTCTTGTTAAGAGGTTCGGGGGTTAGGTTACAAGATGGGAAGTACTTAAACACCCATCTTGTGTCACCACCCGAAATCTAGGCTCTATTTTATTAGTAATAAATAATTATTATTTATTTATTTCCTTATCTATATATTTAAATTATTATTTATTTAAATATTTACGTGTTATAATAATTATGCCTAGCATTTTATTTGAGTCATTTGTGCTAGTGTAGTATTGTTGGGTCTTAATTGTTAGTAGGGAGTGTAGAAATTGTGTGTAGTGTAGTGGAGGGGGCCTAAGTGTAAATCTTTTAAATCATTTCCCTACTCCTTCCCTTCTCCCTCATACACTCCACCTCCATCTCTCTCTCCCAGCACACCTCCTCCTCTCTCCTCCATTTGTGGTAAGTTTTCTTTCTTTCCTTCTCTCTTCATTTTCTTCATCTTCCTCTCATAATCTCTCATTTCTTAAAACGTGAAATGTGTTTAGATCGTCGATAGGATCGCGTAGAACCAAAAAGAATTGAATTCCGTCATCTTTGAGAATTTTCAAGTAAGTTGCTTTTCCCCCATTTTTATGCTAAAATGTTCATATCATGTTTATATAATGCTTTTGTTGTTATAATTGAAGTTTGGTTGAGTTTAGAATTTATTTGGAATTTATTTGAGTTTTTGGTTAAAAATTGGTGAATTGATGAATGTTGGGTTTGATTCTTGGTTTGGTTGATAAATGGTGTATTTGGATCCCCCACCCTAGTTATAAGTGGCTTTGGTACATTTTGGAACTTGTAGAAAGAGTTGAAATGGAGTATTTTGTGTTTTGGTGAAATTTGGGTCGAAATGAAGAACCCCAGCTCTGTTCTTCCCGGCCAAAACCCAGGCCGAGCGCCCGCCCGCCTTGACCCGAGCGCCCGCCTGCCCCCCCCCCCTTTTCCAGCGGCCTGACCTTCTGGCCAAACAAGCGCCCGCCTGCCTATGCCCAGGCGCCCGCCTGTTTGGGTTTTTGCCCTTTTGCTTGGTTTAAGACTTAAGTCTTAACTAGTTTAGGTTTATTCCTTCTAATTAACTTAAGATAACACCGTGGAACACTTTATTAAGTGGAATTGATTCTTATATGAATAAATATGATATGGAATTTGATTAAGTATCATTTTGGGAATGTGGTTCATCTTTGATGTGCGGTTTATATTGGTTTACCTTTGTGGTGATTTATTTGGATTGGTTCCCTACTTTGGAACCTTAAGTTGTTTATTTAAGCTAGTATTTATTACTTAGCATTTATTTGAAAGTCCAGCTGGTATTTTGTGTGTGTTTGGGCGATGCGAAACATTATGATGGCACGGCCAAGTCCATTGTGATGTTGACCATTGTTTTGCCCCATTATTACCCTCCTCCAGATTGGCCTTGGATGTGAGAAGAGCTAGCTCCTTTGTGTGCATTTTAGCTTTACTTGGAGCATGACTTTGTGGCATGTCTCCCGTCCCTTGTGACACTTCATTTGGGTATTGGTTCCGGTACCGGGGTTTTCTCTTCGGCTTTCATGCTATTATGAAGATGATGATTTGTTGATTATTGAAGCTGCGCAGCGAACCTTTATTTGGTTCTTCGGTTTGGAAAACCTTGGCTATATCCTTTGTTTTGTGTTTATTTCCGCTGCTATCTGTTATGTGAAAAATGCTATGTGCTAACTATGATTTATTATTGAATATTGCATCATAGCATGTCATGTAGTTGCATTAGTAACTTATTGAGATTTCTCTCACCCCCTTTCTTTTATCTTTGTTTTTCCTTAACCCCCCCCCCAGGTGCTAAGGATTAGTCTCGCTGATCACGAGAAAGAGGACGTCGAGTGTGGATACATTCTTTTGGGGAAGGTTGTTATAGGTTGGTGTACATTATATTAATGTGTAACCTTTTGGGGATATTTGTACCAAACATTGACGTCATTAGGATTTGTGTATTTTGTAACTTTGGTGTATAAGCTTATAGAGTTTATACTAGTTTTACCTTGTTGTTAAAGTTGATTTTCAAAACCTTGTGTTATCACCTTTTGGTATCAAATGGAATTTTTAACTTCGGTATTTCACAGTTTTGGTTTTAAGTCGACGTCCAGATCGCGGTCTCGGGCCCGCGGGGTCCGGGGTCTCGACAGTTGGTATCAAAGCTATGGCATTGGCTCTAGGTATAAGTCTAGGTGGACTAGTATGACCTAGGTGGGTAGTTGTGTTCGGAGTGAGTAACGGTTGATGTTTTATGCAGGTACTTGTTTACAATGGCTAGAAGAAGAATAGGTGAAGGTACTAGTGGGGCACAGAATCAGAATGACACAAGGGAAGAAGCACGTGCCATGTTTCAAGGCATGTTCGAGGCGGCCATGAAGGCCATACATGACCAAGGTCCGAGGGTAGAACAAGCACCACCCCGCTATGGATTGGAACAATTTCTAAAACTGAAACCGGTTGAATTCAATGGGGAACCCGATGTTCGGAAAGCTGAATTGTGGATTGAGTCGATGGAGAAGATTTATGAGGTATTTGGGTGCACGGGTGAGGACAAGGTCCAGTTTGCGACTTATAAGCTTATGGGTGCCGCCGAGCATTGGTGGAAGGGTGTTAAAGCTAGTTGGGATGATACTCACACGGTGTATGTGTGGGAGTTGTTTGTGCGCAAATTCAAGGAGCATTTCATTCCGGTTGTTGATCAAAACCGAAAGGAGATCGAGCTACTCAACCTGGAGCAAGGTGTGTTGTCTATAGCACAATACTCGGCTAAGATCATAGAATTAGCCTGGTATTGCGACTATTTGGTGAGGACCGAGGAACAAAAAGCTATGAGATTCATTCGGGGATTGAAGACCTCCATCCGTACTCAACTTATTGCCGAACGGATTGTGACTTTCCAAGATGCGGTAGACCGAGCCTACTTGATAGAGCAAGATATTGGGGAGCATAAGAGGAAGACCGAGGTAGCTAACCCGAGCAAGCTGGGAGGACAAAGCAAGCCACAACACCGTTCCGACAATCGAGGTAACTTTGGGGGACAATCTCAGTTCCGAGGGCAACCGATCCCAAGGAACCCGGGTACCACTTCCGGGAACCAAGGGAACCAAATTAGGAGGCTTTGTTCGTATTGTCAAAAGGAAGGTCATTCTGAGGACCGGTGTTGGAAAAAGCAAGGCAAGTGTACCAATTGTGGTGAAATGGGGCACTTTGCGAGAGATTGCACGAGGTACCGAGGTCAGTCATCCGGGTCAGGGGTTGGTACTAATCAGGGTCAGAAAAGGGATGCTACCGGGAAGCCCAAAGTTCAAGGAAAGATATATGCCATGAATCAACAACAGGCGACCGATGATCCATCCGTTATTGGAGGTATTGTTTCTGTATCTAGTGTGAGCGCACGAGCGTTAGTAGATCCAGGATCATCTCATTCATACATTTTTGTGCAATTTTCTTCCATGTTAAATGCTGCATTCGAGTCTTTACCGTACGTGCTAGAGGTGTCGACCCCTATAGGAGAATGCTTGATTTCTGATCGAGTCTTTCGTGCTTGTGATGTGGTTATTTGTGGTCGTGTCCTTTGTGCAGATTTGGTAGTTCTTCCTATCCAAGACTTTGATGTCATTTTGGGTATGGATTGGTTGAGCAAGTTTCATGCTTCCGTTGATTGCCGTAAGAAAACTGTTACTTTTTCTATTCCCGATGTGCCTAAATTTGTGTTTGAGGCTAGTCCTCTGAGTAGAAAGGTTCGCTTAATTTCTTTTATGAAAGCGAGGAAATTATTGCATAGTGGTTGTGAGGGGTATTTGGCTAGTGTTCTTGATACTAGGAAGGAATCCCCTAGTTTGGATAGTGTTCGGGTAGTTCGGGAATTTCCCGATGTTTTCTCTACCGAGTATGATATGCCGCCCGATCGTGAGATTGAGTTTTGTATAGACCTTTTGCCGGGTACGGCTCCAATTTTGAAAGCACCTTATAGATTGGCTCCCGCAGAGTTGAAGGAATTAAAGGTTCAATTGCAAGAGTTGCTTGATCGAGGGTTTATACGCCCTAGTGTTTCCCCGTGGGGAGCACCGGTTTTGTTTGTGCGGAAGAAAGATGGTTCGTTGAGATTGTGCATCGATTACCGGAAGTTGAATCAGGTTACGGTGAAGAACAAGTATCCTCTACCTCACATTGATGATTTGTTTGATCAGCTTCAAGGGTCCGTGGTTTTCTCTAAACTTGATTTGAGGAGTGGGTACCATCAGTTGAAGGTTCGATCGGAGGATATTCCGAAGACTGCCTTTCGCACTCGTTATGGTCATTATGAGTTCTTGGTTATGCCGTTTGGGTTGAGTAACGCGCCGGCCGTGTTTATGGATTTGATGAACCGGGTTTTCCATCCCTATCTTGATTCGTTCGTGGTAGTCTTCATCGACGACATTCTTGTTTATTCAAAATCTCGAGAGGAGCATGAACAACATTTGAGGACAGTTTTATCCGTTCTTGCGAGGGAGAAATTATTTACGAAGTTCAGTAAATGCAAATTTTGGCTCGAGAAGGTGTCATTTCTGGGTCATGTGATTTCTAAAGATGGGATTTCGGTGGATCCTTCAAAGATTGAAGCCATAGTGGATTGGAAGAGACCCGAATCAGTGACAGAGATTAGAAGCTTTCTTGGTTTAGCCGGGTATTACAGAAGATTTATTGAAGGGTTTTCGAGGATTGCTACTCCGATGACTCAGTTGACCCGGAAGAATGTCCCGTTTGTGTGGACCGAGAAATGTGACAAGAGTTTCGAGGAATTGAAGAAGAGGTTGACTACCGCACCGATCTTGACTTTTCCTAATGGGAGCGATGGCCTAGTGATTTACAGTGATGCTTCGAAAGAGGGTTTGGGTTGTGTGTTGATGCAGAATGGGAAAGTGATTGCTTATGCTTCGAGGAAGTTGACCCCTAGTGAACAGAATTACCCGACTCATGATATGGAGTTGGCGGCGATAGTCTTTGCGTTGCACAAATGGAAGCACTACCTTTATGGGGCGAAGCTTAAAATTTTTACCGATCACAAGAGTTTGAAGTACCTTTTCTCCCAGAAAGAGTTGAATAATAGACAACGCCGATGGATGGAATTGTTGAAGGATTATGATTGCACGATTTCTTATCATCCGGGGAAGGCGAATATGGTAGCCGATGCGATTAGTAGAAAGTCTTATGTGGCTTCGATGATGGTCCGTGAATGGAAAATGCTTGAGGATGTGTGAGATTGGTCTCCTCGTGAATCGAGACATGGGGCTATTTTTGCGAATATTAGGGTGTCTCCGACCCTAATTCAGAGGATAAAGGAAGCTCAGAAAGAAGATCCCGAGTTGGTGATGATAATGGGTAAATTGAAGGAAAAGAACTTCGAGGATTTTTCATTGAGTTCGAGTGGAGTGTTGACTTTCCGTGGTCGTTTGTGCGTACCCGATGTTGGTGGAATAAAGAGGCAAGTTTTAGATGAGGGCCACAAATCGAGGTATACTATTCATCCGGGTAGTACGAAGATGTATCAGGATTTGAAGCAACAATTTTGGTGGATTAATATGAAAAGGGAAATAGCGGAGTATGTTTCGAAGTGTTTAACTTGTCAGCAGGTCAAAGCCGAGCATCAGAGACCCGCGGGATTACTTCAGCCGTTAGAGATTCCCGAGTGGAAATGGGAGCATGTGACTATGGATTTCGTTACGGGACTACCTCGTACCCCTAGGAAGTATGACAGTGTTTGGGTAATAGAGGATAGATTGACCAAGAGTGCCCATTTCTTGCCTATTGACATCAGATATTCGATGGAAAAGCTTGCGACCCTTTATATCGACGAGATTGTGAGATTGCATGGGGTTCCAGTTAGCATTGTGTCAGATCGAGACCCGAGGTTTACTTCTAGGTTTTGGAAGGCGTTTCAGGAAGCTTTGGGTACAGATTTGCGATTCAGTACAGCTTTTCATCCTCAGACCGATGGTCAATCCGAGAGGACTATTCAGATTTTGGAGGATATGTTGCGAGCTTGTTCGATAGACTTTTCTGATTCTTGGGATTCGCACCTACCGTTAGTGGAGTTCTCTTACAACAACAGTTATTAGGCTAGTATCGAGATGGCACCGTTTGAGGCCTTGTATGGAAGGAAATGTAAAACGCCTATTTGTTGGGACGAGGTCGGTGAAGCGAAGATTGTGGGTATTGATTTACTTCGGGATTCGGTTGAGAAAGTTAGAGTTATCCGGGATCGATTGAAAACAGCCCAGAGTCGACATAAGAGCTATGCAGATAACCGAAGGCGAGATCTTAGTTTTCAGACCGGTGATTTTGTGTTCTTGAAAGTATCTCCAAAGGTGGGTATTCGTAGGTTTGGGAAGAAAGGCAAATTGGCTCCGAGGTTTATTGGCCCGTTTGAGATTTTGGGAAAGGTTGGACTTCTAGCGTATCGTCTTGCGTTACCGTCATCCTTAGACCGGTTGCACAACGTTTTCCACGTTTCTATGCTTCGGAAGTACGTTCATGATCCATCTCACGTGTTACCGAGGGTACCGGAGGTTATTGAGCCCGATATGACTTATGAGGAACGACCGGTTCGGATCTTAGATTCTAAAGTCCAAGAGTTGAGGAGCAAAAGCATTGCGTTGGTTCGAGTTCTTTGGAGGAATCATAACATCGAGGAGTCGACGTGGGAGCTTCGTGATGAGATCGAGAGGAAATTTCCGTGGCTTTTTGTTTAAGGTAAGTCTCGTTAAAATTCGGGTCGAATTTTCTTTAAGGGGGAGTGAATGTCACGACCCGAAATCTAGGCTCTATTTTATTAGTAATAAATAATTATTATTTATTTATTTGCTTATCTATATATTTAAATTATTATTTATTTAAATATTTACGTGTTATAATAATTATGCCTAGCATTTTATTTGGGTCATTTGTGCTAGTGTAGTATTGTTGGGTCTTAATTGTTAGTAGGGAGTGTAGAAATTGTGTGTAGTGTAGTGGAGGGGGCTTAAGTGTAAATATTTTAAATCATTTCCCTACTCCTTCCCTTCTCCCTAATACACTCCACCTCCATCTCTCTCTCCCAGCACACCTCTTCCTCTCTCCTCCATTTGTGGTAAGTTTTCTTTCTTTCCTTCTCTCTTCATTTTCTTCATCTTCCTCTCATAATCTCTCATTTCTTAAAACGTGAAATGTGTTTAGATCGTCGATAGGATCGCGTAGAACCAAAAAGAATTGAATTCCGTCATCTTTAAGAATTTTCAAGTAAGTTGCTTTTCCCCCATTTTGATGCTAAAATGTTCATATCATGTTTATATAATGCTTTTGTTGTTATAATTGAAGTTTGGTTGAGTTTAGAATTTATTTAGAATTTATTTGAGTTTTTGGTTAAAAATTGGTGAATTGATGAATGTTGGGTTTGATTCTTGGTTTGGTTGATAAATGGTGTATTTGGATCCCCACCCTAGTTATAAGTGGTTTTGGTACATTTTGGAACTTGTAGAAAGAGTTGAAATGGAGTATTTTGTGTTTTGGTGAAATTTGGGTCGAAATGAAGAACCCCAGCTCTGTTCTTCCCGGCCAAAACCCAGGCCGAGCGCCCGCCCGCCTTGACCCGAGCGCCCGCCTGCCCCCCCCCCCTTTTTCCAGCGGCCTGACCTTCTGGCCAAACAAGCGCCCGCCTGCCTATGCCCAGGCGCCCGCCCGCCCGCCTGTTTGGGTTTTTGCCCTTTTGCTTGGTTTAAGACTTAAGTCTTAACTAGTTTAGGTTTATTCCTTCTAATTAACTTAAGATAACACCGTGGAACACTTTATTAAGTGGAATTGATTCTTATATGAATAAATATGATATGGAATTTGATTAAGTATCATTTTGGGAATGTGGTTCATCTTTGATGAGCGGTTTAGATTGGTTTACCTTTGTGGTGATTTATTTGGATTGGTTCCCTACTTTGGAACCTTAAGGTGTTTATTTAAGCTAGTATTTATTACTTAGCATTTATTTGAAAGTCCAGCTGGTATTTTGTGTGTGTTTGGGCGATGCGAAACATTATGATGGCACGGCCAAGTCCATTGTGATGTTGACCATTGTTTTGCCCCATTATTACCCTCCTCCAGATTGGCCTTGGATGTGAGAAGAGCTAGCTCCTTTGTGTGCATTTTAGCTTTACTTGGAGCATGACTTTGTGGCATGTCTCCCGTCCCTTATGACACTTCATTTGGGTATTGGTTCCGGTACCAGGGTTTTCTCTTCGGCTTTCATGCTATTATGAAGATGATGATTTTTTGATTATTGAAGCTGCGCAGCGAACCTTTATTTGGTTCTTCGGTTTGGAAAACCTTGGCTATATCCTTTGTTATGTGTTTATTTCCGCTGCTATCTGTTATGTGAAAAATGCTATGTGCTAACTATGATTTATTATTGAATATTGCATCATAGCATGTCATGTAGTTGCATTAGTAACTTATTGAGATTTCTCTCACCCCCTTTCTTTTATCTTTGTTTTTCCTTAACCCCCCCCCAGGTGCTAAGGATTAGTCTCGCTGATCACGAGAAAGAGGACGTCGAGTGTGGATACATTCTTTTGGGGAAGGTTGTTATAGGTTGGTGTACATTATATTAATGTGTAACCTTTTGGGGATATTTGTACCAAACATTGACGTCATTAGGATTTGTGTATTTTGTAACTTTGGTGTATAAGCTTATAGAGTTTATACTAGTTTTACCTTGTTGTTAAAGTTGATTTTCAAAACCTTGTGTTATCACCTTTTGGTATCAAATGGAATTTTTAACTTCGGTATTTCACAGTTTTGGTTTTAAGTCGACGTCCAGATCGCGGTCTCGGGCCCGCGGGGTCCGGGGTCTCGACATCTTGCCCAACTAGCGTTGGTCTTGCTTTTTCATTGTCTACATGAATAAAAGTTTTCTTCCTATTCTTTAATAATGATAAAAGGGGGGGGGGTTTAAAAGGGGGTTTGAATATGGGGAGATAGCTCCTTAACCAACTTCAATAGAATGAAGTGATCTTCGGTGTCATGTCTCAAAATGGTTTTGGGTGATTGCACACTTGATCAAGAAAGTGAGAGAATAGATGAAGATGAAGATGAAGATGAGAGAAATAAAGAGAAAAAGAGAGATGAAAATTACCTAAACTTCAAGAGTTTCTTGGAGAAAGTACTCAAAATACCTTAATGTTCTAGTATAGTTTTGTTATCAAAAGTTCTCTTTCTTGGTAGAGTATTCTTGTGTCCAAAAAGAGGCTCTTTCAATGGTGAAGAAGAGGGGTTTTTATAGTTGTAAAACAGATGTTTTTGGTGCCAAAACGAAGCCACAAAGATAAATTTCCCGGGCAAAATCATGTAAAATGAGCGAGGGAGGGATTCTTGGAGAGAATCTGTAACTGACGCCCAGATGCGCGCGCCTCCTGCCTTTGGGGCGGGATGCGCGCGCCTCCTGCCTTTAGGGCGGGATGTGCGCACGTCTGACCTATAGAGGTGGAGGTGTGCAACTTTAAAATGGCTTTTTTGACAGAATGGACTAGAAAATTAGCACTGTTATTCAGTTTAGTCCCTGAACTTAACAGAGTCAGTTAGGAACTTAACAAAAGTAACAGAAACTAATGAAAAACACTTAAAATAGGAAGAAACACCAAATTAAGTGTGCAATCGGGGTGAGCGGTCCAAGGCGGGGTGTCTACATAAACACATATACTTTAGTTGTGGTGGATGACTACTCAAGATACACATGGGTAGAAATGATGATATCCATAGATGACTGCTATGATATCTTGACTGCTCTCTTTCGAAGGCTCCAAACTTTAAAGGAAGACGACATCGTGAGAGTTAGATCAGATAATAGAACTGAGTTCAAGAATAATGGTGTTGCTCAATATTATGATGACCATGGTATTGATCACGATTTCTCTGCTGCTGGAGTTCCTCAACAAAATGGAATTATGGAAAGAAATAATAGAACGTTGATTGAGGCTGAAAAAACAATGATAGCTGAAGCAAAGCTTCCAATGTATTTCTAGGGAGAAGCTGTCAACACTGCTTGCTTTACTCAGAATAGATCCCTCATTAACAAAGCCTACAACAAAACTCCATACGATCTATGGAGAGAAAGAGCGCCCAACATAGCTTTCTTCAAGATTTTTGGCTGCAAATGCTATATCCTCTACAATGGTAAAGATCATAGAGGTAAATTCGACGCTAAAGAAGATGAAGGTATTTTTATTAGGTATGCCAAACATTCAAAAGCTTTTTGTTTTTTTAATAGAACTACTCTAGTAATTGTGGAATCTGTACATGTTACTTTTGATGAGCATTCTCTCCTTGAGCCACATTTGGCTCCAAATGATTCTGATGATTCTGCTGAGAATGATGAGACATGTACGCAACCACAAACTAAACATGCACATAATAATAATCAAGTTGATCAAAATCAGAATTAAGGAAATCTAACTCGTGCGCCTACACCAGATGATGTTGTGCCAGAAGTTATAACTCCTAATGCGCAGATACCCCCTCCTACGCATGATGTTTCTCTGCTTCAGCAAATCACATTCGATGATCTTGATGCTAGAGAAAATGAAGTACCCATTGAAGATCTTCGTGTTCCTACAGCTCAAGCAAACTTAGCTCCCGAGGTTCGTGAAGTTAGAGATCATCCAACTACCAACATCATTGGTGATCTCAATGTAGGGGTTTATACTAGGAGAGCATCCAACTTTGATTCATATCACTCTGTTATCTCTCAAATCGAACCAAAGAAGATTGATGAAGCGCTCCAAGATTCTAGTTAGGTTGTTACTATGCAAGAAGAGCTTAACCAATTTGAGCGCTGCAAGGTTTGGACTTTAGTACCCAGACCTCATGACCAAGGAGTTATTGGTACAAAATGGGTATTCAGAAACAAGATGGATAAGAATGGAAGCATCACTAGAAATAAAGCAAGGCTGGTTGCGCAAGGCTATAGGCAAGAGGAAGGAATCGACTATGATGAAACGTTTGCGCCTGTAGCAAGACTTGAAGCTATTAGAATTTTCTTAGCTTATGCCCCTTACAAGAAATTCAAGCTTTATCAAATGGATGTGAAGAGTACATTTCTCAATAGTAAACTCCAAGAGACGGTCTACGTAGCTCAACCTCCTGGATTCGAAGATAGCAAATTTCCAAATCATGTCTTCAATCTTCAGAAAGCTTTGTATGGACTCAAACAAGCTCCAAGAGCATGGTACGACACTCTATAAAAATTCCTGCTAGAGAAAGGCTTCAAGCGCGGTAAAATCAATAAACTCTTTTTGTTGCTAAATATAATAATCACTCTCTACTTGTTCAAATTTATGTTGATGATATTATATTTGGTTCTACTAATAAGTTACTTTGTAAGCGCTTTGAAAAGCTAATGAAAAGCAAGTTTGAAATGAGCATGATGGGAGAACTCACATTCTTTCTCGAACTTCAAATCAAGCAATTGAATGATGACACCTTCATTAATCAAGCCAACTACAAGAGACTTAATCAAGATATTTGAACTTGAGAATGCTAAAGCATAAGACACTCCCATGGCCACATGAAATAAACTTGACAAAGACTTAAAAGATAAGAAAGTTGATCAAACTTTATATCGAGGTATGATTGACTCTCTCCTTTATCTCACTGCTAGTAGGCCAGATATTATGTTTAGTGTTTGTGTTTGTGCGCGCTATCAAGCTAATCCTAGAGAAGCGCACCTAACTGCTGTTAAACATATATTAGATATCTTTCTGGAACTGTTAACCTTGGACTTTGGTACACTAAAGATTCAAATTTCGATTTGCTAGGTTGTTCAGATACAGATTACGCAACATGCACGATTGACAGGAAGAGAACTAGTGGCACTTGTCATTTCTTTGGAAATAGACTTGTTGCTTGGGCAAGCAAGAAGCAAGCTGCTATGTCCATATCCACTACTGAAGCTGAATCTATTCCTGTTGGAAGCTGCTTCTGCCAAATCCTTTGGATGAAGCAACAATTAGTCGACTATGGAATTCATGAAAAACATTGTCCAATTTTCTGCGACAATATGTCCACCATCGCAGTCTCCAACAATCCTGTCATGCACTCAAAGACAAAACACATTGACATCAAATATCATTTCCTCAAGGACCATGTGGAAAAAGGAAACATTCATTTAGAGCACGTGGGCACGGACAATCAATGATATCCTCACAAAGGCTCTTGACACAAAGAGATTTGTCTTCTTGAGAGGAGAAATGGGTATGGTTAAACTTAGCTAACTTGTCCATATGATTTTTCAATACTAATGATCTTGTGTTTACCTGCTACATTTTTAAGTTAGGCATTGTCTCATGCGCTTGCGCATTTGAAGCGCACAAGACGTTGCGCTTGAAGCATAATATTTCTAAGTTTTCAAGAAACTATACGCATGATGTTACATTCACATTCTACATGGACCCTACGTCAAGAAGCAAGGAAAGGTTTTTCTGCGTGTTCCAAAGAAAAATCACAAGGATGTCCTTGAAATTCAAATCCAAGAAATCGAAGCCTTCTTCCTCCAAAAGCAAGGACTAAATCTCATGCGCTCGCACATAAGACTGCTGATAAAGCAGGCCCTTCAAATGCTGCACCAAGTCAGAGGGAGAAGCACGAGGATGTATTAAGAGAGGATGTTCTTTCACAAAAAGAAGTGCGCACGCCACCTCTAGCCACCTTGAGCTGCTCATGTTTCTACACCTCAGCCTGATGAGCAGGAAATAACAGTGATACATATATTCAAGAAAACCAAGTTGCTGCTCAAACCAAGCACTTTCAGGTTGTGGCTAGTCAGTTCAAAATACAGAACCAACTTGATGCACAAGCTACTAGGCTAGATGCGCAAGCAGTGATACTTAATTCAATTGATTGTGCCATTACGGGGTAGAGTTCTACAACAAAGGTAACAAGTTCTAATCTGATGCTCCCACTGATACATAAGCTCCGCGCAAAGAAATTTGGGAAGCTGAAAAAATGAATTGTACAAAGCTTTCAAGGGTGAACATAGACTAGCGCTAATCTTACTTTGTATCTCTTTTATTTCATGCGCGTTTTTAATTTTTCTTCCATGTAAAACATGTATTCTGTAACTCCTATATTTCAAGTTTTAATAAGAAGAATGCATCATTGTGTTTCTCAAAACTTTGTTAAATTCAAACTTTTCGTTTTTGGAACAATGAATGCATAATTTCACTAAACTTCATGCGCACAATCTTAATTGATCATATTTTAATGGATGATGTTTAAACATTTAGTTTAAACGCATACTAAACTTAAACTCATAATATTTGTTTATGCTGAATGATATTTTTGTCTTCCCCATAATGTAAGTTTTTTTTTTTTTGGATAGACTAGAAATCTAAAACACTGGCTAGCGTGTGCATTGATTTGAGGCATGATTTACCATTTACATTCTTATGGACATGTTATTATCAAGTACAATGAACTGCTTTTGTTATAGTAGGTAATGGCATCAATCATTTAGGGGGAGATTGTTGGGTATTCTTATTTCTTAACTGTCGCGACCCCGACCCCGCGGGCCGGGAACTCGCGAGCTGGACGTCGACTTAACACACAATTACTAAAATATTGAAGGTAAAAATTCCATTTTTATACCCAAAAGGTTTAAAACAAAGTTTTAGAAATCCAAGTTTAACCACAACAACAAACTACTAGAATAAGCTCCACAAGCTTACCCAAAAATACAAAAGATTACACATCTTAATGATGTCATTGTTGGTAAAACTATCCCCAAAAGGTTATACATTTAAATAATGCAAACCGATCACTAACAACCTGCCCAAAATCTCAATCCTCTCGACGTCCTCCTCGATCCGCAAATCCTAATCCTTTCCTCCTGGGGGGTTAAGGAAAAAAACAAAGATAAAAGAAAGGGGGTGAGATAAATCTCAATAAGTTACTAATGCAACTACATGACATGCTATAATGCAATAAGCAATAAACAATGATAAATATCACATAGCATGTAACAAATAACAATCAACAGATAGCAGCGGAAAGTAAACACATAACAAAGGATATTAGCCAAGGTTTCCCAACTGATAGAACCAATTAAAGGATCGCTGCGCAGCTTCAACAATCAACCAATCCATATCTTCACAGTAGCATAAAAGCCGAAGAGAAAACCCCGGTCAGAAGCGACCAATCAACCCATCAATCAAACAAACCATCTTTATAGTAGCATAAAAGCTGAAGAGAAACCCGGTACCGGAACCAATAACAAGGGGACAGTGACACACAGTCAAAGCCCGAAAACCAATAGCTATAATGCTCACAAAGGAGCTAGCTCATCTCACATCCAAGGCCAATCTGGAGGAGGGTAATAATGGGGCAAAACAATGGTCAACATCACAATGGACTTGGCTGTGCCATCATAATGTTTCACATCGCCCAAACACACACAAAATACCAGCTGGACTTTCAAGTAAGGGCTAAGTAATAAAATACTAGCTCAAATAAACAACTAAGGATTCCAAAGTAGGGAACCATTTCAAATAAATCACCAAAAAGGTGCACCAATCCAACAACACATCAAAAGATGCTCAAACAATCCAAAATGATACTCAATTAAATCCCATAACATATTTGCTCACAAAAGAACCATTTTCCACATTAAAGTATTCCTCATTTCCAAACAATAACCAAATTGATTCCACAACTAAATTGTTCACAAAGGAACCAAATTCAAACATTAAAGTAACCCATAATGATCATTTTTAAGTCTACTAAAGTAGTACCCAAAATCTAGGCTAAGATTGCATCCCAGTCTTATACCAACAAAAAGGGAGTTCTTGGACACAACGGACCGATCATAAACGTTTCGTTATAGAATACCTACCAAAGGCTCATCACAACCTGAACCTGAATCCCCACCAAATAAACCACCTCATCTCGTAGTACTCTAGAAGAGCTTTAAAACGATAATTTATACACCTAAAATGGAGTCTGGAAGAAGAAGTTATGGCCCTCGAAAGATTGGACAAGGAAGGAATAAATTTCACAACAGGGGAGGGGGGTGCGCGCGCCTCAAACAAGGGGATGCGCGCGCCTCCTGAAATCAGTCACAAATAGAAGATTTGAAATGGAAAGGGTGCGCGCGCCTCCCAGAAAATGATGCGTGTGCCTCCATCCGACAGTGGGAAATTCAAGATTGGAGGAGAGGAGGGTGCGCGCGCCTCATACGCCGGGGATGCGCGCGCCTCCAAGGAAGAACAGCAACCCAGATCTTTTTTCCTGGGTTCTTACTCGAAAATCAACACAAATCCACCATTTTCATACCCAAATTCAAAGTTAACACTACCAAGTAGTAACCCAAAGTACCCAAACCATTTAGAAGCCAAAAAGGACCCTAGAACATCGTCTGGACAACCCCAATCAAGGGATGATTCAAATACCAAAATTTTACAACAAAATGAACAAAAATATAGATCACTCTCAAATTAACCCAAGAAGCAATAAATGGCATTCTTATCATCATCTAAACATGGAATGACATTTCTAGCATAAAATGGGGGGAAAGTAACTTACCTGGAATTTCTCAAAGATGACGGAACTCGAATATTTTTGGCTTCCTACGATCCTATCGACGATCTAAACAAGTTTCATGTTTTAAGAAATGAGAAATAACAAGAGGAAGATGATGGAAATGTAGAGAGAAGGTAGAGAGAAACTTACCCTTTCTTGAGCTAGGGAGAGAGAGAAATGAGCTGGGAATGAGGTAGAGGTGAGGGAGAAGAGAGGGAGTAGGGAGGGAGTAGGTAGGGAGCAGTTAAAATGATTTAAAAGAACTTACACTTAGGCCCCCTCCTCCACACTACACAAGTCTAATACTCCCTACTAGCCACTAAGACCCCATCACTCTACACTAGCACAAAAGACCAATTAAAATGCTAGACATAATTTATTATAACACATAAAATGCACACATAAATATTTAAATAAATAATAATTTAAATAAATAAATAAACAAATAAATAAATAATAATTATTTATTACTAATAAAATAGAGCCTAGTTTTCGGGTCGTGACATTAACCCTCCTAAATTATATTAGAATTGATTGATACCATCACCTAAGTATATTTTATGGACTTTAGGACCCTATGTAAGAAGTTTTATAACTTTAAAGTTTAGTTAAGTCCACTTTATAGAATAATCTTAGTGGTTAGGGATTATGCTTAGAATTAAGGTTTCAATTACTGAAGACCAAGTATAATGCGCAGGACATTTCATGCGCAGAGTATCATCTGCTCATTTTCATGCGCAGTAAACACCTGCTCATTTTCCATGCACAGAATAACGTCTGCTCATTCTCCATGCGCATGAATTCGATGAGCAGAGCAGATCAACCTTGGTCCTTACTCTTATCTTTTGACCTCGCATTTTAGAAGCTTGGAAAGCGTCAAGACAAGCTACGGTTTTGGAAAGAGACAAAGTGCTGAGGTGTGAACATACGACAAAATAAACACACTCAGCAAATCCAACAATAGAGATGCACCTTAGTAAAAAATTTCAAATGAAGACAACTGTCATCCTTCTAGAAGAAGATTTGAATTTTGTCTTCATGCTCTGTCTCCAACGGCTACAAAAGACACCTGCGCACCAATCATATTATGTTAGCTCATTTTCCTTGCTCAGAGCTGCAACTGCTAGTTTTTAAAGCTCAGCTATAAATAGTCTACTCATCCTCATTTCCAAGCTGCTTGAGTTTTTGATTCTAAAGAGAAACTTTGAAGTTTTGAAGATTGCCTGCTCATTTTCAAAATTCTCAAGAACAGGCTTCATATCTTCATACCTTAACCAAGCCCAGATCCTAAAGCCTTGTAACACTAGAATATCTTGTGCTCTTCATCTCTTAGATTCATAGAGCCCAAATTTCTGACACTCATACACCTCTTGAATCTTTCATCATATAGATAATACTTCTAGAGATACATTGGTTTAGTCTAGGATTTCTTCTTAAAAGCATAGATTTACAATTGAGTTTTGATTCCTTGTAATCTTGTAAAACCTCCTCAAACTAATATAAATCTCGTAGTTAGAAATCCAAGACTAACCATCTTGGTAGAAGATGTAGATCTTTCTGATCGAACCTCTCCAAATAGCTTGTCACTTTACTCTGCTCTTCACTTTACGCTTATGCTTTTCTGATAAACTGATTTGTTTGATCTTTGTAGATTGCTTAGCACAGTTTGAATTGTGTTTGTTTGCTTTATGCCTTAGTACATTTCTTCGCCTCTCTTTAAGCCAAACTTAGGTGTGTGTGTTTTACACACCTGCACATATACCTGCGCATTTGTGATTGCTTTAAGTTTCTGCTGTGCATTTCACACTCTTGTTGCGCGCTATACTTAGCCAAAATTAGAGATGTGTGCATTAGCCTTTGATTTGCAAAAGGGTATGAAAAAAAAATTCAAAACAACCATTCACCCCCCCTATAGCTATTTTTGATACCCTTGTTGCCCCTTTGGGACCAACAAATAGTATTGATCAAATGCTAGTGCCGTCAATTCAGGACAACGGGACAGGACGGGACAAAACTATGATGTCCCACAAACTATACAGGACGTCCCAAATTTATCGCGAGACTAAAATTCCCCGTCCCATCCCAAATCGCCTCGGGACAATGCGGGACAAATACGGGATAAGTTGACGCGATCACCCGATCACAAAAAATGATGATTTTTCAAGTTGAAGTGAGCATTAAGCCATCATTCGAAACAAGATAATCCAAAGTTCATAACCCAAAATCCAAATGCTTAGTCCTTACATAAGTATTAAACAATACTAGATAATGCATCATCACAGTTGAAACAAATCCAACAAATACTAATACTATGTCATTAATAAGCAGCAAGTTTGTTCATTTAAAACAAATCCAACAAATACTAATACTATGTCATTAAGCAGCATGTTTGTTCAAAAGAAAAAAAATTGAAGGCTGCACCCACAAGTCAGCATCTCCCAGCTCCTCTCAAGTCCCAGACTCCCAGCACACTACAGTCTTTACTCTCCAGTAGCAACAATAACTACAATGCATAGATAATTATTGACTGATAAATCATGTAAACTACACCAAGAATTTTGAATGATCTCAATAACCAAAAAAATATCTTTTAGCAAGTAACAGAAGATGATTTTCAACAACAAGAAAACAATCACTTTTTGGGGGATAGCACATATAGAACGAGGAAAGCTCCAATTCTTGCATAGTTACTGAAATTATTATTATTATTATTATTTTGGTGAAAAGAGGACGGTACCTCCCTAGGATTTATTAGATGAAATTAAAAAAATACAAGCATGGGGGGGGGGGGGATATGACAACCTCAACCACCAAGGAAACAAAGCAAGGGGGGAGGCCATACACAAGTTGTAAGGTCCTCTACAAAAAAGGATGGGGTGATTACAAAGCATAATAAGTAAACGATACAAAAATCTGGCCATGAAAAAAACTAATGACGTCTAATATAAGGAATAGAGAGTTTGTCAAGTCTATAGGGACCAAGACAATCTCTCGGAAGCTGAGTAGGAGTATAAAATTGCAAATTAGATTTGAAATTTGCAGCCTCATTAGCAAGACCATCAGCCACCTTGTTCCCTTCGCGAAGGATGTGTGAGACGTGTATCTCCATAATAGTCATAAGAACCCAGATTTTGTTTACTAAATACATAATACGCCAAGGGGGGTGATATTTATCTTTTAGGATCTGAACCAAAACATCCGAGTCCAATTCAATCCAAAGCTTTGGAATGCCAAAATCATAAGCCCATATCTAGCGCAGCTTGAGTTTCGGCCCACATGTTTGTTGCTGTCCTATAATAAGAACCATAACCAAAGAGGATATTTCCAGCTGAATCTCAGATTATACCACCTCCAGAAGTGATGCCTGGATTACCTCAAGAAACACCATCCGAATTCAGCTTAAATACACCAGATTTAGGAGCTTGCCAAGTTACTAACCGAATAGATTTGGGAGCGAAAGGAGGATTAGGCAAATTGAAAAACTTAAAAATGTGGAGATCATCCTTATTATAGGGAAGCCGAAAAGAATGAGCAACATCAATAAATGAGAGGGACTCACCAATCTTGGCAATACTATCTTGGATACGAATTTGCAATCCTTCAAAAATAGCCTTGTTTCGTTGACGCTAAACCTCCCAGCAAATGAGACCAAGAAGGATTGAACAAACCCACCGAGATATGGGGCTCGCCTTTGAATTACTAGGCCACCAGCTACATAAGATCTGACCAATATTGCCATTTCAAATCATAATACCTAGCATGTTGCCAAAGAAAGCCCAAAGGCATAGTTATTGAAATTATGAACAAACCACTGAAAACTAACTAATTCTTTCATAATTAAAAGGTACAGAGAAGAGAAGAGAAGAGAAGAGAAGAGGAGGAGAGAAAAGGACCTGACTTGCTGGAGAAAAGAAGAGGAGTGGTACTGGTAATCGCCGGAAGTAGAGGAGATCGGTGGTTTCCGTTGGTCACCGTGTTTTGTCGTCTCATCGCCTCGTCGTTGTCGGTGTGGGAGAAGAGCGAGTGCGGTAGCGGATTTCAGAGTGTCTGAATTTGAGAGTAGTCGTCGCCCGTTGGCTAGGGTTAGATGAGTTAGTGAATTGATATTTGCATTTAGTTTTTGGGAGAGGTAACGAACGGGGTCTGATTTGATTTGGGATATGGAATTGGGATTCAACTTGGGCCGGCTTGGGTTAATTTTAATTGGGCTTGGCTTTCTTGTGTTGGGATTGGGCCTAGGGTTAAAAAAATGCGGGACATCCCGTCCCATCCTGTTTTGTCCCACGTCCCAAATGGGATGTACTGAATAGTCCCGCATTTATAAGGGTTTATAGTATACTATCCCGTCCTGTCCCATATGTACGGCGGGACGGGAAACTCCCGAATTGGCGGCTCTATCAAATGCATGGTCGTACTGAAGTGAATTGATGAGATCAATGTCATTTGTATTATCAATAAATTCGGAATCGAAAAAAGTATTGAACAATATAAGTTGAATGTGGACCATGACTTACGTTCAATGACATCGTGGACAAAGGGATTGTGATCTGTTCTATAAGGATAAACGAAATTTGACAAGTTATATTGTTTGGGTAATCATGATGGCTTGCTAGAGTCCGCTCATGATTTATGAAAACAAAAATGTTTAGAATCATTAACAACTTAATATAATCCTATGGGGTCACACAAAAAAACGAATCAATAAAAAGCTAAAAGGCTGGAAAAGCGTCTGGCACGACCATGCCAAAATATGAGCACGACCGTGCCGATCAGGAACGACCGTTCCAATTTAGGTGCACAACTGTGCCATAAATTTATTGTCCATTCGAACCAATCGCCACGACTGTGCCGGTTATAAGGCACGACCGTGCCAAATGGTATAAGATAATTTTTGGCCTGTTTAACTGTGTGATGGGAATTAGGTCTCTAAGTCCTTATGATTTAAGGATGTTAGAGTATAAATAGTCTTTTTTCATCAGCCATCACACACATTAATCCCAATTGTTTTAGAAACAATATTCTTGCTCCAAAATTGTGAATCAAAGATCAAGAAGCTAAAAATCATATAGCCTATTTTGGATCTAGCCGTCCGGATCAAGAAGGAGTTCTTGATATTCGTTCAGGTGTGGATATCCATAGAGGGTGATTCTTTCATCATCTTCTAGTCCATGCGATCAATATTTGTAGAAAGCTTGGCGAAGATTCAATCCTTGAAGGACAAAGATTCAGAAATCCAAAATTTTTAAAGCATTATCACAGTTAGTATTCTAAATTCATCCTTATATTAATTTAACTATCTTGAATGGATCTAGGATTTTAGGTTTATTTCCGCTGTGCATGATTGCTCAAAAGCCAACAGCTCGCACATTGTTGTGAGTTGGTGCACAAACCGACCGATGTATTGAAGATGGCTCATGAAACCTTTGATTTCTTTCTGGGTCTTGGGTGGAGGTATATCGATGATGGTTTGATCTTGGAGGGATCGTCTTCAATTTCCCTTTTGGTGACCACGTAATCGAGGACCTTCCCCCTAACAACCCCAAAAGTGCACTTTACAGGGTTGAGCCTTATGTTGTGTTGCCGAAGCCTTTTGAAGAACTTTCACAAACCAATCAAGTGTTAGCCATCAGTTGCTTTTGAGTGGATGATCATGTCCTCAACATACACTTCAATTTCCTTATGAATCATGTCATGGAACAATTCTGTGACGACCCTTTAATAAGTAGCCTCTGCGTTTTTTAACCCAAATGGCATGACTGTGTAGTAGAAAGTTCCCCATGGTGTTATGAAAGAAGTCTTGATCTTCCTCGTCCATGAGAATCTTCTTATAACCCGCGAACCCATCTACAAGCAATAGGACCCGTAAGTAGCATTTGAATCAATGAGCATGTCAATGTTTTTCAGCGAAAAGACATCCTTTGATGATGCTTTGTTTAAATCCCAAAAGTCTACACAAACCCGGACCTTGCCATTTGCCTTTCTAACTGTTACCACATTTGCTAGCCATGTTGGATACTCAATAACCTTGATAAATCCACGCTTAGAAGCTTCTCGATCTCTTCTTTAACCTATAGGCACCATTCGGGCTTGATCTTTCTAAGATTTTGTTTAATTGGCTTGCCATCTTCGGTTATCTGTATGTGGTGCTCTACTATTTTCTGTCCAAACCCGCCATGTCTTTGTTTGCAATGCAAAAAGGTCAATGAATTCTTTGAGTAGTGCGATTAAATTACCATACTCTTTTCCCTTGAAGAAGCTTCTAATCTTTGGCTCCTCCTCGGTACCCAGATTAACAACATGAAATTCTTCAACAACCCCTGGACCATTTTAACCACGACTACGGACTTGTGGAGCTAAATTTTTCAATAGTTCATTATTTTCGTGCGCTATTTCATAATAATTTGAATTGTTATTAACTTGTTCATTAAGTTTACTATTAGTTAATTCATCATTTATGATTCTTATAATCTCGGGGTACTCAGAAAGATCAAATTTTTCATTAGTAAAGAAAGGAAACACACGCTCGGCTATCGTCTCCATGTCGTCTTGAGTGAGGTCATCGGAAGCACACTCGGACTCTAATGTGAATGATAATAGATCTTCTTGTATTGCCTTGTGGGGAGTGTAATCTATTTTTTCAATCAGAAATCGCTCGAACACTATGAGCGCCTTCGTTAAATACCAATTGTTGAGAGGCACAGAGCTTGGTTTAATCTCTTCTGAGGGCCCATTTTCAAACTCTATGCTGTAAGATAGGGGGTTCACTTGGTTGATGTTGATCATGGCGAAGTCCTCGAATTTTTTTGCTAGGTCTTCCCCCACTACAATCTTTGTCTCGGTCTCAAAGCAAACTTTCTTGCCCCACCATTCTCGGAGTGATAATGGAATAGGCTCTTCTTCGCGTTTCTTGATTTCGTAGTCGGCGAATATTTCAAGGTCGGGATTCAAGATACCCTTACTGTTGACCCAAGGTCCGGGAAAGATCACGTAAGGAAAAATTTCCCCTTTCTGAATAAAGTACCCGTTTAGTGTCTTACGGTATGGCCTTAGGTTGGGAATCTCGTAACGTTGCCCAAATCTCCTTGTGCGCGCCCTTTCATTCTTGACCACATTCTCCTACTTTTCATCGTCTTTGGTGGGTTCATAGCCTAATTCAAACTTTGTGGTGACGAAAGGAAATTTTATGGGCTTCATTCTTCCTTGTTGGTACCTTCCTAGCCCCAAACTTGGGAAATATCCCATTCTTCGCTTCATACGGAGGACTGCACGGTTACCCAAGAACCATGATTTATCTCCCCTACTTTATCAATGGCGTTGATAGAGAAATTGGTGAAGGTAGATTCTTCTGTGCCATAATGAACTTGGTGGATGGTGTTGGTGTTGTATGCTCTATGCTCGTTATTTGAACGATTAATGTTATTTATTGATTATATATTAAAGATATTAAATGTTGATTATTATATCATTTGCATGTTTATTATAATAATCCCCGTCCCTAGTACTTATGAAGAACTAGTATAAGTCTAACTGATAATCATATGATGATTATGTGTATGGGATACAAGTTAAACATATGGGTATATGTTGGTGAACATATACTGGACATGACCTAAAGATGAGGTTTATGTCATGGTCATAATATCATAATTAAACCTCTAATAGTTATATCATTGAATCCCTAGACCTGAGATTATTACGGTCTTCCACATAATGAACATTACGTTTGACATATTCAAACGTTACCCTTAAACGGGTAGCTATAAAGAAAATGATTGGCGTAATCGGAATCATGTAGGGAAGAGTAAATAAGTCAAGATGGGATTTGTTCCTCATCAAGAGAGATGTCAAGCTTTGGCCACTCGATGAATGGTATTGATGAAATGCATGGCCGTGCTCAAATAAGATTTGTATTATCAATACATTCGGAATCGAGAAAGTATTGAACATTGTAAGTTGACCATTGACCATGGCTTACGTTCAATGACATCGTGAACAAAAGGATTATGATATGTTCTATAAAGGATTCACAAACTTTGACAAGTTATATTAATTGGGTAGTCATGATGGCTTGCTAGAGTCCGCTCATGATTTATGAGTACAAATGTGTTTGGACTCATTGTCAACTTAATATAATCCTATGGGGTCACACACAAAAGAACGAATTATTTAAAAGGCTAAAAATGGTTTTCTGGTGGTGCTCGGCCGAGCACCTTAAAGGACTCGTCCGAGTATGAGAGTCAGAAAGGCAAAAATTTAAGGCGCTCGGCCGAGCACCTTAAAGGACTCGGCCGAGCAGGCCCTGTTCGGGCCCAATTTCCTGATTTCGTATTGTGACGGGTTTTAACCTATTTCTCCTAAAGTGTTTAGGTCTAATGAGTTTATATATCTCTCTCAATACCCTAATAAGATACAATTGATACTTGATCAATAAGAGAGCCTCCAAGAGAGAAAATTAGGTCTTCTTCCTCCCAAGAACAAGATCCTTATTTTTCATATAGCCTTCATAATAGAAACATTTTCTATTGGGTTTAGCAATCCGGATCAAGAAGAGTTCTTGATATTCGTTCACGTGTGGATAAACATAGAGGGCGTTGGCATCAACTCCTCTAAGTTCGTGATCCAATCATTAAGGTCGTGTTCCTGCGATCGTGATTTAAAGAATCATGAAGAACAAAGATTGGAGATCTGAAAAAATTAAAGCATCACCACTGTTAGTATTCTAAATTCAACTTTGTATTAATTTACTTGATTGGATCTAGGCTTTTGGTTTATTCTGCTGCGCATGTTTGCTCAAAACCCAACACATGGGTTGTTCCATTCTCTTGTGAACGGTGACTGCTTCCTCCATGATAGGGATTATCTCGTCGCCGCTTCGTACCTTAACACATTGGTGGAGTGTAGAAGGCACTCCATTTGAACTATGGATCTATGGGCGACCCAAAAGTAAGTTGAATGAAGACGGGATGTCGAGTACTTGGAATGGCACGATCATTATCTTGTTGCCAAATTCAACATCCACCTCTATCATGCCCAAAATTGTTCGTCTTGTGCAATCATAGCCCCTAATCATATGACCGAAGTGTTTCAAATCTGTGAGTTTAAGCCCCAAATGCCCGTAATTTTACTTGGCGTTGTATTAAGAGTAGAGCCCCCATCAACAAGGATTGTTGATAAAGGTCTCCTTTCGACTTTTACTTTAAGATAAAGGGATTCATTATGATCGGTTCCATAGGATGGGAGGTCCATATCAGCAGACGTGATGACATTGCCAAAGTGAATGTGACCGATCATTGCAGTGAAATCTTCGAGAGAGGTCTCAGAAGATATTGAGGTTGCATCGAGGTTGTTGGTGACGAGCTCTCGATGTTTCCTTGAAGATGCCATGAGGTCCCAAATAGATATGTTTGCTTGTGTCTTCTTTAGTTGCACGAGCAATGGATCATCATCTCATTTATCCTTTAAGAAGTTGAGGTTGAAACTTGAGTAAGGACATTGCTTGGGATGACTCGGTCGAATCGAGTCCACATGTTGACATTCCCTTCTTGTTTTTTTTTCCTATTTTCTAAGACCACTCTCATAACCTCATCATAAGTCACAACATAACAACAATAAGCACTTTCATTGATTGTAATGGAGCCCTCATTCACAATTGATCTTGAATGAGTGTCTCCTCGTAATTGCCTAGTTCTATTACATTGATATCACCCCCATTTGGGATTACAAATTCTTTCTTATCTATGAGGTCTTGGATGATTTTATTAGGATGAACAATATCTCAGTTGTGTGACCGCTGTGTTGATCGTTTGCACACCACTGATCATGAGCATGGTTGGGGAAGATTTCTTTGATCTTGAAACCCTCGATCGGTTTGATTTGCCCCTTTGAAATAGGAACCTTAAATGCCTCTATTTGAGTCATGCCTTGGAGAGAGTGTATACATGATCATTTGTGAACTTTTTGCCATTGTGGTGTGGAGGGACATTTTATAGCTCCCTTTGCTGGTCATAATTACATTGACTGAAGCCTCCTTTGTTGCATTGGATGGGGGCTTGTAATGGAAGGTAGGAGAGCTTTTCTTGAGTTCACGAAGAGATTCATCCACACGGGCATCTGCCACATACATATGAGAAAATTCGGGGTAGCATCCCCTACTTATATGAGCACGGTGGTCCACCTTGAGGCACTTAAGAAACATCTCCATTTGTTCTTTTACAAGAGGCCTATCAACGACCTCGACAAGCTTGTCATTCCACTTTCTAGCAAAATCAACAAAGGACTCATTGTCCCTTTGGGTTGTGTTATCGAGCTCTTAGTAGGGCGGTGAGTAGTATTGTCTTAGTATTATGATTTGAAGGCAAGCATGGCAGCATCCCAATTGAGGCGAGTAGAGACAAGAAGACCCATATACTAATCTTTTGCGGCTCTCTCGAGAGTAAGTGGAAAGCATTGGGCCATGACTTGCTGAGAGACCTTCCTTGGGATCATTGCCCATATATAGGATTCAATATGAGCATTAGGGAAAGAGTCTCCCTTGAACTTGCCAATATTGGGCATCTTAAACTTGTCATGGAGATAAGCCATTGTATTCATGAGCATAAAAGATTGGTAGAGACTTGTGTCAGGGTAGGGTCTTTGCCCAAATTGAGCCCACTAAGATTTTGGTCAGTATAGGACATGAGACTATTGATTATAGTGCCATTGTTGTCGTCGACCTTGGGCTCTTCTTCCTTCTTCTTATGTCCAATGACATAAGGTGTTTTGAATAACCCTTCCAACCATTCGGAGTCTTCGGTATTAACTTTCACCTAACCCTTTTAAAGTTTGGTAAGCTTGGACTTTAAATTGGCCACTTCTTCTTCGTGTGCCGCATGTTTGCTGTCCAAGTGAGCTTGCCACCAATCATCTTTAACTTGGGCATCATTGACTATGGTGGAAACTTGCTATTTTAGTGAGAGCATCATAGAGGACATCTCTTCGGCGGACATGGGGCCGAAGTTGGAGTTGTTGACGGAGGGAGCGGCAACTGGTGTTGATGGAGAAATCTCTTCATGTACTAACCTTCCCTTGGAGTTGCGGTAAACCCAAATTGAAGCAATCATACCTAAATTGAGAAGAGGTTGTTGTCAGTCTTGAGTAACACTTTGATGCTTGGAGGGGTTTGAAACACACAATGTGTAGACACCCCATTTTGAACGTTCATTCATAATCACACTACTTCTGTGTCTCTCCTTTGATTTGGGTCGAAACTCGTTAAGTTGTACATGTTTCGTTAAGTTTCTAACTGACTCCATTAGTCAGGGACCAAAACGAACATCAAAACTACTGCAGAAGGGCATAAAAGTGATTCCAGCACAAAGATGCCTCGTACGAGACATTGATGTCTCGTACGAGACACCCCCCTTTGACAGTCAACTTGTGGAGGTCTCCTAAAACCCTACACACTCAAAACCTCTGAAGAAGGTTCTCATAATCAGCCTCCTCCTCCTACCCACAAAATTTAGAAGATCATAACTCAAATCAAGGCCTTTAGTCAAGGCCATCCATAGGATTCTTGAAGAACGCTTAGGTAAAATCCTTTGTTTTCTATCTTCTCATCCCCTTCTTTGCTTTGAAGTAGTGGGATTCTATTAAAGGATCAGCCTAGAGCCTCTCCAATTCATGGAGATGGTCTCGAAGCATATGATCCGACATCCCAAATAAATAAGAAATTATTTATTTTGTTTTTTTGGTATATTTTGCATTATTTTGAGACAACGATGATGATTTCATAGCAAGACCAATCATAGATTGGGTGAATTGGGTGCTCCTTGACCTTCCCAATTCATAACTTAACCCCGAATCTAGATTTCACGCTCCGTGTTCCGTCAAACATGGTGGTGACTCACAATAAATGAGCAATAACCAAGCCCTTACAAACCGAACCGAGTGGTGCAGGAACCGGGGGAGGGGCGCGCGCTCACAGTGGCGACTCCACTGGGGAAGATCACAGTAAGTGGGTTAGACTTGCGTTGAATGAAATCATCGTTGTTTTTCAAAATTTTGCAGTTTCTGCGCTATATTTCTGTTCCCAGAAGGGATGTCTCATACGAGGCATCGATGTCTCATACGAGGCATCCCTGTTCTGTCCAGACAGTCTGTTATTCTGGTTTGAAAAAGGGATTCCATCCGGTTCAAACACGTACACAGGATTACAGACTTGTCCTCCCCTCTGTTTCTGAGTCTTAGGACCCTCCCAACGACGAAGAAACTCCCCGTATATCATAAAGCTAACCTCTGTTTTGTAGGAGTACTTTCTAATTTATTTTATTCCCTGCTCTGCTCATGTTTGATTTATGTGTGAACTACGATGCTCTGAGTTCCTCCACAAGAGGGAAACATAGGCAGCCACTTGGCCCGGCCATTGCTTGTTTTGTTTTATCTTCAAAAAAAAAATCTCTCTATTTTACTTTGACACCTAGATCTTGACTCTTACACACGTGCACGCATGTAGAATAATTGAACTACATACCCCTTCAACCCGGGTCCCAATCGGAGGACGGATGTCGGTCAACACCCATATTCTAACAAATGGCCCTTGCCTGTCTCTCCAAAGATGGTGTACCCACTCCGTGACACGCTGCTAGACTGTGTTCATGGGGAGCCTTAGCCGTAAGCCCTGCATCAACCTCATGCATACATACTAGTCAATAGGACACACCTCGAGACCGGTCGGTTCGATTCTTAGGGTTTTTTTAACCTTTGCCCAAGATAACGCATTTTCTACAATCTATAATCCTCCCTTCATGAATTCTTGACGATTGACCCTTCGGTAAAATTGTTAAACAAAGGATCGAGATGGTGAAACTGAGAATTTTTCTACGTTCATCGAGTTTAGTCTCTTTCACCACCAAGATCTTGCGTTTGGCAATGCCCCTTTCAGTTGTCCCTTACAAGAATTCATAAGGTTTGATTGCATTAAAAGCATTGTTTAACAAAGTGCAAAACAACTACGGAATCACTTAGGTTTGGCAAATTTGAATGGTGGATTCCGATGAGAATATGGGACCTTTGCCCGAATTGTCCGTTTGGGAGAGTGCAACACATGTGAAAAATAAGGGGCTCATATTCTAGGGTGACAGAATCCACTGTTCCATGACGAACTAGATAGTAACCCTCAAAATGGATTAAATTCCATCCGACCAATAGGATTAAAATCTGTATTCTGACTGACAGGATGGATGCCTCGTACGAGACATCCATGTCTCGTATGAGACATCCTCCTTTTCTATGCTTCAGCCCATGTTTGGTCAACCTAATATCTCATAAAAGTTGACTTGTTGGGACCCCAGCCTGGACTTGACACAATCTCTGAACTCTAGGTCCGTTCGATCAGGAACGTAGCTCCATACTCCTAACAAAATGCCCGCTCGCACAGAAATGTCCCTCCGAGAGATCTCCCAAAGCCTGCGTTTCAAGATGGAAGCCACCGGAGGTTGGAAGGAAGGTATACCCAACGGAGAGCCCCCGAAATCAATGTCATTCAAGAATTCCGCTTCAGGGGACTCGGCAACACCTCTTATTATGCTCATAGTCAAGACGCTAATGACCAAGTCAAAAAGCGTAATGATCAAAGCTAAAAGGACTGGGTCAAAATTGAGAAAATGATTGACGGTATCAAGCTTGAAATGTTACAAGCCGAGTACAATGAAATGAATAAGTGGTACAATGCTGCTGTCAAGAGGTCCCAAGACTTGGAAGAAAGCAAAGAAAGGACCATTAACGAAGAAGTAGGCCATTGCATTAGCCTGCTCTACAAAGACCTAAAGGATCAAATGGAGGAGGAACATAGCCATCACCTTAATGTCATGAGGGACCACTACAAGGGCATCATGCAAAGCCTCCAACCAAGCCGCAAAGAGCCTATGATGATTTGAGCCAAATCCGAATCGGTAGAGTGTTTCATGAGCTCGAAAGGGAAGGAAAGCTCGCGCCGATGAAAGGGTACAAGCCCAAGTATGAGGGAGCCGGAAAGTCCTTGCACTTGTATTGCTACTATCACCAGTGCCGCGGTCACCACACTGACAAATGTAACAATCTGAGTGATAAGATCCAAGATCTTATAGACCAAGGCACTCTTCAAATAATAGGCAATGGAATCGGTCTCGTATTGAAGAATGAAGAGTCCAAATCTCGCGCTTTTGTTCCGCTTCATTAGTTAAAAACTTATTAGACTAGTTGTTCCTTTTTAGAATAGCTGTTTCCTTTTATTTATTTCTCTTAATTAGACTAGACTAGTTGTTTATTTCTTTTTTAGAATAAAAAGGGATCCTACTCACCCGAGAAACATTGTGGGTGAGAGCATGTCCTCCTATCTGTTTCAACTCTTTCTTTCAGTAATAGTCGTTCTTCTTTTAATTTTTTTTTACATTTATTGTCTCGAAATCCAAAAGGAAAGTAGCGTGGAGATGATAAAAATACAAGAATGACTACTCAAAGGCAATTCCTTTCTCGGGAACGCGCCCTGTACTTAATATAATAATAAAAGAAGGATACTTCCCAGGTCTCGGACTTGGCAAGAACTTACAAGGAACAAAAGAACCACCACCTGTCATTCTATACCCATCTGAATATGGCCTAGGATATGAGTCACCACTCAAGAACATCCCTGAGGAAGAAGGGATTGGACTTCTTACATTGTCCCAATAGCACCACCCTATCGAAAGACATTGAATGGGTATTTTGTACGCGAGGGGGAAGACTTGCCATATTTCATGTTCCCTGAACCATGGATTGACCATAAGGGGAAGTGCCAACCGGGATTTGAAATCTTCAGTGACTGTGATCCGTACTTACTTGAAACAAAACTGACGCAATTCTCGTGGCTACCTTGAGAATTAGGGGGTACCAAGGCCGAAGCATGCAGTGAATGGGACTTTGTGTTGGGAGAAGACCTACTGTGCTAATTTCTCAACCTTTGCAAGCTAGAGGATACTCAGATCAATGCCATAGACAAGGGGGACGCTCCAGAACAAGACTACACCAAGCTCATCAAGAAAAGTGACGAGCCTATCCAGAACTGGTATACAACTGGGGGACCCATAGCAAGCGAAGACTTCCTGATAAAGGAGTTAGGATGTGCTCCCCATCCCCATAGGGAAAGAAAATTTGTAACCCTCACTTTAGAATCAGATACCGCTACCGATGAGCTCACCCAAGAGGACTTGGATGCCATCGCGGAACATGTATTCCCCTACTTTCTTAATGAAAAAATAGATCTTTCCGAGTATCCTGAGATTGCAAGCGTCTTAAATGATGAATTAACTAATAACTCTAACGAATTAGATAATAATGAGTCATATGACGAGATAGATCAAGAAACCGAACAAATCTTAAAAGAAATTAATAAGAAAGTAGGCCATCGTGGCGGAAATGGTCCTATTGATGCCGAAGAAATGCAGACAGTTAATCTAGAGACGGATGATGATCCAAAAGAGACCAAGATTGGCAGTTTCTTCAAAGGGGTAGACCGACAGGCCCTCATAGCGCTTCCCTGAGAATTCGTAGATGTGTTCGCATGTTCCTACAAAGATATGCCGGGGCTATCTAATTCGATTGTTGAGCATAAGATACCGTTGCTTCCCGATTCAAGTCCAGTCAAACAGAAACTCCGCAGAATTAAACCCGAGTGGTCAGTACAAGTCAAACAAGAGATAGAGAAACTCCTGAGTGTTGGGTTCATAAAAGTAATAGAGTATCCAACCTGGTTGGCTAATACTGTGCAGGTTTCCAAGGCAAATGGAAAAGTTCATGTCTATGTTGATTTCCGTGATCTTAACAGAGCATCTCCAAAAGATGACTTTCCTCTACCTAACATAGACATGCTAGTTGACAATACCGTAAAATACGAAGTCCGTTCATTCGTAGACGGATTCGCTGGGTACAACCAAATCCTCATGGCCGAGGAGGATCAACACAAAATGGATTTTACCACACCCTGGGGGACGTACATTCATGCCATTTGGACTCAAAAATGCCGGAGCCACTTACCAGAGAGCTGTAATTGCAATATTCTATGACATGATCCACAAAGAGATGGAAGTGTACGTTGATAATATGATCATACACTCCAAAGGCTCCGATAGGCAGCACTTCATCGACCTCAGAAAGTTCTTCGAACGACTGAGACACCACAAGATGAGACTTAATCCGTCCAAGTGGACATTTGGGGTAAAAAAGGAAAAGTCTTTGGGTACATGGTCACCGAGCGTGGTATAGAAGCAGACCCCGCTAAGATTAAAGCCATCATTGACATGCCTCCACCTAAGACGCAGAAAGATGTCAAGGGATTCATGGGTCGCCTTCAGTACATTAGTCGTTTCATTAATAACTCACGACGATGTGCAAACCCATCATCAAACTCCTCAAGAAGAATGCATCCCTAGAATGGACCGAAGAGTGCCAAGAAGCCTTCGAAAAAGTCAAAGAATACTTGGTGAATCCACCGGTATTGGTCCCACCACATAAAGAGAAACTGTTGACCTTGTACCTCACAGTCAATGATACTGCATTAGGGGTTATGCTAGCACAAGAGCAACCCGACTCGAAGAAAGAGAATGCCATATACTTTGTCAGTCATCGCTTTTAAGGGGCTGAATTGAACTACTCTGCATTAGAAAAGTCATGTGCCGCACTGGTATAGGTGGCTGAGAGACTCAAACCATACATGGAAGCGTTTCCTGTACAGCTGATTACCCGAATGGACCCGATGAAGTACATCTTCGAGAAATCACATGTCTCTTCTAGAATAGCCAAGTGGTACTTTATGCTCGCGGGGTATGATATCACTTACATCACACAGAAATCCGTAAGAGGAAAGTCTTTGCTGATCATTTAGCCAAATTTCCATGTGATGAAGCGAAGGGGGAAGACCCGCGATTCCCTGATGAGGACATCATGGCAATAGCAGAAAATAAGTGGCAATTATTTTTTTTATGGCGCATCCAATAAACGGGGATATGGTATTGGCATGTTACTAGTAGATCCCTCAGATTTCTACACTCCACTCGGAATTCGCCTTGACTTTGAGGTCACTAACAATATTGCCGAGTACGAAGCATGCATAGCGGGGCTTGAAGAAGCCTTAGAAAGGAATGTGACTGAACTAGAGGTGTACGGAGATTCACAACTCATAATCTATCAGTCACTCAAAAAGTGGAAGATACAAGATCCTACACTCCAGAAATATAACGACCATCTCTAAGACTTGGTCAAACAATTCAAAGAAGTCACCTTCTACTATCTCCCTAGAGATAAGAACCGCTTAGCAGATTCACTAGCCATGCTAGCATCACTTGTGGAGATTCCCAAATGGACTGAGGTCAAAACCTTCAAAGTCGCGAGACGAACGACTCCCGCTTATCACTCGATCATAGACCTGCATGACTATAAAGAGGCGTGTGACTCCATCTTTGTGAATACCCTGGACGATAAACCATGGTATTATGATGTAGGGAATTTCCTCTTAGACGGAACATTCCCATTAGATGCATCACCTAAGGTAAAGATAGCTCTTACTCTACCCAATTCGTGATTATAGGTGACCGCCTCTACAAGAAGCATCACAAGCAGTGTCTACTCTGCGCCGATGAGCACGAAGCTATAGAAGTCATGGACCAAGTCCATCAAGGATTCTGTCGAACCCACATGAATGGAAATAGGCTAGCAAAGAAAATTATCCGACTAGGGTATTATTAGGCTACGATGGAAGCCGACTGCACCGACATGGTTAAGAAATACCACAAGTGTCAGATACATGCTAACTTGCAGCACGCACCACCGTCCGTGTTATACCCTATGACATCCCCTTGGCCATTCTCTACATGGGGAATAGATGTCATCGGCAAGGTCTCACCGATATGTCATAATGGGCACTCATTCGTATTGGTCGCTATAGATTACTTCACCAAATGGATCGAGGCTCAATCCTACAAAGTCTTAAATGCCAAGAAGGTGGCTGAGTCCATTAAGACTAACATCATTTGCCGATATGGGGTACCTCATGAGATAATATCTGATAATGGCACGCACTTTGAGAAAGAATGTGACCAACTACTCGCAGAGAACAAGATAGAAAGGCATCAGTTGTCGCCGTACCGACCACAAACCAATGGAGCAGTCGAAGCTGCTAACAAAACCATAGAGATCATCATTAGAAAAATGGCTAAAACTGGCAGAGATGGCCCGATAAGCTACCTTTTGCACTTTGGGGCTATCGTACTTCAATCCGTACTGCCACCGATGAAACAACATACGCCCTAGCCTATGGGATGGAAGCAGTGTTATCAATCAAATTGAAAGTACCATCACTAAGGGTTCTCCTAGAAAACCAAGTCAATGAAGTCACGTGGTTGAACAGTCGTTACGAACAACTAGCCCTTCTAGATGAACGTCGACTTCGAGCCACCGAGCACATCCAAGCATATCAGCGGAGAAAGGCCCGAGCATTCAACAAGAAAGTCAAATCCAGAAATATCAAGGAAGGGGACCTTGTCCTACGGGAACATCATCCCGGACCATTCAACCTTATGGGAAAATGGGGACCAAGATGGATAGGACCTTACCTAGTCAAGAAGATCTTCTCCAAAGGAGCAGTACAACTCGCAGACCTAGATGGAGATCAACTGCCGAAGCCCGTCAACATGGACAAGCTGAAGAAGTACTACTCATAGCTCCGTCCCTTAGTTCAAAAAAATATATAAAGGAAAAAGGCATGAGAAAAGAAGCCCGCTAGATTGAAAACCTGAAAGGGCGGTCTAGGCAAAAATCAGGGTGTGCATATATATAAAAAAAAAAAAAACTTTGGGGTGGGTCTCGTACGAGACATCTATGTCTCGTACGAGACATTCAATCGGACAGCAAAATAAAAAATATCCCTTTTTCTCTTTCTTGAACAAGAACTACGATGACCTGAGCTCCTTATTTAATTGATGTAAAAGGAGAACGTAGGCAGCCTTTTGGTCCGGTCTATTCAATAAATAAAATCAAAATCTTGTTTTTTAATTAATTGAATGCATTTCAAGAAAGCAATAGGAAAATTCCCAACATGAATACCAACTTGCAAAAAAAAAAAAAAATACTAAAAATCCAAGAATTTATCTATCTATTGCAATCTCTCGATACTTCTAAAGATCTACTTCTTCCTTAACTTAGTAGGGGCTTGACCACGATCCGCCTTGTCATCCCTCTTCCTCTTGAACCAAGGTATCTCATAACCAAGGGGAACGTCAAGTCGACTGAACACTGAGGGAGTCAATCTCGCAAACACATGAGGCCTATCTAGAGCTTGCAATTTACCGGGAAGGCCGTCCGCCCTCTTCTCATAAAAGTCACTATCCAGAAAGTCTTGAGTGGAATCTACATTGATATTAGAAGGATCCTCCTTAGCTTCTTTCTTCCTCAAATTCAAGATAGGCTTGAATTGGTCCCCCAACAAAAGACGGCGAATGTCATCAATACCCTCAGCATTGAGATGGAGTTCCGTGAGAAACCAATCCAAATATTTATCCGATAAATAAATGCTCCCTCCCTCATGACGGAGATTGGTCCAGTGATCCATAGTGGTGCCTTGTCCCCAAGCACGAGCCAAGCTCATAGAGAACTCTATGTCCATGAAAGAAATATCCTGAGCACGTCCCCCTAGCACGAAAGTATCCTGCTGCTGACCGAATTGTCGCATAACCCTACGAGCGAAGTAGAAGGAGGAATCCCTTAAACCCGGAAGGATGACCCTGTCGTATCCAAGGGTATTAGATACGAACCGCTTCACCTTACAAAAGGATGGACACCAAACAATATCATCCGTCTCCGCTTTTGCAAAGAGATGAGCCCATTCCTCAATGCTAAGATCCTTCACCAACAATCTCCACCTATGGAAGGTGTAAGGAGAATACTCGATCGGAGAGTCCAACAGTTTAAAATGTTCTCTGAGCCAAATAGTCAATAATAATGGACTTCTCCGAGTCATAGAGCCTGTTCGGTGCAACTAATCAAGACCATGAAGGGTCTCACCCAAGATAAGGGGAACGACATTGAAAGCCTATCCTCTAGCTTGCAGAACGATGTCCACAAGCTCTGTGTCCGCCATGCCACTCTTGCTCACAAAAAGCACGTTTCGGAATAAACATAATGCCAACAGGCAGCATTGGGAATCCACACCGTGACCGCGAGTCACCCTGCCCTTAAATCTCCTAGGCAAAGCGTGGAGATCAACATAGCGGTTGTGCATTCTGCGCCTCCGAAAGGCCTAGGTCCCTAAGAGACTCCACCGGTACCTTGTCACACTTGGGAGTCGCAATTACCCCGGTCAATGGCATATCTAAGATAGCCGCCATCTCTTCTACAATAGGGACCATCTCATTGAGTGAAAATTTGAAAAGATGAGTAGAAGGAACCGAGAAACGTGCAACTCCCTTTTAAAGGTCCCAATCCAGTCTTAGGTTCTTCAAGCTGAAAAGAATCTTAAAACCAAACATCTCTATGAATCTTTCTTGATGAGCGTTGTCAAACGAACGAAAGAACACTGCTAAGTCATTCTTGTAGCGTTCCACTAATTCTGAGTCTAGAGAAAATTCATCAACAATTATTGATGAAGGGACGGACTTGCTTGGGGCCATTGGGAGCAAAAGGTTGAGAATTTTACTCCAAAAGAAAAGAAGAGTTCCCAGAACTTATTTATGGCTACATGATGTTCTAAGATGGACTAGAGGTCATTATATACAAGTTTGGATACCAAATCCTCGAGGAAAAAGGAGAAACAGCCACAGATTCATAGGATGGATCGTACGAGACATCAATGTCTCGTACGAGACATCTCTCCAGTTTAGACATCAGAGACTCTGCTCAGATTCAGGCTTCTCGACGAGTCAAAACATGCCTCAAACACCTTAGAGATGTACCCCAGACAGTTCATACATCACCCATAAATAACCCAACACGAATCCATCTCAAAAATATCCCTTGGTTGACCAACCGGGCACAGGCTAATTCATTTACACAGTCAGAAATAAAAAGATAAAATTAACAAAAGTATGTGTGTTAGAGTTAGGACTTAATTGTTACACAGGTACACCCCAAAAGAAAAGAAAAATTGTCTTCGCCTATGCCGAGGCAATAAATACATCAACCAAATAAAAGAGGGGACAAGGGGATCCTATCAACTCGGGCATCAAGACACAAGAACGTCGCCACTGCCACGTGATCACTCGTCATCCGAGGCCTCTTCCCGTAAGAAGCTGACTGTGCTGTCTGGCGAGCCAATCCACCTAAGAGTCCCACGGTCTCTCTCTTCACCCTCTTGGCATAGGCCATGAACTGGGAAAGCCGTCCTGCTACCTCCCTGTACTCGGCAATAGGCACCTGTTGAGAAGAAACAAATAAAAATATTAAAATTCTCAATCAAATGATAAGTGAGAATACAGAATGACATAAATGATGAAAGAAGAGTCATAAATCATACCATGGTCGCATCAGCGGGAGGTATGAGTCCCTCAGGCATATCGTAATTGGCGGTAAGGTCCTCGATGCCCTCTATCCCCTCAGCCATGCTGTAGGTAAAAGAAGATGGTCTGAGCTGCGGACGGAAAGGGACATGAATAAACCCCTGAGCATAGGCATGGTCACCCTCCAGAATCAACCGAGGCATGAGACGAGTAAGAAAGTCCTGATAGTCATCCTCGAGATGCATGTGGTCAAAGGCGACCTGACCTATAATAAGCTCCTCTCTCTCCTCATCCTCGATAGCGTGAGCTAAGCATGTGAACCAGTGGGTCCAAAGGGACAATGAGATCAAGCCTGACACTGTCATGCTGGCAAGAGACCCTCTCTCCTAAATAAAAGCATCCCCCACCGAGGCCAATCATCAGTAATCTCATGCCAGCATACCCGTAATCCTGATTAATCTCTAAACTCCTCCAAGGGAAGAGACAAGTGTCAACATCGGGAACGACGGTCTGCTCGCCCAGATACCGCCTCATCTGCTCTATAGGAAAATCTTCCCCCTCAGTCTACTCATCATGGGTATCCCTGTTAGCCCTACGCCACCTCAATGTGTCCGGAAACATGGCAGCGTTATCCCGGAGGTCAAAGTTGAATAGTCTTAATATGGCATAACTCTAAGCCTGCACATGGGAGAAACATGGAAAAATGTCAACATATAATAGCTAAAATGAGAATGCTACTGAGACTAAAAATAAACTGGGGCTGAAATGAAAAGAGGAACACTGCAAAGAATGAGTACTGTACCTCCTAAGCATGGCTGTAGCCACCTAAGCCAGCGTTCGCCCGATCCCGCAAACTCTCATCCATGGCCACGTAACAGTGGGCTAAGCCGGCTAGACCCCAACTGGCATCCGTTACATGCTGTATGTCCCTCAAGCAGCTCAGCAGAGTGAATAAGGCAGTCGACGTATGATTAGCAAAAAGCATCTCAGAAAATGCCCACCACAGAAAGCCGCAGACAACTACAATACGGGTGCCGAGAGAACCCATCTGACCAGAATTGGCGGCAACGTAAGCATCCACCTTATCCCTCAAGGCCTTGAGAGGGACGCCCCTGCCTGAGGTACGCATTGTGAAGCCCAACAGCCGCCGCATATCATCACTGCTAGGGAGGAAGTCAGTATCCACCTCGATCGGCTCACCGGCAATAGAGAGCCCCATAATAGCATGAAAATCAGTGGGAGTCATGGTAACCTCACCCCACCGCATATGCGTGGTATGGGTGATATCCCACCAATGCTCCCTGATAACCTGGAGCACATGGGTGTTTCTCCTCTCACCCACCAAGCCGTCAAAGAAAGGCCTGAGCCCCATATTCTCAATCTCATCTTTCAACTCAACATTTAGATTTTCCCACCTCTAGGAAACCACCCGCACACTGCCCCTACAGTTGTTAATCACTCTGAATGACTGCAAACAACAAAGACAAAAGCAACGAATATCAAAAAAGCGGTAAAATCCTCATTTAAAGAATTTTACTTGAAAAATCATAGAACTGCCAAGAACGAAAGTCGGAATCATGTACTACTATACTACAATGATTACCAACATCAACGAGGATGAAATTCCGGCAAAAGGTCATCCATGCATGACAAACCCTAGCAGCAATAATTCTAGGCAAAAAAATTGACAAGAGTCGACAAAATTGACTGTGAAAGCATAAGGTTAAGACATGCAACAACGGAATTGACATGAAATCTCAGTAGAAGGAAGATATCCTTACCCTCATAGTCTGAACGGCGTGAGAAACATGGTCCTCGGGGAACGGACACAACTCATCCGTCTCCCACCTCTTTTCCTTCATATGCCTACCAAAGAGGTGTTCTTTATGGGATCGATTAGCACCGGCCATTAGAAAGGGTTGAGAATCACTAGAAGTTGGTGAAAATGGAGATTTTGGAAAAGAAAATCGCCTAGGGTTGAAAGCTCTCAAAAACAATATGAGAAAAAGTGATTTTGAAATCACTTTCAGCACCTGATATCGGCTCTGATCTGCGTAAAAACCAGGATATCTCGTACGAGACATCCTTACCTCGTACGAGGTTTCCCCTAGAAATCCAGCAGAAAACCCTGTTTTCTCAAGAAATTCCAGAAAAATCCCTGCTTTTAACAGAAATATCAGAAAAGCCCTGCTTTTGACTAAGAGGTCAAACTGAACCCGGTTCAAGATGGAACTTTGAGTCGTCAACAAAAGAATATTTTCAGAATTGGAACAAATGAATTTGTTTCTCTGTACGAATCTATTCTCACCGCACATCAAAGATCATGGGTGAGCAACAAAATCTGAATCAACAAACTCTAAATCCAATAACTGTCATCGAGACGTATGTTAATGGCACAGGATTTACAAAGCCAGGAATCCCACAACTGTTATCAAGACGTAAGTTAATAACATAGGATCCCACCATTTAGAATCCCATAATTGCCATCGAGACGTATGTTAATGGCATAAGATTCATTTTTCCAACGGAAAGGAAGTCGCGTTGGAAGGAGAAGCAAGGTCTGAGTAATTGGTGTTTCCACATCCAGTGATCCCATAATTGTTATCAAGGCGTATGCTAATAACATAGGATTCACACCCCTCAAAGTCCCATAATTGTCATCAAGACGTAAGTTAATGGCATAGGATTCACTTTTTCAACGGTAAAGTCCCATAATTGTCATCAAGACGTAAGTTAAGAACATAGGATTCACAACAGTTTCAACGGAAAGGCAATCTCGTTGGAAGGAGAAGAAAGGTCCAAGCAATTGGCATCTCCAAACCGAAGACGGTTCGTCATCAACAACAGGGCATATTCAGAATTGGGTTAAAGAGATTGATTCCTCAGTATGGATTGCAACTGGAGACGGTTCATCATCAACAAAGGGTATATTCAGAATTGGGTCAAGGACATTGATTCCTCAGTTGGGTTACTCTCTAAACACTCAACTTTACTTACTGCAGTATTGTTTTAAAAAAAATGATTTTCAAAATACCTCAAACGTCCGTTTTTGTGTGTTTTCAGAGTCGAACTAAGTTTGGTTTGATTTCCTTCCGAGGAATACGTAGGCAGCTTTCTAGCACGACCATACCTAAAGTTCTAAATGGTGTCTTTTCTATCGATGACGTTACTTTAGTCATAAGTATCACAGCCGAGGGGCTTTGTAGACACCCCATTTTGAACGTTCATTCATAATCACACTACTTCTGTGTCTCGCCTTTGATTTGGGTCGAAACTCGTTAAGTTGGACATGTTTCATTAAGTTTCTAACTGACTCCGTTAGTCAGGGACCAAAACGAACATCAAAACTACTGCAGAAGGGCATAAAAGTGATTCCAGCACAAAGATGCCTCGTACAAGACATTGATGCCTCGTACGAGACATTCCCCTTTGACAGTCGAGTTTCAGCAGTTTCCTTGTTGATCTCAACCTCGTTTCTTGGCAAAGACTCCTTAATTCGAGAAAGTTGGAAAGGACGATCAAAGAGTCCAAATAAACCTCCTTGGAAATCAAGTCTTTGATTCCCATCCAAATTAAACCCTTTGGCTTAACCATAAAGTCATAAACCCCTATAAATATCGTTGTTCATGCCTAGAATGACAAATGGTCAACTTATGGAGGTCTCCTAAAACCCTACACACTCAAAATCTCTAAAAAAGGTTCTCATAATCAGCCTCCTCCTCCTACCCACGAAATTTAGAAGATCATAACTCAAATCAAGGCCTTTAGTCAAGGCCATCCATAGGATTCTTGAAGAACGCTTAGGTAAAATCCTTTGTTTTCTATCTTCTCATCCCCTTCTTTGCTTTGAAGTAGTGTGTTTCCATTAAAGGATCAGCCTAGAGCCTCTCCAATTCATGGAGATGGTCTCGAAGCATATGATCCGACATCCCAAATAAATAAGAAATTATTTATTTGGTTTTTTTGGTATATTTTTCATTATTTTGAGACAACGATGATGATTTCTTAGCAAGACCAATCCTAGATTGGGTGAATTGAGTGCTCCTTGACCTTCTGAATTCATAACTTAAGCCCTGAATCCAGATTTCACGGTCTGTGTTCTGTCAAACATGGTGGCGACTCACAACAAACAAGCAATAACCAAGCCCTTACAAACCGAACTGAGTGGTGCAGGCACCAGGGGAGGGGCGCGCGCTAACACAATGGCACACGACACGGAACACATAAAGAAAAAGATTTTTTTAAAAAAATTTAAAGTCAGAAGAGCTTTGGTCCTTTTTGGGGTTTATAAGAAAATAGTGGAATTGTCACACTAGTATATATACCTTCTCACGGTCTCACATACTCACCGGATTCCACCATTCTTGTGAGACCTAAATGTGTCGGGATTAAACTAAATCAATGTCACAAAGCATACACGTATATACATGTTTTATTTTGTCCATAATATTCATGATTTGTGTATTTTTGGGGACGTTGGCTTAGGAAAATCTCGACACATTGAAAACTGACTTGGTCACAGAGTGTTAGATCCTAACTAAGAATGTGTTATCTTGTGCTCAGCTAAAGAGAGGCTTAAAGGTCACCCCCGGCATGTAGTCATGAACTACGCCACGGGATGAGGTTTACCATTTCGAGAGAGGCAATGTCGAGTGGAGATTGAAACTCTCTAGACGGCCTCGACGGGTTTGGATTAATAGACTTTGTGCGACTCGACATTGATCAATTCATAGGAGTTGAAAGTGTGTGTGGGTAAGTTCAAGCTAAGTGAAAAAATCTTTTTATAATTGAAAGAAAAAAAGAACAAATAAGCACATCAAAACAGAAAAATTACAACTCTCAAATCACCAATATGACCGATGAAATAAAATAGAAAACCCATAAAATAAATTCAATTTTGTGTAGGCCAGCATGCCCATACACCATCAAGCTATCCAGTTCACTGTTCTATTCTGGAAATGTGCCCAGAAGTGCAAGCTTTGGGCTATCTATATCAGGCGCACGCTCATCTGGTAAGGAGGCTAAAGGCGCTCAATTCTGGATTGTACCTGTAGAACAGTGGGTTCAGGGGATTGCCCTAACCCTAAATGGTGAAACTTTCCATTGCAGCCCTAAATGGTGAAACTTTCCATTGCAGAAATGGTTAGCATAGAACACAAAACTGGAAGAACTTTATATAGGGCTGGCGCTTCTGGTCTCTTAGGTTAGAGGCGCGCGCCTTATGACAAGAAGGCTAGAGGCACATGCTTTTCCCTCTCAAACACCAGAATGCCCAAAAACTATAGAACACTGATTACAGCAAGTTTAGCCCTCTAATTACTCACCCCAGCTGAGTCGCCATTGTAGACGCTAGGGAAAAACTCAACTCTTTTGTGCTTAAGGGACAAACTTTTCCTATGAGTCTTGTTGTTTAGAGTCGGCACTCGCATTTATGAAGGAACGCGAGAAAACCTTCTTACCTTGGGAAACCTGAGATTCAGAAAGGTTCATGGGTTAGGTTACAGAGTGAGAAGGTGTTAGGCACACAGTCTTAATGCCAGTCTTGCAATTATTGTTCTGTGGCTGGTCTTTAGTTCTTCCTTTGCTAACCAATTTAAAGAGTTTGGTGGATTAAGGGGGTTGGAATGTAGGGAGATAACTCCTTAGTCAACTCCAATGTAATGAAGCAACCTTTGAAATCATGTCCCATTTATGGGGATTGCATGCTTAGAGAAATAAATAAAAAGAAAGAGATGAAGTAGAGAGACTAATAGAAGTAGAGAAGAAGAGAGTTCAATATCTAAACCTTCAAGAAAATGATTTTGTTTTCCTTGAGAATGTTTGGGGTATTTTGACTATAGTGGTCTTAGGGAGAAAGATTGTGATCTTTTGCAAGGAGAAGAAATTTTGTTTTTATAGGTGAAAATGAGATGTTTTTTGTGACAAAGCAGGGTCAAAACAGAGGTCTTTCCCAGGTAAAATTTGTATTAATGAGATAGAAATCAAAAAGTGAGGGATCTTTGGGAAGAAATCTGTAACTGACGCCCAGAAGCACGCGTCTCCTGCCATAGGGGAGAGAAGCGTGCGCCCTTGACCCCAAAAGGTGGAAGCGCCCGACTCTTAAAATTCCATTTTGACATAATGGACTAAAAAGTTAGAATTGTTATTCATTTTAGCTCCTAAAACTGATGGAGTCAGTCAGAAACTTAACAAAAGTAACAGAAACAAACGAAAAACAAATAAAACAAAGTGAAAACACAATCTAAGCATTCAATCGGGGTGAGAGGTCCAAGGCGGGATGTCTACACACACACACACACACACACACACATATATATATATATATATAAATATATACACACACACACACACACACACACACACACACATATATATATATATATATATATATATATATATATATATTAATATTAATAAGGAGGTGTTTCATAAATACTCTCATTAAATATTGACCTTCAAATACAAAAATTGTAAAATAAATTGAGTGGACTAAGATATACATTTCACTTAATTTTAAGTTAACTTTGGCATGACACTCAAAATTTTGTTACTCGGCTAGATAATTTTTTATCAGTTACATCACATGTAATTCTTAGATCCTTTATGGGATTTTAACATCATATGTTAGGACATGGTATAATCTCATCTCATGACTTAAGCTTAAAACCAGTTTGATGGCCTAATTAAGTTTAACCACTTAAAACACATAGGTAGCACTGTTATCTATCTTCTTATACTATGATAGCCGAATGTGCTTAACTTCCAATGAACTCACATTTAAGGTGATTGAAGTCTTAACAAATGCTTTTATGATGGGTGACATTTAAAACTAAAAATTATGGTGAAAGTTTTTAAAGTATACATTATGATATAATTACGATGAGTTTTTATTAATATTCGCATCACATATATACACGCGAGAAGCATAATATATTATGCAATAGCATGGCCAAGAACTAAATTGATCTTTATAAGGCAATATGAAGATCACGAGCAATCCTAGGTCAAAGATGTAAACTCACTGCATCGCCTTAGTCCTCATCATCATGAGATTTTTGTTGTCCTTCAATTGTCTTCTTTTATAATACATGAAGTAAAATGACACTCAAACCATATATAAGTACATGAAATAACAAACGCACATTGTATTTATAATTTCAACCATTTGCAAAATTAAATAAACCATGCACATAGGTCGCATTGGCCATGCTATGCACCATAAAATAGATATCATCAATAAATGTCTATCTTTTAATCAAATTAGTTATTGGAAAAGAAAAGTGTGTGAGTATAATTATATAACTAAATTATGTGAGGTACGCGAACAAACACGAGTTTCGCAGTCTCCTTGCCAATGGTGGTGTTGCCACTCGGTTAGCAGATAGAGTCGAGGGAGTAGCGCTCGCAGAGTCAAGGGACAATACCCCACGATCCATAAAATTCCATTAAAAAACTGAACGACTTCAGTTCTAAAATTTTAGAATCGTTAATCAAAATCAATAATTTTGTCATCAATCCCAAGACAATTTTAATCATGTTAAAACTGAATCAAGTACTTTGATTACCAGCAGGATTGATAAACATTTTCCCATTTATCTTTTACTTATAAAATTTTGATATAAATTTAATTACAAAACTCATATTAATCATATGAACATAATCTGAAATCGTACGGATCAACAACATACAAATAAATCTGATTAGTAAATGAACAGACATTTCATTATTCATTAATCAGATCAATAATATAATTCTACTAATCATACTAACATTGATAACTAATAAAGAGAACATTCATATTAATCATGTTACTACATAACTCATTTAAAATCGCGTTCATAATTAATTTATATCTCATTTTGTTTCTTAAACGAATAGTCGGCGTTGCAAGGAGCTTTGATACCACAGTGAAGTTTTGATGAACATAATGTAACAGAAAAATAAAATACAAAACCCCACATAGATCCATGCAATACGATTATTTTGATAAGATAAGTAACGGTTACTAACCCTTGAAGTGCAGATTATGATTTCTGGATTGCAGTTTTTCTCTTGTGAACGACTACCTCTAGTGGTATCCACACACGAACGAAGTCATAAACTTCTTGGACTGCTAGGTCTGTCAGCTAGGATTTTCACAACTAGGGGTTTTGCTTCTCACGTTTTTCTCTTCTCACAAACGTTAATAGAGAAAAAAAATTGTGTATCACATATCACCATATGAATGTGGTAGCTCTATTAAATACAACTACCGTCAAAGTCCTAGTCAATTCAGGAATTTTAAGCCCAATAAAAATCTTTTCTAATTCATTTCGTTTTTTGTGTGCGACCCAATAGTTTTATACTATGTTGGTAGTGGGCTGGATCTAATCATATGTCCACAAGTCATAACTGGTCTCTAGCAAGACATTATGGCTACAAAAATAATATAAATATTAAAAGTCCTATATAACCTGTATAATAGAATATATCATAATAATTTTGTTTCACTATATCTATCAAGGACGTAAGTCATGGTCTATGTAAAACTTATATTGTTCAAAATTATTTTCTCGATCTCCAAGTGTAGTGATTGAACAAATGATATTGATCACTATCAATTTATTGGAGCATGACTATGCATTTATTAATCTCATTTACCAGGGGGCTCAGTAGATATTTTTCTCATAGAGGGGAATAAATTACATCTTGGTTATTCATTCTCCTCTACTTATTTTCCATTTTGATCGATCATAACCTTTAAATTTATTTGATTAAAGATAAAGTTTGTTTATGTTAAATATAATGTTCCTTATGTAATATACTGATAACCTTAGGTCTAAACATTCTTACAAATATATATATATATATGTGTGTGTGTGTAGTGTCGTGCTCCTGTGAGAACCTAAATATCGTGAGAACCGTGAGAACTTGGATACATTAGGTAAAAAACTAATGTATCCAATGGTTCACTTGGATACATCATTGGATACATTACTTGACTTTGATACATCATTAGGTACATTACTTGGATACATTATGTAAAAACTAATGTATCCAATGTGAACTTGGATACATTAAGTTCTCACGGTTCTCACGATATTTAGGTTCTCATTTGAGCACCTACCTATATATGTAACTATCATAAAATTACTTATAATATTTGACCATGTAATAATCTCATAAGGGGTCTATTCAGTACCTTGTTGTCTAACAAGTACCTACAAGTTTAATCTATATCACCATACATATAATCATCTCATGATTATCCATTAAACTCATACTTGTCTTTATAACATGATTGACCAGGAATGTTAATTATTATAATAAATATGTAAAAGATGTACTCACTCCGTCTCAGAGTAAAAGTCATACTTTATATTTTGGTACGTCCCAGAGTAAGAGTCTCTTTCCTCAAATGGCAGAGAATCTTAACTATTCATCTCACTCATTCTTTCTATTACTTACTTTTATACTCACAACACCAATCAACTTACTATTCTCTCCCACTCATACTCTCTCCTACATTACTTTTACACTCACAACACTTACATTACTTCAACCATTTCTTAATCCCTGTGGACTTAAGAGGTAGGACTCTTACTCTGAGACGGAAGGAGTACTAATTACAAATTTGAAAAGTATTTTTAAAATAAAAGTATGACATAACGTAAAGGTTACACGACATGTTTCTGAACTCACTAATTTCATCTTCAAACATCTGTCCAACACATTCCAAACCAATAACTCACTTTACTATTTTCAAATCCTTCTATATGTACATGAAATGGTAGATAAATAGTACTACCTCTATCCTAAATGAGTGTCCAAATTTCATTTTAAGAGACATCTGAAAATCTCAATTTTTTGTACAATTTGGTGGCAAAGATTCATGTATAATCTTGTAATCTCCTTTCCAAACATTTATTTTTGCACGTATAAAGAGATCGGTGAAAAAAAATTGAAATAAAAAAAATTAGGGACAAAGTTATGTTTAAAAAAGACACCCATTTTGAGACAAATATTTCTTGAAAATGGACACTTATTTAAGGACAGAGGGAGTAGATGAAAAGTAAAGTCGAAAGTAAGAATTTCTTTGAAATGAATTTCAAGAAATTCAATTGAAGTACGCCCTACCATAATAACAATATTCATAAAATCATTGTCATTCTCTAATGAGCAAATATAATTCTCAAGTAAATCATATGACGTACACATAACTTCCTTTTTCAAATATTTTCCCTAATTAAAAGCGAACTGAACCAATATACTGAAAGATAAAAACTTTTTCTATCTTTCAAACGGCTAGTTCTCCGAACTTCAAAAATAAAAATAAAAAATACAATAGAATAGAATAAAATAAAATTTATGTAATTAAATTGATAAATGTGCAAAGCATAATCAAACAGAATAATATGTTCGAAAAACTAGGATAGTCATCTGGTACAAATAAGAAACAAAAAAAATGCTAGCGAATAATGCAAAAATAATTTTGAACTTAAGAAAAAGCAATTATGAAGACATTTACTCTATGAAATTGAGAAATCTATCAAGTAATCTCATTATCTCATACAACTAACAAAAATATAAGCCTGTAATAAAAAAGTAGGATAAACAATTGAGAACAGAAATTACAATTTGCAGTATTCTCATTATCTCAACAAAAGTAAAAGTAAAAAAAAAAAAATCCACTTCTGATGCTGCCAAAAACGTACCGGATCAGCCTTTCGTCGAACGGTTCAGATAATCCCAGCAAAGAGAACTCCTCAATCGGATCTACACACACGAAACAATAAACATAAACTAGCCGGGGCTTCACCGGCGAAGGCCCTCTGGCGTGAGAGTAAAAATATGTTTTGTATGAGATAAAACAAATAGAAATTAATTGACCAGAGTAAGAGCCAAGAGAATTCGTTACCCGTTTCCGTATTGAGGACCTGTTTATATAGGTGTTGGTGAATTAGCTATGACTTGTTAAGAAAGTGAAGGAGCCCGTATTAATGTAGAACTCATAGTTAGGAAAGTAGAATCCCAATGAAGATAGTAGTCTCTGTTAATTTGTAAAAGAGGTCTCTTGTTGAGTAAGGATTCTCTTCATTTGTATAGAGGTCGGACTCTATCTGTCGATTCCGCGTTATATTAAGGATGTAACCTTATCCCTATTAAATTGGCACAAGTCGGTATAGAGACCACACCTCGGCATGTGTCTAGCCGGGTCATGTCTTGGTCTTTGATTCCTGGGCTTGGGCCTGTAAATGTCGTGGCCCAGCATCTCGGTTGGTTTATGTTGTTCAGTGGCCCCCCGAGTTTATATCTCGGCGCATCGAGTAGGAACTAAACCGTCATTCCGTCTTCAGTAATTATAGCATTACTGACATTGATTTGATTGACAGCTGTCATAATACCTATATCTTCTGACAAACCTTTCATAGCTCATGCGAATCATTATTCCTATTTGAAAGAGGAGCTTCATTAAATGTATTCCAATTATGACTAATATTAATAGCCCTTCACTTCGTATTCTCTTGTATAAAAGAGTCATCAACTTTTGCCCCCTCATCCGAAAATCCATTCCCCTTGTTTCTACCCTATGAGATTTTCTTGAGCATAATCCATGGCTCCAAAAGGGTCTTATTCTGATGCGTTCCTGAGGAGACAGACTCCTATGACTCCGATCACCAAATCGGGCACCCTAATTCCAACAGTAGGACTAACAGCGATTCCTCACCTTTTCCTCCAGAGCCATCCTTTCCGGTGGACGGCTCCCCTTCTAATAGCAACAGGGAATATTCATCCCCATATTATGTTGATAGCAAGGACGATGACTCCAGCAGTGACGACCATGGTGGTGATGATTCTGGTGGGAATAGTGAAGGTGAAGGTGAAGGTGAGGAGGAGGATGAAGACAGCTCCATAGATGAAGATGAGTGGAACTATGATGGGGATTGTGAATGGGAAGTAGAAGATAAGATTAGGACTTTTAAGTTTCTTGTCGCTCTTTTTTTCTCTTTTTTTTTTGTAAGGCTAGACTCCTAGCCCTGCTGTGGAAGTTCTTTTGTTCCAGTAATGAAATCATCTTTTTATTATATTGCCTATGTCTGAGCTCTGCTTTACAGTACTTACTTTCACAATCTGGATTTGTAGTGCAACAAGAATCTTCAAGGATTCCACTTTGACAAATCGTCACATCCTGTCGTTCTCCAGTCATATTGGCATGAGGGATACACACGAGCTCGAGTTCATCAAGCCCACAGAGAAATTTTTCCACTCTGAATTTTGTTGCATCCTTGTAATTTGATCTAGCTGTGCCATGTCGAGGTGTTGATGTGAAGATGTCGGTCTGTGCTGGCAATTTCTTATGAATGTTCGCAATTTTCTAGGCCCCATGATGTCATCCCTGTGTCAGGCGGCTGAAATCAGTCAAAAGGACATTTTGATTTACGGGGAAGCCATACTCTTTAATTGTAGGCCATGATGGATTGAGTGGTTATGTGTGTAGCCGTCAATTTCAAAAAGAGATACGGGTCAAACTCTTGGGTTTTACCCGACCCGTGAATTTTAAACGATCAAAACCCACACCCCCGTTTTACTTTTTATATCACTGTCAAAAAAGGGGGTTCATTCCTAGGGTTTTATCTAACCGGTGATTTTTGTACATTCCTTGATTCCGGCGACCACAACTTGTAGGTGTCTAGGCGTTTCCGCTTCTTTCGCTCACTTGCCTCCTTTCTCATCTAAAGCACATCTCCAGGTACCTTCCTCCATCCCTTGCATTTCTGATTTTACACACCATTCTTCATTTTTGATTTTTTCTTTGCCCTGGCATTGTGTGAGCATGTCTTTTGATTGTAACTTTTCCGCCTTGCTGAGCTTCCATAGAATAAATCGTAGGGTGTACAGGAGGACAGACGGTCCATGGTTTCTACTGTCGTTGGATGAGATTAGGGAAATCCTTATCACGCATAGAGATTTTAGAGGTAGTGTTGAGTGGCCTCCCAATAGTCGTCGTTGTTACCGTCTAGGGGCTATGAACCCTAATTTAGTGATTCTCACCTCCCGTCACGATGTTTTGAACCACATTTCTTCTCACTATACTTTGTTGGAGGACGAGGTGCCCTCCTCGGCTTTTGTGGATGGGATGATTGGAGTGAATGCGTCCCCTGCCCTGGTTTCTGATGCTAACTCCCTTCTTTCCTCTGCAGCTATATCGGGAGAGAGTACCTCAGAGAGAATAGGCGATCAGTTCAGAGCCAACGTCCCTGAAGGGGGACGAGGTCGCGGTCATAGGAACCTTCGACGGAGAGTAAATACTGATGCAGTCCTCAGCAAGCCAAAATAGCCAAAGGCTGGTGCCGAGATGATAGAGTACTTTCATATTGACTGCAGGGTTTCTCGTGATGACTACGATCTGGTATATCACCCTGCCCCTGTTCTCACTACTGATGAAGAAAGGGCCTCTTTCTACTGGAACCACTTCGAGGTATCCTTTTTCTTTAAATAGTTTCAGCTGGGACTTCGTTTACCTCTCGATCCATTCATCTGCGAATTTTTAGAAAACTGGCAGGCGGTTCCTGCTATGCTGGGCGCCAATGCCGTTAGGTATCTGACATCTTTCATCGTCCTATGCTGGAGCTTGTGTTTTGAGCCATACCCAATGGCTTTTTACCATTTTTTTAGGGAAGTTTTAATGACAATACCTAGGTTTTGACTATAAGAAGTAGGCAGAGGCGGCCTAAGATCATTGCCCCAATCTCTAGCTATGTGAGCAAGGTGTCCGAATGGAACAACCATGTCATTAAGGTTGAGAGCCGCCTTGTCTAGGAGTTCCCCATTCCATCTAATACCCCTAGGGCCCCCGAGTCTTGCTATAAAGCCCCCTGGTGTGATGACCTGATCAAGAGATTGGAAGGGTTTGCTGCTGTTCAGCACTAGCTTGGTCGGCCGTGGAAATCAATTATGGATACTATGTCCAGGCAGGCATCATATCGGGACCTTGGGGCGGTATAAGCGTGACGGCGCCCGTCACTAGAGGCAACCAGTACCCCAACTAGGTTATTCATCCCAATTTTGTTTTCTTCCATGACTGCGAGATCTGGCAAACTCAAGACGAGCTATGCTTGAAATTTCAAAAAGTTGTTGGATGTAAACTTCTAACATTTATCTTCATATCTGCTTTATGAATTTCCCATGCCTGAATTATAACTTTTGCATTTGTTTGTCAGATTTAACCATGGAGGAGGAAAGAGAACTGGAGCAGGAGTATGCGGCTGATCCCAATAAGTTATTGAGCAAGAAGAGGCTGAAATCAAAGACTTCTGGCCGCTCTAGAAGTCATGCCGAGATGGGGGCACGTCAAGAGGTTTTGTCTGGGAAGGACACTGGCCCTCTTCCTACTACTGATGTGCCCGGTGAAGGTGGTCGAGCCGAGGAGACTGCAGGCAGCACGGTGTCACCTGTGAAGGATTCAGCCCATAGCCAGGCTAGGGAAACTGCTGCTGAAGAGGATAGGGCGACGGCCAGTGATGAGCCACTGGGCTGAAAATGAGCCCGAGATGTGATTGAAGAGATTCCTGGTGAGCCGACCTCTAAGCAGTGCTCTTCCACTGTTCATCCTACTGATGCTCCGTCCACTCTTTCCTCAAAGGAAACTGATGCATTGATTACTGAATTTTCTGGGGTCAACCTGATGAGAAGCCTGGACGTTGGACGTTACTGCTAGGTCTGGTCCGATGATGCGGCTAGGCCAACCAGTCTTGCACCGAGCTCTTGATGTTGGTCTCCTGGATCAAATGACCTCTGCCCCTCCTACCTACTCACATTTGGCTGAACGTAAAGGCCTGATCATTTCTGAGGTAATTGTTTAGATTGTTATCTTTCTGCTTTCTCTTTTTGTTTTCTTTAATGATATCAGTTTCTTTTCACAGCTTGCCACCATCGCTCAGCATGAGTCGATGCAGTGGTCGGGTGTTACTAAGAAGATGGCTGATCTTAAGGACAAGGCTACCCGGGCTCAAGCGAGGTGTGGTCAGGCCGTCGATTTAGCCAACAAAGCTCATGAAAATATCAAAAAAGCTCTTGCGGATAAGACTAAGGTGGTTGAAACGGTGGCGGCAGAAGTTGAGCAGCTCAAGGAGGCCTTGTGTTGGTATGAGGAGGAGGCCAAAGTGTCACGGGAAGAGGCCAAGAAGGAGAGAGAGAATGCCATCCTGTTGGCCAAGGAAAAGGACGAGGCGGAGGCGAGGTGCCTTCAACTGGAAGAGAGAATCCCGACAAGGGAAAAGGCGGCCGTGCTGAACTTCAAACGGACCAAGATGCCATTAATTATCAATGATCAGGTAAATACTACTTACATTGATGGCTATATGAACGTTATTCGCCAAGTCCACATTGATCCCGAGGTGGATATTCCAGTTGATAAGTGGGCCCGCCTTCTTCTGAATGATGCTTACAGTGTTGAAGCTCGTGCTGCTCATCCGTTGTTCCCTTACTCCGACCGAACTCTGAGACTTATAGCTTGGGATGATAAGGCAGAAAAGAGACCCATTTGGCCCATTCTTCTAGTTGATATCAACGATTTTCATGCGCTCGTAGAGCGGTTTAAGGAAGAGCTGAGCCTTGGTATGGAAGAGGAGGATGAAGAGGAGGAGTTAGGGCAGTGAGCTTTGTTGTTTGTTGTTTGAGGAATATTTGTAAGGCCAGTGCGGCACCGTACAATATTTATTTTACTTGCTGTCGTCCTTTTTTATTTGTATGCCTTGGCCCGATGTTAGTTGGGAGGCATTAAACATGTACCGTTGATTGTTTTCTTCTTAGAGACCTTACCTCGGTCTCGGGTGTTTATCTATTGGTTATGCTTGGCTATTACGTGGCTTTCTATTTCATTACATCGTCAAGTCGAGGTATACAAATCGATTTGCTTGACAGGAGAATTTTACATAGCCAGTTCGAGCTATGTTTGTAGGCCGCGGGACGTTTCCCGCTGTCTGCCATAATGAGCGTCGTGGGCTCAGTTTCTTAAATTTGAGTGGACTAGTTGTCAAAACTAGGCTCAAATTTTCTAGGGAGTTAGATGTCTTAATCTTAACTCAAATGGGGACCAAGCATGTCAAGTATATTGTGGCCAGGCAAGTTATAGGAACTAGGCTTTCATTTGAGTTTGCAAGTTTACCTTAGCTCAAATGTTTGGGAAGTCAGGCGTAAAGTGCTCCAAACTCTGAATAGCAATCTAGGCATTATCAAGTAATGCTTAGGCCGGGTTCTAGTGTTATGTACTAGGAATGTAAACTCAACAATGTAAAAGAAAAAGAAATTTCATTGATAAAATAAACTAGAAGTATCAAAACTAGTAGAAACTAGAAAGCTAAAGACCAAAAATCCTAACTACAGAAAAAATCAAAGATAGATAGGGTGCCGAGTTGTTACTGGTAGAATCTCCTCAGGTGTTCCGAATACCATGGGTGCTTTAGCTCTTTTCTCTCTGGAGTTTTGAGCATGTAGGTCCCTTCCCGGATAACATGGGTAATAATGTAAGGGCCTTCCTAATTCACAGAGAGCTTGTTTTGCCGAGCTTTCCTGTGTGTCGACTCAAACTTTCTGAGCACCTAGTCACCTACTTCAAAAACCCTTTTCTTCACTTTACTATCATGGTAGGCTTTGGTCTTCTACTTGTAATTGATCATTCTGAGCTGGGCTGCCAATCTTTTTTCATCAACCAGGTCTAGGTCTAGCAGTCGGTTGTATTCGTTGAGGACTTCATCATTGTTGGTCACTCTGAAGGTAGGGAGTGCCATCTCGGGCGGGGCCATGGCATCTGATCCATAAGTCAATGCGAAGGGTGTCTCCCCAATCGGCCCCCGAGTGGTTGTACGAACTGCCCATAGAGCGAGGGGGAGGTCGTCCAGCCGCTTTCCTTTACTTCCTAATAGGTTTTTGGTGAGGGCTTTCAAGATGAGCTTGTTTGCTGCTTTTGCCTGTCCATTACCCTATGGATGGCTGACCGACGACTTTCTTTGCCTTACTCCAAGCCTGTTAAGTTCTTCAGTGAAAGCGTCCGAGAACTGCAGTCCGTTGTCGGTTACAATAGTATGAGGGATGCCAAACCGACACCATATATAGTCATGAATGAAATTGATGGCGTTCTCCTCAGTAATTTTTGCCAAAGTTCTGGCCTCAACCCACTTGGTGAAATAGTCGACTGCTATGATCACATACTTATTGCTTCCTTTGGCCAAGGGAAAAGGCCTTATTATGTCGACTCCCGACATATCGAGTGGCCATATCGGTATGATGAGGCTTTGTTCGACTGGCGGTATTTTGGGCAGATCTAAAAATCGTTGGCACTTGTCGCACTTACGCACATAGGCTTGAGCTTCTTCTATTAAGTTTGGCCAGCAATACCTAAGTGTTGTTACTTTGTCGGCTAAAGTTATGGCCCCCGGATGTCCTCCACAAACTCCATTGTGTACCTCGGCAAGTAGGCTCTCGGTATCTTTGGGTGAAACACACCTAAGGAGAGTCTTAGTGAAAGATCTTCTGTAGAGAATCACGTTCCACACAATGAATCTGTCCGTCTTCTTCTTGATCATCTTAGCTACTAACTCATCCTCTGGCAGCTTTCCATCCTCGATGTAGTCCTTGTAGTCATCTATCCAAGTTCTTTCCTCATCATTGATATCCAGGATCTCTATTCTTTCATAGGCGGGTTGGTCGACATAGATGACCTAAGGATTGATTTCTTCTGATGTGGCCATCTTGGAGAGCAAGTCGGCCTCCTGATTATGTTCTTATCCTACTAGCCTTATTTCCCAGGACTCCAGATCTTTGGTCATGCTGAGGACGAGGTCCCTATACTTAGTCATCATGTGATTCTCCGTGTTGTATTCCCCTTTCACTTAGTAGCACCCATGAACTTTGCTTTTTCAATGCCCAAGATTAATGCTTCATACTCGGCCTGGTTGTTTGAGGTACGGAATTTGAATATGATGAAGTCGCGTACAACATGTTCACCATATGGACTTGTTAAATACACTCCAGCCCCGCTTCTACCTTGTGTCGTTGACCCGTCTGTATACAGGATCCAGCAATTCGTTGGCAATTCATTAAAGGATTCTCTATACATGGGAAACTTCCTCTTTCGAGCTGTTGGCACGTGCTCAGTTAAAAAAGCAGTTTCGACCAGGAAATCCACTAGGGGTTGTGCAAGCAGCGTTTTTCTCAGCTTGTAAGTGATGTCGAACTCAGTTAACTCAATGGACCAGTTGAGCAACCTGCCGGAGCTGTCCATCTTATGGAGTATTTTCCTGAGAGGCGCATCGGTATAAACCGTGATAGGATGGGCGGAGAAGTAGGCTCATAGTTTTTGGGCTGCTATTACCAGGGAAAATGCTATCTTCTCGGCATTGAATTACTTGGTCTCAACATCGGATAGTGCCTTGATTACAAAATATACCAGCTTCTGGACCATGTTTTCTTCTCGAGCAAGTACTGCTGCTACAACGCGGTCGGTTGCTGCAAGGAACACGTAAATAGTTTCTCCCATAAGCGGACTACTAAGTAGGGGTGGGGATCCTAGGTATCCCTTCAACTTCTGGAATGAGGCCGAGCACTCTGGCATCCAGGCAAAGTCTTTTGTTCCCTTCAAAGCTTTGAAGAAAGGGAGGGACTTTTCTGCTGATTTTGCAATGAATCTCCCTAAGGCGGCAACCCTTCCATTCAATCTCTGGACTTCTTTGATACATGTCGGCTCCTTCATGTCTATGATTTCTTGGATTTTCTCTAGGTTGGCTTCAATGCCCCTTTGTGAGACCATGAAGCCCATAAATTTGCCAGCCGTGACTCCAAAAACGCACTTGCTGGGGTTGAGCTTCATGTCGTTGGCCTCTAAATTCTCTATTGTCTCCTTCAGGTCTAGGACATGGCTTCCCGTCTTGGTCTTTATTACCATGTCATAAATGTAGGCTTCCATGTTTCTTCCGATTTGTGACTTGAAAACCTTGTTGACCATCCTCTGGTAGGTTGCTCCAGCATTTTTTAGACCGAATGGCATCATTACATAGCAATAAATTCCCCCTGCCGCTTGGAAGGCCATATTCTCAATGTCTTCCTCTGTCATTTTGACTTGGTGATAGCCCAAGTAAGTGTCAAGGAAGCTAAGTGTCTGGTGTCCAGCGATGGAGTATACCAGCTTATCAATCCTTGGGAGCGGGTAACTATCTTTGGGACAAGATTTATTAAGATCCATGAAGTCCACACACATCCTCCATTTGCCATTCTGCTTTTTGACCATGACGACATTGGCCAACCATTCTGGGTAAGTTGCTTCCCTTATGATGCCGGCCTTCAGTAGTTTCTCCACCTCAACTTCAATGGCTTTTTCTTTATCCCTGGAGAAGACTCTTCGTGTCTGTTTGACTGGCTTAAAAAATTTATCCACTTAAAGTTTGTGAATGGCAATGGCCTCTTTGACCCCGAACATGTCCTCTACCTTCCATGCAAACACGTCCAGATTGCTTTTAAGTAGGGAGATGATCTCTTCTCTCTCTTCTGGAGGGAGTCGCCTTCCAATCTTTATCTTTTGTTCAGGGTAATCCGGGTTGATCACGACCTCCTCTAATTGATCGACCGGTTTGAGCTCTGGTCCATCCCTGAATTCCAAGGTTTCTATAACGATTTGCTTAACCTTTTCCTTGTCTTTACTTTCCAGGCTTAAATTTTCCATGTCTAAGAGTCGATCGACCTCGGTTTTGACATGGGTAGGTTCAGTGGCCCCCGAGCTTGGGATGAGAATGAGGGTTGAGTCACTCAGCTCGTCAGAAGCTGTATTCATGGTAATAGAGTCAAAACCCTCAAGTCCATAAGTCATCTCGGCATCTGTCACTGTGTCCTCATTGTCAAGTATTATCCATTCCTCTAGGATATCGTCAACTGCTTCAAGTATTATGCTGATGTTTGATGTCGACTTGGTAACCGTGGTCATTCTAGAAAGAGTGACGTTATTCTCTGGAGTATCAATTTCCATTCTGTTTTTAGTCTTCCTAGACTTCATCACCTGCTCCAAAAATTGTTTAGGAGCACCCACAACACATTTTACGCCTACTGGGGTGGGGAACTTTACCCTTTGGTGAGGGAGGGAAGCAACCATTCCTAACTTTCCTTGGCTGGGGGAACCTAAGATAGCATGATAGTCACTGGCCAGGTCCATGACAATGAACATAATTGTTGCCGAGGCCTTGTAGGGGTAGTCTCCAACTTTAAGTAGTAGGTCCACAGTCCCTTTCGCTTCTACTTTATGGTTTGTGAACCCTTCTGCTTTGGTGAGGGAGGGAAGCAACCATTCCTAACTTTCCTTGGCTGGGGGAATCTAGGATAGCATGATAGTTACTGGCCAGGTCCATGACAATGAATGTAATTGTTGCCGAGGCCTTGTAGGGGTAGTCTCTAACTTTAAGTAGTAGGTCCACGGTCCTTTTTGCTTCTGCTTTCTGGTTTGTGAACCCTTCTAGTCTTCCATTATAAGGAGTCAGCATGCTGTCTGGTAGCTCCATTCCCTTGAAAGTTCTGTAATAGAGCACATCTTTAGCATCCCCAGAATCAATCAGGAGTGTTTCAGACTCGCAATTGTCTATCCTTCCCTTGATTACTAGCGGCTGTTCCCTCATTACTTTATTCCCAGCCAGTTCATTTGGGGAAAAACTGATCACCTCTTCCACTTTATGAATCTAGGGGGAATATTATATACCTTGCTCAGCTCATGAATTTGTTCTTTCAGCCTGGTATTTAAGGGGATTTCTTCTCGTATGACTCCAATCAGTTTTGCTCTGGGAGGCCTATCCTCTCGTTCTTCCTCTTCCCTTCTTCCTTTGGTTGCTTGTTGTCTTTATATATGACATATCGGTCTAGCTTCCGTTGGTCAACCCATTTCTGTACTATCTTCTTCAGAGCATAGCAATTTTTTGTTTTGTGCCCATTGTCTCTATGGTAGGCGCAGTATTTGCTAGTGTCTTTTGGATATTTGGGGTTTTCCCTAATGGGCTTAGGGTTAGGAAGATCCACCAAGTTCAATATTTTCGAGATGGGCTTTGTGAGGGGGGTGAAGATATATGTCCCTCTCGTTTTGTTTTTCCCTCTGTGTCCACCTCCATTGGACCCTTGAACCGAGTCTCCAGTGGGCGGCTTGCTTTCATGATCTCGGTCTCTGACCCCAAACTTCAATTTATTTTTCTCCTCAGCAATGGTTGTCGCATAAGTCACGTGGTACAATTCTGACTTAGTATGAGGCTACCTTACTGATAACTCATAAGTGAGGGCCTCGGACCTTTGCCCGTTGGTAAAACAAACTATTATCTCTCTATCGGTAAGCCGTTCTTCAATAGAGTCGGCCAGGTTCTTGAATCTTTGAAAGAAATCCATGGTCGACTCGTTTTTACCTTGCACCATATTAACCAAGTCGGATAGCCTTTTCTTTCTTGCCCCAGCAGTGGAGAAGTACGCCAAAAATTTACTCTTTAATTTAGAAAAAGAGTTAATGCTTCCCTTTCCTAGATCCATGAACCAAGACCTAGCTGCTTTCGTCAATGTACAGGCAAAGGCTTTGCAAAGGATATCGTCTTGATTTGATATCAGTGCCATCATGCCCTCAAAGGCTTGAAGGTGATCCAGGGTGTCAGAGTTGCCAGAATCTTTGTCTAGGTTGGGGAGCTTTAGTTGCGGATTAGGAAGAGAATCCCTTATCCATTGTGCAAAAGGATGCATTACGTCGTAGTCTTTCCTAGGGCTTCTCTGCCCTTGGTTCATCTCCATGTTCTCGAGCCTCTCTTTTAGATCCATTAGTGTTCGATCGCTGATTTGTGAACTACAGTGAGAGCTCCTCTGTCTATCCTTTCCTTTGTCTCGACTTTTCCCAATGACTCGGCTTACTTCTGGGTCAGGGAGTGGTCATTTCAGTAGAGTGCGATGGGTCGGAGCAGGCCTTTGTGGAGACTGACGTCAATCATCTCTTCGACGTCTTTCTACCACAATTCTCACATCAAGAGATTCATCTTCCTCTTCCCTCCTCTGATTTATTTGATTTCTCAGATCTCTTCCTTCACGGTTTATTGGGCCAAGTCGACCTTCAAGTCAGCTTGTTTGGTTCTCTTGGGGAACATCACGTGGATCCTGGTGACGTCGGCCATCAGTACGTGGGATTTCCCTATGGTTACTCCTTCTATCATCCTCATGCGCTCCTCTAGTTCTGGAGGGCTGGAGGAGATGTGCCATGGAATGCTCAGGGTCATATTCCAGGAGAGCTCTTTGAGCGTCGGCCAATTGTTGGAGAGTCGTGAGATTTTGTTGAAGCAATGCCCTTCGATCTAAAGGTTATGGCCTTGATGGGCCAGCTTCACTATTTTGAGGTCGGGCAGTTTGAGAGCCCGGGCTCGAAGCTCGCAAGCCATTCGTGTAAGAACGACAAGTTTACCTCGTGCGAATGCGGTTTGAATCCGCTCGGTTTCTCAAAATGGTTTCCCTACTTTGGTTTAGAAAATAGAGTCGCCACCTCATTTTATTTAAGGAAAATAGAGATAAAACCTTTTGTTTTGAAAGAGAAGTAGGTTCGGGGGCTATGTTACGAGAGGAGAAGGTGTTAGGCACTCCGCTCGCCCTTTCGGTCTCTAGCATGCTTCCGCCTACGATTCATTTTTATTTGCCTTTTCAAAAATATCTTTTATGCCCTAACTTTGAAAAATGTGTGTTTTATACAGGGGAGTCTCCTAGTCTAGGTATGCTCATTTGATTACAACCGGGAACCGGTTTGGGTGGATTCCCGATTGGTTTTGAAAAAGGTTTGAATCATATAGACAAGTAAAACATATAAGGGGTAGAGGGGGTTATGTACAAATTATACACAATATACAAAAAATGGGAGACAAATCCCATGATTAAATGAATGTCCTCGCGATGGGGCGTGTGTCGGTTTTGGCGTCATTCTCCGTCCCCGAGCCACCGTACCTGTCCTACATTAACCCAAATCCAAAAATAGAAATTGGGGATTTCTCCCAGAATGTTAGAGATCATTGATGATTTTTTATGGATTTTTTGGATTAATTTAGACCATAAATACAATCAAGAAAGTTATTCACAAAAATCTGCCCAGAAAAGATTCACATCAAACATAGCACATTGGTCACCAATTTTACCCATTTTAACTTATGAATCTGACAAACCACCAAGAACTAAAATTTAAGACTACATTAATATAATGAAGTTCCAAAAATTTGGAGTTCAAAAGATGAGTTTAAGTTGTTCAAAAGGTCTCTGACATTTCGATGTCAGAGACTGGAAGTGCAGATTATGAAGATTAAAGGTTGAAACAAATGAGTAAAAAGAGCACTTCCAGAGGTCCAAAAAATGTTTTAAAAATATGTTCATTTTCCTGAGTTTTTGAAAAATAAAGTTCATGTTTTGATCTTTGTCCAAACAACGTTTTTCATTGAGTCTCAAGCACAAGAATAGAGCATGGTACAATAGGAACAAACAGGACAGCATCTCTATGACTCAAAACTATGCATGCAAACATGAGCTACACATGGAATTTGGACATGAAACTTGACATGCATGTACTATAACATATTATGAACATTATTATGAGGCCATTTATGAACAAATATAGACCAACACTCAGATAATCATGAGAGAACAAGAAGTGGACAATTGTAATCATTTTGAAAGAAGTTTCATTTGCATGCTTGAAACCTTCATTTAAAGCTTGGAGATGAACATGAAATGAACATGCAACATATATATACAATATGGATCAGAAGTTTAAACATTTACAACATATTTACATGAAGATTTCAAGCTTAGAAACATGGATTTACATGGAGAAAGTGGGAGTCTAGCCATGCTAATGGCCAGACTCTAAATCTAACATATAAAAATCTACATTTTTACAACTTACTACTTACATATTGTAAGTACCCCAATCTGAAATTAACCAACTTTAGAGGAATTCTTAGCACCATTCACCTCACTAAGATAAACCTAAAGTTCCAGGACTACTCTGGAATTAAAATTGGAAAAGTCCAGAAGCTCGCCAGGCTGAGCCGTACGGATGGTTTGGACGCGGAAGGGGCCAATCCGTACGGATGGTTTAGGCACCCTCAGTCCCTATAAATTGGACCCTTGGCTGATCATTTTAGGGGGGGAGAAATCATTTTTTGAGTGTAAACTCTGTTGAATTGAGGGCAGGTTAAACACATAAACACACATTTGAGTGAAAAGAGAGAAAGAAGATAGGCTTAGAACCAAAATTGGTGAGGCCTCCTTCTCCCCATCTTCTCTTCATCTCATATTATATCTTTCTTTTGTTCAATTTATGTAAATGTTTTTACTTTTCTTGTAAATATTATGAATTGGATCCAAGTTCTTGATGTGAATCAATGGTACCCTCATGTTCAAGGCATGATCAAGGGTTCAAACCTAAGATGATCAAGGCTTGTTATTATTTAATGTCTCTTTACATTATGTCTTTACATTAATGCACTTTACATTATATCTTTACATTAATGTTATTTACATTATGTCTTTACTTTAATGAAATTTATATTATGTCTTTACATTTATGCAAGTTAAATTTCATGTCTTTACTTTTAAGTTGATTTTATGGTGAAATGATCAAGTTTGGATGATAAAGTTTCAATCTTTATCATTCAAACCTTGATATAACTCTAATAATGTCCCTTTGGATGGTAAAGACTCAATCTTTATCCATCCAAAGGTTGATTTCTTACCTCCTCAAGGTTTTTCCTTAGATGAACCATCCATTTGGATGTTAAAGTTGCCATCTTTAACCATCCAAATGATGATTTTGGCTCAAAGGTCATGTTCATCACCTTTCTTAATTTTTCCCCAATTATTGCCTTGATCACACTCAAACCCTTGTGTTTTGGTGTTTAACTAGTGATTTAAGAGCATAGGGATGATTTAATCCAAGCTTTGTGTGAGTAAATAAACTGGAAAGATGTAAAACACTTCAGTTTCAGCAGAATGCTCTGTTTCTGCTTGAAACTGGACTGATTCTTGACAATCTTCAAAAACCCCAGGGATGACCTTCCCAGCCGTACGGCTACTTTGGTCAGATGGGTGATTTTTCAGTCTTTCCCTTTTCTGTTAAACTATTTACAAAATAACCATTTTTTGTTAACTTTCTAACTGATTTTGTTAAAAGTCAGTTTCTCCCCTTTTCAAGAAAAAAACACACACACACACACACTTGCACAATTTTTAACGAACTTTAGGGAGACTCAGTTTTTCTGAGGCACTTTGGGTGAACTACAGGTTGAGTTCTTCCCAAAGCGTAACCTGACCTCCGAATCCTTTGTCTCTAGCCATTTTTCGTTAAGTTTGGGTTTAAAGTTAAACTAACGTGGCGACTCCGTTAAACATTGAAAGTGCCGTGTTTGATTCATGAGGGAACCATTTGCATTTTCCCGTGGGTATCTTACACATATGTGGATTCTTACCTAGTTTAAGTGGGTGGAGGTGTGCTTCCTTTGTCTACCCAAGGGAAGACTTCTTTTTGTTTGATTTGAGTTGTTGTTGTTGAAGTTGAGTGGATGGTGTTGTTTCTTCTTGTTTGCTTGAGTTTGAGGGTGTTTTTTGGGTTGTTTTGATGGTGGTTTTGAGGTGTGGAGTGGTGGTTTAGTGGTGGAGTAGTGGTAGAGTAGTGGTGGTAGCAAGAACAAGAGAGAGAAGAGAGGATGAAGTAGTGTAGATGAGAATGAGGTGAATGAAGGATGGAATTTTTGCTCTTTTGGATGAATATGGGAGTATGTGGAGGAGGGGGGGTAGGTTCTTAGGACCAAAATGCCCTTAAGAAGGAGGTTTAGTAGAGGGTCATCAGCAATACTTCGTCATGATGGTGGAAGTGGAGGCCATAGTGGCCAACATGCGTGAAAAACATGGGAGAAAACAAGCTGGTGCTGGAACTGGAATGCTGACCGTATGGTTCTTTCTCTACCGTATGCCTTTTAGGGAGCCGTATGGTGGCTGGGAAATTTGCTGAGTCATTTTTGTCCGCCTGTTAGTACCCGATCTGAAGTTAGAGGACTTCTTAGACATTTAGGAGCCTCCGAGGACCTTTTAGGCAATTATAACCTGACAAGGACTTATCCGACAGCTTTCCAGAGTTCTAGTTGGATGAAATCGCTTCTAAGTCGAAATCCATCAGGATAATGGACAAATCCCGAGAACAAAGTGATAAGATTTCACTGAGATCTAGATAACGACATGATCCGGCAAGACTGGCCACGCGGCCACTTATGTGGCCACGCGGCCACTTCTTCCCCAGGCCGGGCGGCCACTCCTTCCGACTCATATTCCCTATAAATAGGTGCCTCCAGCTCCAGAGATCGATAACGAATTCATTCTACGAGTTTTACAGTCAAAACTGACGGGAAAACTCTTAGTTTAAGTCTTTTCGGCACCCTCGAAGCCTCTTCGAATCTTCAAGAAGCTTCAATCATAGTTCTTTCCGATCAAGGTAAGTCCTCTTTCTTTTCTTATTATGTTCTTGTTATGTTCTTAGGCTAGATCTATATTATGCATGTTTTCATTATGTTTATGCATCCATATTCATATGTTCTTCATGCGTTCTTCATGTTCTTAGTCTAAACTCATAATATATGCTATATCTAGGGTAGCGATCTTCATGTTTATGTGTTCATTCATATGTATTCATGATGTTCTTGTTATTATGCTAGATCTAAGACTTATCCATGCGTAACATATTAGATCTAATGTTTTAATCCCTATTTATGTGCACATGCCATAGCCAATGATGATCTTAGGGCTTCATCAAACCCTAATACGATCTAGGAACTATTTCTAACCCTAATCTTCCCCCTCTATATGCATGATCCCACTTCATCTCTTCCCATTCTAATTCATCAATGAACTAAACCGACCTGAGCTTCTCATGATGAGAATAATGTAGGCAATCTTCGGATCCGGTCTCAAACACTAACACACACACACACATTGATCATGATAGAAAGACCGATTCGTCAGGCAATAGGAGTGATAACATGAATATTCTTCTTCTATTGTAATTTGACCCCCGAACCCCATTATTCTTATAAATGGTTTTCTTAATGTTTTAACAACAAATAAAACAACACGGTGACTCTCGATTTCAAACCTCACGTATTCACAGTGGCGACTCTGCTGGGGACTTGTTTTCGAAAAACCTTTTTCAAAACTTAAGAGGGTCTAACTTTCATTAACGTCATGATTTTGTGTGTGTTCGAACTGCCCCGCGCACCCCTTTTCTGCAAATCTGTTTCTAACGATTTCCTGCAGGTTTATGTGTTCTTAGTATGTTTCAATGTTCTAGATCTGCTCTAAATGTGTTTATCTCATGTTTAGATACTGTTACTATGAATTGTTATGCTAGTAGACTTCTCTCGTGCTTTGCATATCATTCCTAAAAATACATAATCAAATGGCACACTACCACTAGTCCGTGTCACACTGCACACCCTACTGGATACTCCGCTGAGTGCACATATTTTGGTGATCTTGTCGCCTCTATCTTCGTGGCACCCGAGCTATCTAACTCGCCGTTTTCACTTGTGAAGCGGTCGAGGTTAATCCCTTGTTCATTTCTAAACCATGCACTTTGATCAAGTTAAGAACACTTATCAAAACAAGTAATCCTAATCTTAACTAAAATCATTCATCATGTTGCGTGTGTCTACCCTAGATCAACTCTAGTCGAACCTTCGAACCGTCTAGGTCAACCTGTTATCTTGACCAAGGACCGAGTCATCTCTCTTTCTTTTAGACCTCTACATTCATCTTCTAATACTTATGGTCTTCAAAATCACTGACCTCCTCGGTCACTGTCCCACTTATTTTACTTAACCCGAACTACGGTGACCTGAGCCTCTCATTGTGTGGGACCTCTCCCGCATGGTAAGGGGAACGTAGGCAGCTACCGGCCCGGTCAAACTTTTGGTCTTTTCATTCAAAGAACATTTCAAAAAATACGGAGATCGAGTCTTTTTATAAAAAAATGATTTTATAACGATGCCTTGTCATTAATTATGAGTCTAATTTAATTCAAAGACTTAACTTCTCCACCAACCACTACAGAATCCTGCATCATGCCTGCCGAAGGTATCATCACAGTCACAACCGAAGCTACCACCCAAGGTCTCGAGACAACTCTCCACCCCAACACCACTCTCAATGAGCAAATGGCCCACTTCAACGCCATCCTCAACAAGCAAGCGGTCTATCTTGACACCGCTCTGAACAAGCAAGAAGCCTTCTATGAGACTCTCCTCGAAAAGCAAGCGGCCCACTATGATACTATCCTCAGAGAGCAATCAACCCTCTCCCGAACTCTTCTCGATGAGCAAGAAGCCTTCTTTGAGACTGTTCTCCTCAAACGGAGAGACCGCTTCCAGAAGGTGGTGTACAAAGCTCTAAAGGACACTGAGGAACATCTACGGTATGACATCTATGGCATCTACGAGTATCTCAACCGCACTCTTCCTCATGCTCAGTTTCAAAACCCGTACGCTCCTCAAAGGTATGGACCACCATGGACTTCCTCTACTGGGATGCCTCCTGTGATTACTCATCAGCAAGGAATACCAATGCATAAACCGCCCTCCAAGATGGTCCGTGACAAGCGCAAGTTCGATGATTTGGGTATGCCATTAGATGAATGCTTCGAAAATCTAGTTCAAGTCGGCAAGTTAGCTCCTCTTCTCGACTTTAAATCAAACTTTGCAAGACAAGACTTGGATCCCTCCAAATACTGCAAGTATCACCAATACATCGGACATGACACCGAAAAGTGCTTCCAACTGAAAAGGATGATCCAAAGCCTCATTGATAGTGGAGCCATCATCCGCCAAGGGAACAAATGGGTATAAGCAAAGTCCAAGCAAGCAAGAAGTTACACCGGGGCTACCTCCTTCTAAAAAAAAAAAAGTCTTTCAGTCTTCGTAGGTTCTAGAGAGTCTTTTAGTCAAAGTCCACCTCGGACATTAATCTTTTATTTTTACTAGCAAAATTCCGCTTTGGACATTAGTTAGATTGTTAAAGTCCACTTCGGACTAGTCTATTTGAGTCTTTAATAAAGTGTCTTTATTTCTTTTCTTTCTAGACTTGAGACATAATCTTGTATATACATCAACTCCCTGAAAATTGTATTAATCTCAATTATCAATTGATTGATATATCTTTATATGATGAATTAATCGCAAATCTACTCGTTAATGAAGACTCATTAAAAGGTAAATGGACCCACAAACCATTATACATAACTAAACAAACAAATAATCTCAAAATAAAAAACGCTTTGATCAATCGAACTGTTTTCTCTTTTCTATTTGTCCTCTCTAAACCGACCCTCATATACAACTTGTGTGCACCCACTGTGTACACTCCATATATACAGTCCTTGTGTACACCCACTGTGTACACTCCATATATACACTCCTTGTGTACACCCACTGTGTGCACCCTCCATACATACTCCTTGTGTACACCCACTATGTACACCCTCCATATATTCCCCTCGTGTACACCCACTGTGTGGACCCTCCATATATTCCCCTCGTGTACATCCACTGTGTGCACCCTCTATATATACACCCCTCGTATACACCCACTGTGTACACACTCCATATATATATTCTCTTTGTGTACACCCACTGTGTGCACCCTCCATATATCCTCCTCGTGTACACCCAATGTGTACACCCACTAAATACCCATCATATACACTTCCACCTTCCCTTAAAGAAGACGATGGCTGCAGAGCCACTCACCATCGAAGAAGCGTTCGCACAATCATAAAAGCTGTCCGTTCCCATGACGATGCACCGGGGCTGTCTGTCTCCTCACGAAGATGTCAACAAAATTCAAGGGACTATTCAAACCCCCTCTACGAGATCTACTCCCAAGGATGAAAGCAAACTAGGGGCTCATCTTGCTCAATGTTTCAAATATATATAAATAATAATAAGAAAAAGGAAGCTCGCTAGGTCGAAACCCACAACTGGCGGCTTAGGCAAAATTTAGAGCAAATTGCACAAAAAAGAAGCCCGCTAGGTTGAAAACCCGCAAGGGCGGCCTAGGAAAAATAAGGGTGTGCACAAAGAAATAAATCAAAGCAAAGAAAAATAGAAGGGGCTATCATCATAGAAATGTAAAAGTCCCACTTTCTTTTCATTTCATATTCTCTATTTTTCTCTCTTTTCAAAGGAGTTCAATCCAACTCGACGACAGCAAACCAAAGTGACAACTACAAACGAAGCGGTCCAAAGCAACAAGCAACAATGGAGCAACCACCATTCAAACCCAGTATCATCATCAATCGGATCATCCTTGTACTACGCGGACCTGAGCCTCTTACACCGAGAGGAACGTAGGCAACCTCATGGTCCGGTCCACAAAATATACGCAACCCACCTCGAGCCAATTTTCATTCTTTTCTCGCTTCCCCATACACTATAATTTCTATTCCCTTTCTCGATTAATCAAGGCATTTATTATTTCGATACTACTTGTCTAAAACATAATCATAAGATACGTAACTAATCAATGAGGTCCATTCTCGAGCAATCAAAAGACAATTCTGAATAAAACAATTTTCAAATGTCTCGAGAAGTCTTATATTCTACAATCTAAGAAAGAGCTAAACACTAATTTCTGTCAAGCAGGGGCTTCCTTCCTTTTATACACATACTTCCCGTAGGGTCTAAATACGAGAACTCCCTCTCTTGTTCTCTCTCTCTTCTCTCACTATAACAAAAAAGGGCTCCTGCAAATCGTCTGTATAATTCTGTCTTTTTCTTTATTTTTAAGTCGACTAAAAAAAAAAAACGACGCTAAAAGAATATACCCACCTAGATTGAAAACCCGCAAGGGCAGTCTAGAAAAAAAATAGGGTGCGTCTAAAAGGAGGTAGAGTCCCCCACCTTATACCCTCATCAAACTGGGGCTGTCTCAATGGAATTTGTCCGACTACCGGTACTCCAACAAAATCTTTCCCCACAGAAAGTCATCTTTTTTCCATCGAAGTTCAACATGGATGACCTCTTTCTAATGACCTCACCAAACTGGGGCTACCCGAATGCAATCGGACTGACTACCGATGCTCAAGTGAGATCACTGTCCAACAAGGCTACTCCCCACAGAATGTCATCTCTCTCCACCGGCGCTCAACATGGCTCACCTCTTTCAAATACCCCCCATTCAAACTGGGGCTTCTCCAAACAAAGTTAGGACAACTGCCTGGCTACTCAGAAATCACCGGCAACCCGATGAAGTCTCACTCACCCGAAGGGTTACCCTAATCAACGAATCCAACGAAGGACAAGTACTTGAAATAATTAGGCGGTAATTAATCATAAGGAATCTTTACAAAGTCGTTACATTTTCAAAAAGTGTTTTCTATCACGACACGTTGTTTATAAACCCGCACACTCGGTCTCCACTAAATTTACAAAATGTCTTTTGTCTCATCCCCGTGATGTTCTAACTGACTCGGTCCTACACCATCTACCCTACAACTTACGATACCCTTGGGTCTTGCGTCCCATCTCCCATAGGTCAAAGCCCTAAATCTCCTTTAGGAAACTCATACCAATAGAAGTCAAATAGTTTATTAACCCAACTAGGGTACCCTTGGCCTGTGCAATGCGCTCCTAGATTGCTTACATGCTATTTACATGCTATTTACATGTTATTTACACGTTATTTACACGCTACTTGCTATTCTACGTGCTACTTGATACTGTACATGTTACATAGTACATAAATGTTTATACAGTCATCCATCAATATATACTATGCTATTGTCTGTGCTCTACGCTAACAAAATGCAGAAACTAAGAAGACGATCCACTAGCATCGCCTCGAGTCCTCTTTTGAGGATGTCCGCCCGGAGCACCATCGTCGTCACTAGAAAGAGGAGAACCGCCATATTCTGCCACCTAGCGGAGTCCCTTCACCACCTTCCTGTGCAATCTCCGGATCACCGCCCGCGAGCCCGACTCGCGGCAAGCCATGACCTCATATGTCTAATTAGTCACCTAAGACAAAGGCAGCACGAGTATGTCAAAGCAAGTCTAAATGAGAGGATGACTAAAGATAAAAGTGGGATGAACAGAAGGAAAGGGTAAGGTACATGCACTGAGATGACCCGCCGTGATCTGAAACTCCAGAGCTACCTCACTCTCCTCATGCTGCACCTATTTCATCACTGTCTACATGATCATACAGAGGGACTCCAAAAACCCTGTCAAAAGAAGGACCTGCTGGACCCAGTGCCACCGACTCAACATGCCTGCCCCATCTCCGCAGTCTCTCCTCTATCACAGCGTTTGATCCCCAAGGCGCGTCCCAACAAAGTCATCATACGAGGCTCCCTCTACCACAAACTGTCTAGCATCAAGGCCCTTGGTCAACCTAACCCGGTCAGACAAAGACATTGAAACAATCATGGACCACGGAGGATCCACCGAAACCAAATAGACACTACCTACTCCATCCTAGGGACCTACCCTCTCAATCAAGTAAAGGGCATCTCTGTCATGTCGAATCAACAACCTCCGCTTGCCCGTCGCCTCAAGCACAACTATGATCTACAACTCTGATCTAGGGAATGGTACAACTTTACCAAGCCTGTAGCTCTTACATCCAAGTCCACCAGACATCCAAGCAGTGGGATTATCGCCGTCATGCCAGCATTAGCAAAATTGGTCTGTAACAACCCATACCAAGTAAATGCTTGGGCAGTCACCTCTACATCACCGCCTCCGGCCTTGAGATCCACCAACATCGCCTCATGCCGCCTCCTAAGGCCGCCCAAACATACCCACTCCTGTTATCGGTGCAATCAAACCTGATCAAGTTTGGAAGACCATCCGCACTCCCATCAAAAAGCAATGTATCTTCACTCCACACTAGGGCTACCTGTGAACCGCAACCCGGTCGGAGCCATGAAGTCCGAGAGAGTCACCATAACCTCTCCCCAACTAAAGGGGAATGTATGGGTGGTATCCCACAAATTCTCCCACAGTGCCATGAACAGATCAGTGCTCTTGGTCAACTTTCCCCGACCGAACAAGCTCTCGAAGAATGTTCCCAAGCCGGTGGCCCGCATCTTGCTCTGTACAGTCTCTGGGATCCTCTCCCACAAGCTATGAACAATGCTACATGAGCTCCTCGACTTCAAAGGCGGCAATACAACCCACAAGCACAAACAGGTATGAACAGCAATGGTATGAAATCCATCCAGCAATTTACTTCATGATGGATGCTCATATATGAACTGCTGCATTTTTATTCTAGGAGAATCCCCAAAATTCCTAACGAGTACTATAAATATCTCACAACCAAAACTCTAGTCTACCTAGGACAAGTCAACTCTAAACAAGTCCAAAACATTTCAATAATTAACGGACAAAAATATGACTTCATCCAAAATAAGCTTTCTCAACGAAACACTAATGTACATTGCATCCCTACACTCTAACGAAGGTCAAACAACACAAAAAGCACTTTTAAAAAAGTCAACCAAGTCAAAAATCGGTCAAAGATTACAACATTTTCGGACCAAAAGCGACTTAACATAAGAATTGCGTTTTTCAACAAAACCACCAAAATCAATACATTATACATACTACAAATAAATCAATCAACTTGGGTCAAAATCTACAAGCTTCATGAAAACCCCAATTAAAGGTCATTAAACCCTAAGTACAAAATTAATCAACCAAAACCCCATATCTTGGGTAATTTGCAAACAAAGCACCTCAACTTATCACCATCCAAATCCAAAACCCCATACCTTGGGTAATCCATAACCAAATTAACAATAATTTATTCGAACCCCCATCCTTTGGCTAAATCACAATCAAACCTTCTCGTTCGAGGTAGTTAATAATCAAAACTTCTCGTTCGAAGTAATTAACAACCAAACCTTCTCATTCGAAGTAATTTACAACCAAAACCCCATATCCTGGGTAACTTATAATTAAAACCATTACAATCAAAGAAAATCCACTTAAACCGCAAACCTTGGGTAATCCACAAATAAATCCCTTACGTTAAACAAATTAATCAACAAAACCCCATACCTTGGGTAATTTACAATTAAAACCCCAAACCTTGGGTAAAGTACAAATAAATCCTCCATCTTTAATATCAACATGCTTAAATCCCAAACTTGGGTCATTTACAATTAAAATATTCACAAACAACACAAAATCTACTTAAACCCCAAACAAGGGTAATTACCAAATATAACCATTCAAACCCCAAACTTTGGGTAATTCACAATCAAACCCTTCATGCAAGGTAAATTCCAATCAAGTCCCTCGCTCAAAAATAACTCACAACCAAGTCCTACACTAAGAGCAATTCACAATTAAAACCCTCTACGGTTAATATTTAAAACCCCGAACTTAGGTAACTTACAATTACAAGACTTACAAATCAACAAGAATTCACTTAAAACCCAAACTTGGGTAATTTACCATCAAAATCTTTACAATCAAAGTAAAATGTAAATGAACCCCAAACCTTGGGTATTCTACAAGTTAAAATTCTTTGCAATCTACATAAGGTTCATTTAACCCCAAACTATGGGTAAAATACAACTAATTTTCTACAAAATTCACTTAACCCCAAACGTTGGGAAATTCACATCTCTAACTCAAGCAATCAAAACTCAAACCCTAGACTATAGGTAATTTCACTCAAACTTCAAAAAGCTTATACAAAAGGTATCTTACACCAAAACAAATTCCAAATCGGCCCGGAAGGCCTCCAAAATTTCAAATCAATCTATATTTAAAGGTCGGAAACCTCCTTAAACCCTAAGGATTATAAATTGAAGGTCAGAACCTCCGTAAACCCTAATCTTTAAAATCAATCTATAATTAAAGGTCGGAACCTCCTTAAACCCTAAAGATTATAAATTGAAGGTCAGAACCTCCGTAAACCCTAATTCTTAAAATCAATCTATAATTAAAGGTCGGAACCTCCTTAAACCCTAAAGATTATAAATTGAAGGTCGGAACCTCCGTAAACCCTAATTCTTAAAATCAATCTATAATTAAAGGTCGGAACCTCCGTAAACCCTAAAGATTATAAATTGAAGGTCGGAACCTCCGTAAACCCTAATTCTTAAAATCAATCTATAATTAAATGTCGGAACCTCCGTAAACCCTAAAGATTATAAATTGAAGGTCGGAACCTCCGTAAACCCTAATTCTTAAAATCAATCTATAATTAAAGGTCGGAACCTCCTTAAACCCTAAAGATTATAAATTGAAGGTCGAACCTTCGTAAACCCTAATTAGGTTCGGAAGACCTCTATAAAAATTACCAATAGGGTTCGGAAATCCTCTACAAAATTTCTAAATCAATCTAAAATTGGGTTCGGAAATCCTCTACAAAATTTCCAAATTAATATAAAATCGGGTTCGGAAATCCTCTACAAAATTTCCAAATCAATCTAAAATCGGGTTCAGAAATCCTCTATAAAATTTCCAAATCAATCTAAAATCGGGTTCGGAAATCCTCTACAAAATTTCCAAATCAATATAAAATTGGGTTCGGAAATCCTCTACAAAATTTCTAAATCAATCCATAATGAAAGGTCGGAACCTTCGTAAGCCCTAATCCTCCAAATCAATCTATAAATCGATTACGTGCGCTCTATAGGAAGTTAGAATTCATCTCTAATTCTTTTATCGATTCTTAAAACTTCTTGTCGAACCATGCGTATGGCCTTTCCATTTGCAACGACTTTATTGCTTCACGAATGTTTGTTGATCTCAAGCGGAAAGATAATGTCTCGTTTCTTTTTTTTCTTTTCCTCCCCAGTAAGGTCCACGTGACTTTATTGTCTGACGAATGCTTGATTATCCCCAGCAAAGGACAGCGTCTCGTTTCTTTCTTTCCCCACAGGTCTTGAACTACGACTGGCTTGATTCCACCTGGATACGTAGGTAGCCTGACATAGGTTCAGCCGCTTGACCAACTTGGTCACCTTCTTACCTTTCTCTCCCACGATTTGGAACTCATGTCTCAGATCGGTTCCTTTCTAATCAAACTGTTAGTACCCGATCTGAATTTAGAGGACTTCTTAGACGTTTAGGAGCCTTCGAGGACCTTTTAGGAAATTATAACCTTACAGAGACTTAACCGACAGCTTTCTAGAGTTCTAGTTGGACGAAATCGCTTCTAAGTCGAAATCCCTCAGGATAATGGACATATTCCGAGAACAAAGTGATAAGATTTCACTGAGATCTAGATAACAAAGTGATCCGGCAAGACTGGCCATGCGGCCACTTATGTGGCCACGCGGCCACTTCTTCCCCAGGCCGGGCGGCAACTCCTTCCGACTCCTATTCCCTATAAATAGGTGCCTCCAGCTCCAGAGATCGATAACGAATTCATTCTACGAGTTTTACAGTCAAAACTGATGGGAAAACTCTTAGTTTAAACCTTTTCGGCACCCTCGAAGCCTCTTCGAATCTTCAAGAAGCTTCAATCATAGTTCTTGCCGATCAAGGTAAGTTCTCTTCCTTTTCTTATTATGTTCTTGTTATGTTCTTAGGCTAGATATATATTATGCATGTTTCATTATGTTTATGCATCCATATTCATATGTTCTTCATGCGTTCTTCATGTTCTTAGTCTAAACTCATAATATATGCTATATTTAGGGTAGCGATCTTCATGTTTATGTCTTCATTCATATGCATTCATGATGTTCTTGTTATTATGCTAGATCTAAGACTTATCCATGCATAACATATTAGATCTAATGTTTTAATCCCTATTTATGTGCACATGCCATAGCCAATGATGATCTTAGGGTTTCATCAAACCCTAATACGATCTAGGAACAATTTCTAACCCTAATCTTCCCCCTCTATATGCATGATCCCGCTTCATCCCTTCCCATTCTAAATCATCAATGAACTACACTGACCTAAGCTTCTCATGATGATAAGAATGTAGGCAATCTTCGAATCCGGTCTCAAACACTAACACACACACACATATTGATCATGATAGAAAGACCGATTCGTTGGGCAATAGGAGTGATAACATGAATATTATTCTTCTATTGTAATTTGACCCCCGAACCCCATTATTCTCATAAATGGTTTTCTCAATGTTTTAACAACAAATAAAACAACGTGGCGACTCTCGATTTCAAACTCGCGTATTCACACCGCCACGTGTCGTCTTTTGATTGGTCCATCCCAAATGACTCATCCTATTGAAGGTCCAGCAGATAGCCACATTTGGGAAGCCATGTAAGGTGTCTTTGCAATGTTTCTGGCTGCATTATCTCATTCCGTAATGGCCCAAACTGCTCCGATGTGCGTGTAACGGTGATCCGGTTGCTCTTGTCTCCAACACGAAAGTTGCTCGTTGTAATTTTCTGGTCATAGTGATATATCTAAAATATGTTAATAAGTAAGGTATAGCATAATATAATTTTAAATGAAAAGGATGACCCGTAAAAGGCTTTCTAAGGGTACGGGGCCCGCCGTAGGGTCCCGACGCTCGATTTTCGGAGAATACGCCTATTTGCTCGGTTTTAAGTCCTGATCATGAATCCGGACTCGGTTTTCCCATCTGATACACCGGTAAGACGGTCGGTAGTCCCGAACAGTCAAATCTAAGGTTCTAGGTCATTTATTGCGCTTAGACCGAATCAAGGGTTGGTTTCTAGGGGTGCGAGATTGGGGTGTCTACAGAGCCCCTCGTCGAATTCACTTGCAATGTAAAGTGGATTCGACGATCCACTATAGACAACCGATCTCGTCTAAGGTTTAACGGATGGGACCAAAGTAGGGCTTCCTACGTATCCCTTTCAGGAATCAAGTCTCCGTAGTTCTACTCAAGCAAGCAAACAAACACAATCAAATGGTCGAACTCGGGTGTAGACACCCCGATCTCGCACCCCTAAAACCAACCCTTTTGATTCGGTCTAAACGCGACAATTGACCTAAAATCCCAGATTTGGCCTTATCGGGACTACCGACCGCCTTATCGGTGCATCAGATGGAAAAACGGAGTCTGAATTTATGATCAGGGCTCAAAACCGAGTAAACAGGCGTATTCTTAGAAAATCGAGCGTCGGGACCCTACGGCGGGCCCCGCACCCCTAGAACGCCTTTTACCGGTCATCCATTGCATTTAAAATTATATTTATTCCTTTCCTTACTTATTATCATATTATAGATATGCCATTATGACCAGAATAATACGAAGAGCAACTTTTGAGTTGGGCCCGCGGACAACCGGGACACCGGAACGCGCACGACGGAGCAGTTGCAAGCTGTTGCGGAGCGGGAAGACGGAGCCGGAAAATCATGCATGTTTACTCCCACATTTTATGGACATATGGCTGCATTAGGGGGGTCACATGGGCCAAAATCAACTAAGGATTGATAAGTGGCATTCAAAAAGTGGAAATTGCACAAAGTCAAAGCAATACCATCATTTTGGCCATTTTTTCCACCCCTCTTGCATGAATTTCGGGCAAGAAACCACCACCCCCCATACTACCCCTACTCTAGGGGCATTTTGGTCAAAAACCTTACCTCCCTCCTCCATATACTCCCTTTGTTGATCCAAGAAAGAAAACACATTTTCAACATACACATTACACTACACACATTCCCTACACCATTCTCTCCAACTTGCACCCTTGTTCTTACCACCACCACTCAACCACCACAACACCACCACTCCTCCACCACTTCTACACCACTCAAACACTTCAAACAACTCACCCCAAACACTCAAACAACAACAACAACAACAAGCAACAACAAACAACAACAACCACAACAACAACAACAACAACAACTTCAATCAAACAAAAAGTCTTCCCTTGGAGACAAAGGAAGCACACCACCCTGTTTTAATCTAGGTAAGTTTCCTTTTTATATATCATAGATTTGATAAAATGTAAGTCTAAATGAGTTGTTTGGGAATCTAGTCAACTAGTGACTAGATTCCCCTTATTACCTATGTAATCTATGTTTTTACTTTGTAAATAAACATGTTCTATCTATTCTAAATGTTCATACTTCAGTCTTAGCATGTGTATATATGTCTTGAGTTCATTTTGGTGTTAATCTCATGCTTTAGATCTCAAATCCCAATAAGATATAGTCCATTTGCTCAGCATGTGTATATTATGCCCTCATCTCCTTCTTTCTTGTTTATTCTCATTTTTGTTTATGTTTGTTCATAAATAGACACATGATAATGTTAATAATATATCAATAAATAATTTCCCCAAGTTATATGGGTTTTCTCTGACTCCATGCCATGTTTTGATATCAATCTTCATGCCATGTATAATCTGTCCAGCATGTTCTGTTTCAACCAAGCCTTTTGATGAGCTTTTTACTCAATCATAAATTCGTTTCTAGATGTGTCTTGAAACATGAAAGTTGTTCATTATATACTGAATATGATTATTGCCAAGTTTTGTGGTCTAAATCCATGTATAGGTCATTTTTTGGTAGTCATTTTCGTAGCTCAAATATGTTGCTTTGCTTGCTGCAGTTTTGGCTAATCTGAGTTTTCTAGTCTAAAACCCTACCAAAACTAGATTTTCAAGTCAAAGTCAAAACATTAAATTTGTTCTTAAAAGACTAATTAAGATGTTCATGCTTTTGAAACAATTTTATGACCTCTGGAAAGGCTTCTTTCCATTTTCTAAATCAAGAGCCTGCTTCCAGATTCATATCTCCCAGATTCTGACATGCCAATGTCAGATCACTTTTTAAGAACCAAAATTTTCTTTCTGACTTTTAAACTTGGTACACATTATATTTAATATATGATCTTCAACTTTTGTGTTTTATGCTTTTCCAGATTATTAAGATATGATAGTATAAATTGCTCATCAAAACCTGCTATGATATCTTTTCCTGTGCTGGGCTGAATTTACATAAATGTTCTTGACATGATTTGAGCATGAAATATCAACCCATAAATCCAACAAAAATTCATACATGTGCTCTAACATCTTGGGAGTGAATCCCAAGCTTTGGATATGTTTTTGGATAGGTCATTCACAGGTACACCCATGGCGATCCACAGCAGCCCCATGAATTTGGAGATCAACCTTGGCTTGGATATTTGCTTTCATGGGATATTTCCCATTTTTCACCTAATTGTATTATTTGTACAATATTCCCCCTTCCCCCTTTAATTGCTCATACTTGTATATATGATTCAAACCATTTTTCAAAACCAATCGGGAATCCACCCAAACCGATTCCCGGTTGCGAATTAAAACAAACGTGACTAGACTAGGAGACTCCCCTGTACATAAACATACACATTTTTTATAAGTTAGGACATAAAACACATTTTCAAAAGGCAAAATAAAATCAAGCGTAGGCGGAAGCATGCTAGAGACCGAAAGGGCGAGCGGAGTGCCTAACACCTTCTCCTCTCGTAACATAGCCCCCGAACCCACTTTTCAATCAAAAAGGTTTTATCTCTATTTTCCTAAATAAAATGAGGTGGCAACTCTTCTTTTCAAAACCAAAGTAGGGTAACCATTTTGAGAAACCGAGCGGATTCCAGCCGCGTTTCGCACGGATCCCTCATGCGGGTACGGGCGCGGGCTCTCACATCGGGAACCCGAGATTTCTACGTATCTCTTGCGAGAATCAGACCAATCGTAGTTCAGATGGATGGGGATGGATGATATACTTATGAATTGGTGAGATTACATACATCTCTGAGTCTAGATTGGAATGGATGAACGGCTTATGGGTTGGTGAGATCACATACATCTCTGAGCCGGGGGTTGAGGTAACACCATATTCGATAGATCGTCCGACTGAAACTCTTGTTATCGATCTGCCTACGTATCCCTTTCGGGAATCAAGTCGGGGCGTAGTTCTGAGGGAGAGCCAACCCGAGCACTCGAACGGACCAAAGAGTAACCAAACATTCAAAATGAGGGGTGACCGAACAGACCGGGGTAACCAAACTTTTTGAAATCAGGGGTGGTCGAACTGAGGTGACAGGCTGCCTACGTATCCCTTTCGGGAATCAGACTAGTCACGTAGTTCAACGGGGAGATTCAACTCGAGCCTTTGAGCGAACCAAGAGGTAACCAAATAACATAATTCGAGGAGGTCGAATTCGGGGGTGCCGAACAGACTGAATTAACCAAATTTTTCGAGATTCAAAACGTTTCAAACATTCGAGAGAAATATCATAAAAGCAAATTCAAGTATACGCTGCACGTTGTGATTTTTGCTCCGATCCTTTAGCTTTGAGATTGCTGCGTGATGAGATTATGAGCTTTGCCTTACAATGAACCACTGTCCAGCAGGAATGGAGTTGGTAGGCTCGGGAGCGCACCTATTCAAGCATAAACATTTTCAAGCGACTAAAGTACTTGTGTTAGGGCCAATTACATTGATTTTTTCATTATGATGTAGGTGCACAAGTTTCTTTTCTCTTTTGCAAACTCACGTTTTTTTTTTATTGAAGAACATGATTAGATTCAACGTGATGGCGGCTACAATTACGATGTTAGCATGATAAGTATATGGATGTGAAGATGACATGGTGGGGATGGGGGAGAAACATGGCATGATGATGGCATGATAAGAACAAGATGATCTAAACTTCAACACACATTTATATTTGATAAATCAAGGATACGTTGCAAGCTGTTTCCATGTGCGGATCCTTTGGCTTTGTAGTTGCTGTGTGATGAGATTTTTGATTCTTGACTTGAGGAGAGCAATCCAATTATCATGCTTTCATGTCCAGACCTTTTTGAATTTAACGGGAGGCCATCTCAAGTTTCTGCGAGCTGCTTCGATGAGTGCGTGAACAAGCTTCCTTTCAACATTTTGAGGCGTTTGTGGACAAGCTCCCCTTCTCACTATTTCGATACGTTTGTGGTCGGACTTGGGGTGACAAGATCCTTTTCAACATTTCGATGCGTTTGTGGTCGGACCTGAGGTGACAGGCTGCTTACGTATCCCTTTCGGGAATCAGACCTTACGTAGTTCGAGTTTGTGAAAAACTCGAAAAACACATTTTGTTGGAGTCTGGAACATCGAGAAACTGAATTCCTTAAGCAGAGACATCTTGATGGATTCCTTGGTGGTGGAATGAAACGAGCAGAGTTTTCATGTGGATGAGATGCAATGGGTGCTGAAAACAATCCTGCAGAAAATTTCACAAGTGCAATATACAAGTAATATCGTGGCATTCATGTGCATACAAAACATCATGATTCAAAGATAAAGAAATAAAGAACACGTCACTTTGAGAACTGCTTGCTTTGATGAACTTCGAATGAGGGATTCTTTTACAATTTAGCTTTGAACTTCAATCCTCATTTTTTTTCTTTTTCTCTTTTTTTTTTAAACTGGAAAACACACATTTTTTATTCTTCATTTTTTGTTTTTTTTTTTTATTTATTTTTATTATTTTTTATTTTTGACACGCGTGCATTGCTTGCATTTCAACCATCATTCTTTTTAGAAAATGAACAAAATGTTTATGTGCAAAGAGGGAGAATCGGGAAAGGAAAGAATTGTGTATTTTTCTTTTTGAGAACTTTGCGAGAAACGAGAGTCGTGGGGGAGATATATGGTGGAGCGAGAATGAAAGCCTAGAGCGAGTACTCAAAAGATCAATTACCTACACCCATTTAATCAAGTTTACTCGACGAAGTCTCTCCTGGTGGATTGCTTAGACTTGCCCCAGATGTCGGTTGTGGAAGCCCCAGTGTTTTTTCAAAACCAGCCCCAGATTTTTAATCATGAAAGCCCCACTTTCTCAAGGATCAGCCCCACATCTGATAATTCATTTTCTAAGGATCTCGCTGTTTATAAGAGCGGTCATAAGTGAAACACCTATCCCAAGGTACATCATTGATTTGAGGCAGCTTCATGTCTTGATACTCATATTTCTTTGGGTCCTAACTGTCGTTGAGAGTTGTCACTGATTCGATGTTTTTCTGCTGGAAGTAACTCACATACTGTGATGGTCACATTTACATTCGATACTCTATCGGGGAAGTCAACCGTCTTCGAGAATCAGTCAATCATACACAGCCCCCATTATAGCAGGTGATTGAGCTTTGTGACCTGTGGCCCAAACTGCTAATATGAAAAACTTCCCTCCGATGATTCTTTTGAGAGGGACCTAACCATCTGTGACGGTTGTCTCACAAATTATGATGATTATTGATGTTAGAACTTCAATGGACCAACTGTCTGTGAGAGTTGTCCTACCCCGAACCATTCTGCACTGACGGGAAACCGATCTATCATTTCTGAAATCTGACATGCAGCCCCAGTTCACATTTATTCATTTGAGCATACTTCCTGATTTTGAATTTTGAGAATCAGAGGATCACATTCCTTCGTCTCCTTTGCTGTGATAAATTGCAAGAATTGACTGGAGAAGGCACAAGGCATGTGTTTTTGGAAAGCAAAGGAAAACCCCGTGAGATTTTCGACATCGTGTTTGCGCAGAAAAGATTGACGGAAGGACGAGAGTAGGGGGAAGCCCCTAGGCTTGAGGAAATTGCTCACAATTTGAAATCAATGACTCAAGATTAGAATTCGCGTCAATGGTCAAGTGCTTCAAAATCAAGAAGTTAATTTTAATCTTTAGAAAAGCTAGTAATTTATTTGGACTCATATTAGACCGTGATAGATCGAGATGAGAACACCATCTAATAACTGTCATAATCAGCACCGTCTGTTGACCTCGTGGGTAGAAAGTCCTTGTCGTCGTTGTTGCGCTTTTGAGATTGATTAGAGGCTGTATGACCTTTAGCTGCTGGGCTACCTCAGTGTAAGGGTTTGGCAGAGCATGTTGGTCTCCAACAAAAGACACCAGTTGTCGTCGTTGATGGTGCTTGCCCAAAGTCGGAAGATCGAGATCTCCTTCAATGTAAATCAGCCTCATACGCGCGGTTATTTCTTTGCTGTTGCTGTTGTTGATGCCTCCAGAGACTGCTTGAATCTTGATTACATCGTCATGCTTCGTGAAAGACAGGTAAGATAGGAATCACCAATCGCCATCATTGAGGGTGCTTGCCTAGACTTGAAAGGTCGAGATGCTAAGCAATAAAAAAATGATATAGGATGAAAATATGTACATAGAAAATAAAATAAGATATCACACCCTCTCCCCTTTTGCAATTTTTTTTTTTTTTTTTTTTGCACACCCTCTCCTTTTTTGCACTCTTTTTTTTTCATTCTTTTTTTTTTTCTTTGATTTTTTTAAAGGGAGGGGGTAGGGATGGCCAAAACCGGTTCCGGGCCCGGTTCCGGTTCGGAACCGCCGGTTCCGGTTCGTCAAATGGGTGACCCTTAACCGGCCCGCACTTACCCCGGTTCCGGTTCCGGTTTGGCACAATACGGTTCCGGTTCGGTCCGGTTCCGGTACGGTTCCGGTCCGGTTCCGGTCCTCTCCTTTAAAATTATTGAAAAATAAGGGATTTTCGGTACGGTTCCGGTTCCGGTCCGGTTCGGCATATATGTGACCCTGAACCGGCCCGCATGCCTTGCGGTTCCGGTTCGTCCGGTTCCGGTTTCCTCCCCGGTTTGCTCCGGTTCCGGGCTTTTCCGGTCCGGTTCCGGTCCGGTTTTCCGGTTCCGGTCCGGTTCCGGTCCGGTTTGGCCATCCCTAGGAGGGGGGATATAATAACAACATAAAAATATTTACAAAGCATAGAGTTAAGCACCTATTTGGTCCTTAACCTATTGAGTTGTTTTCCTTTTGGTCCTTAACCTATTTTGGTTTTCCTTTTGTTCCTTGATGTACCTATTGCATGATAAAGTGGTCCTTAACCTATTTTAGCTTTCCTTTTGGTCCTTGATGTACCTATTTGCCGGACAAAGTGGTCCTTAAAATCGTCGACATGGCTTGTTGACCGAAAGGAAAACCAAAATAGGTCAAGGACCACTTTGTCCTGCAAATAGGTACATCAAGGACCAAAAGGAAAACTAAAATAGGTTAAGGACCACTTTATCCTGCAACTAGGTACATCAAGGACCAAAAGGAAAACCAAAATAGGTTAAGGACCAAAAGGAAAACAACTCAATAGGTTAAGGACCAAATAGGTGCTTAACTCTACAAAGCATACATGCAAAAAATTACAATGCAAGGTACTTCAAAAGGGAATTGACAACACCCCCATTCACGATAATCTTCAGTCTCTAGCCCTTGATTGGTTGCCTTTGATCTGTGTCTGTCTGCCTATAAAGATTTGACCAATCGCAATCTTCTGTGAATTTCTACGATCGCCTTTGAGAACCTTGTTTGTGAATTCCGTTGAGCAACGTCGACCTTAGTTCTCACCTCAATTAATCGCAGTCTAAAATTAGTCCCCGTTTTTTATCGTTTGCTTTTAATTACGTGAGATTAATCATTTGTGGGACCGAGTTTATAAAATATGTGATTATGAAGGCACTTGATTATAATGCGAGTTCATTAACTGAAAACATATTTACAAGACAAGAAAGCAAATAAATATATTACAGAAAAGATGACACGCAAGTTTTGATTTGGAGAACAAAAGAAAGAGTGAGCATTTTTTAGAACGGGCCCGAAAACAAAAGGGATTGAGTTGGGCAGTGAGCCCTATTCACAGAAAAAGAGACATAATCCCTCGGGTCGATGCGCTTCCATCATTTACAAAAGTGACATAACATCCCTTGTCGGCAAGTTGCGGTCGTTAGAGCAAAAAGAGAGAACACCTTCCTCTGGGGTCAATGAGCCCCTAGGACCATAATTTCAAACATCAAGCGTTTGGAGAGGGTTTCGGTATGATTTCATCGTCGATGAGATTCTGAATTGATTTCCTAAGAGTCCAACACGAGTTAGTGCCATGTCCACGGGATCGATGATATTCACATAATTGAGCGCTTAGCCCTTTAAGTACAACAGACAGTGGGGCATTTAAATCATTGAAGTGTCAATCATTACGGTGGGTCCTTTTTTGCTGAACATTTAGTTCATGAGTCCCTAAGGCTTCAACTGAGCTTCCATATGCACCTGGAGAAACGACATTATTGACATCTGCCTGCGGGGCCCTAGCTGGTGCTCAATATTGCTGGGAAGGGGAATGAGAGTTGATCTTAACCACACCAGTACGGACATCCTCATCAATTCGAGATCTCACATCCAAGATGGAAGCAAAGTCAGGAAAGGGGAGGTATTTCATCTTTTCGGCGTAAAACGGCTGGAGATTCTTGAGGAAAATACGAGTCTGTTCAGCAGTATCGGGCCTATCCAAGGTTTGCGCAACCGTATTTCTCCATCTATTTGCAAACTCAGAGAAACTCTCCTTCTCTCTTTGGGCACAAGAATCAAGATCACGGCGGCTCTTCTCCCAACCAGAATTATATCTATATCGTTTCTGAAATTCATCTACGAGCTTGGACCAATCATCAATCAAAGTAGTGTCCTCAGTCATAAACCATTGTTTAGCTGGTCCAACCAAAGTCAAGTGAAAATTTAAGGCCATCGCTGTTGTACTAGCCCCACGTGATTGCATTACGTGGGCGTACGATTTCAGGTGGACCATTGGGAAACCTGTACCATCAAATTTATCCACATCAGGCATCTTGAAGTTATACGGAAGGATTGCAGATGGAGCTAATTTCAGCGAATCAGCAGAGAAATCTCCCTTGCTCATGACCTTTTTTAACATCTTCTTCATCTCCTTGATTTCGTGGTCCTGTTTAGTGGGAGGAGGCTGTGGAACGCCATTGTTAAGGGCATCTGTTTGGGGAATGAAACTGAAACCTCAGGCTTGAGAAGCCCCTTGATCGGGAAAAGCCCCAGTGGGGTACACACCATTAGGATGGAAGGTTTTCATATACTGAAAGTAGGCATTATAGTTCGAATGGAACTGAGATGGGTGGGTCGACTGTGATGTTTGGTTTTGTAGGGATGACATTTTGGACAGTGACTTGTGGTTCATGTTGTTGGGTAGTTTGGCATGGATCGCTGGTGTTCACCTCATTCTCATTCCGTCCCTGACTGTTATGTGTCTCACCACCTCCGTGTGTTTCGACCCAAGTAGCTAAAAACGTATCTAGCTGAACCCTCATATGTTCCATCAATTCCTCAGAGTGGGCTTTCAAATTCCGATCTAACCATGCTTGAAGCCCTGCTGACGGAAAAAACCCCTGATCATTCCCTTCTTCGGCCATAATGATTCGCGAGAAGTTGGAATAGAGCTTGAACAAAGTAGTGCTTGGAAGGGACCTTGAATGTCGCGCTAGAAGATGAATAAGATTCTCCCTCTACAAGAATGGATGAAAAAGAATGTTTTAAATTTTTGAAATGAGTTTTCTTTTATATACAAGAATAAAAAGGACAAAGAGATAAAGGTATAAGGAACAAAATCATTTTTGAGAAAGGTTGAAGCGCAAGCAACGCATAAAAACCTAAGAAGCCGGACAAGCACCTTGCTTTGTTTTGACACGTTCAATGATTAAATCCTAGAATAGTGGATACCGTCTCCAAAGTATAGGACCAACATTTTTCACCTGTACTAATGGCCGTCCGAAGCCCCTAGCAAAGGGCCTATACTCTTTCGGGGATCCACCATTCGGGTTACGGTCTATGTGAAGGTCTTAACAATTTCAAGTCAATCTAAGCATTTCAATTGATATCCACATTTAGGTTCTTTATGAGCATTTTGGGAAATGCATAGGATTGAAGGGAAATTGGTAGACAAAAATCGGCTTAGAGTCGAGGACGTGTCATTTTGAAAATTTGGACATCGAGGCTTTTGATGGCTGGCTTGCATGTGGCGTACACCCGCAGCAACGACTAGTAGCCGTGCTTTGGGGCAGAAATGTCAATCGGGATCCCTATCGGGGAATCGGTGACCCCCCTTCACTCGTCGAGCTACATTCCCTAAGGTTTGTACGGTTGCTAAATCATAAGTTCGAAAATGTGAATGTGTGTGCGGTCTCTACTTTTGAGAAAGAAAGAAAAGCACAAATTTTTTTGTTTTTGTTTTTTATTTTCTTTTTTATTTACACAAGAAAAACCTGCAAAACAAAGTTAGCACGTGTATATACAAGGCAAAAGCAAATAATGGCGGAAAACACACATTTGAGTCTAGCCCACTTTTGAAAAATGTCCCCAGCAGAGTCGCCATTGTGAGAGCCCGCGCTCGAAGCTCGCAAGCCGTTCGTGTAAGAACGACGAGTTTACCTCGTGCGAATGCGGTTTAAATCCGCTCGGTTTCTCAAAATGGTTTCCCTACTTTGGTTTTAAAAATAGAGTCGAGCGATTTTTGTTTAAGGAAAATAGAGATAAAACCTTTTGTTTTGAAAGAGAAGTGGGTTCGGGGGCTATGTTACGAGAGGAGAAGGTGTTAGGCACTCCGCTCGCCCTTTCGGTCTCTAGTATGCTTCCGCCTACGATTCATTTTTATTTTCCTTTTCAAAAATGTCTTTTATGCCCTAACTTTGAAAAATGTGTGTTTTATATACAGGGGAGTCTCCTAGTCTATGTATGCTCATTTGATCGCAACCGGGAACCGGTTTGGGTGGATTCCCGATTGGTTTTGAAAATGATTTGAATCATATAGACAAGTAAAAAATATAAGGGGAGAGGGGGTTATGTACAAATTATACACATTATACAAAAAATGGGAGACAAATCCCATGATTAAATGAATGTGCTCGCGATGGGGCGTGTGCCGGTTTTGTCGTCATTTTCATCCCCGAGCCAACGTACATGTCCTAAAATAACCCAAATCCAAAAATAAAAATTGGGAATTTCTCCCAGAATGTTAGAGATCATTTATGATTTTTTATGGATTTTTTGGATTAATTTAGACGATAAATACAAGCAAGAAAGTTATTCACAAAAATCTGCCCAGAAAAGATTCACAGCAAACATAGCACATTGGTCACCAATTTTACCCATTTTAACTCTTGAATCTTACAAAACAACAAGAACAAAAATTTAATAACACATTAATAGCATGAAGTTACCAAAATTTGGAATTCAAAAGATGAGTTTAAGTTGTTCAAAAGGTCTCTGACATTTTGATGTCAGAGACTGGAAGTGCAGATTCTGAAGATTGAAGGTTGAAATAAATGAGTAAAAAGAGAACTTCAAAAGGTCCAAAAAATGTTTCAAAAATATGTTAATTTTCCTGAGTTTGTTAAGAATAAAGTTCATGTTTTGATCTTTGTCCAAAAAACGATTTTTCACTGAGTCTCAAGCACAAGAATAGAGCATGGTACAACAGGAACAAACAGGACAGCATCTCTTTGACTCAAAACTATGCATGCAAACATGAGCTACACATGGAATTTGGACATGAAACTTGACATGCATGTACTATAACATATTATGAACATTATTATGAGGCCATTTATGAACAAATGTATACTTAAACTTAGATAATCATGAGAGAACAAGAAGTGGACAAATTGTAATCATTTTGAAAGAAGTTTCATTTGCATGCTTGAAACCTTCTTTTAAAGGTTGGAGATGAACATGAAATGAACATGCAACATATGTATACAAGATGGATCAGAAGTTTAAATATTTACAACATTTTACATGAAGATTGCAAGCTTAGAAACATGGATTTACATGGAGAAAGTGGGAGTCTAGCCATGCTAATGGCTAGACTCTAAATCTAACATATAAAAGTATATATTTTTACAACTTACCACTTATATATGTGGATTTTTACCTAGTTTAGGTGGGTGGAGGTGTGCTTCATTTGTCTACCCAAGGGAAGACTTCTTTGTATTTGATTTGAGTTGTTGTTGTTGAAGTTGAGTGGATGGTGTTGTTGCTTGTCGTTTGCTTGAGTTTGAGGGGTTTTTTTTGGGTTGTTTTGATGGTGGTTTTGTGGTGGTGGAGTGGTGGTTTAGTGGTGGAGTAGTGGTGGTAGCAAGAACAAGAGAGAGAAGAGAGGATGAATTGGTGTAGATGAGAATGAGGTGAATGAAGGATGGAATTGTTGCTCTTTTGGATGAATATGGGAGTATATGGAGGAGGGGGGTAGGTTATTTGGACCAAAACGCCCTTAGGAATGAGGGTTAGTGGAGGGTCATCAGCAATACTTCGTCATGAAGGTGGTAGTGGAGTCCATAGTGGCCAACATGTGTGAAAACCATGGGAGAAAACAAGCTGGTGCTGGAACTGGAATGTTGGCCGTACGGCTCTTTCCCTGCCGTATGCCTTGTAGGGAGCCGTACGGTGGCTGAGAAATTTGCTGAGTTATTTTGTCCGCCACGTGTTGTCTTTTGATTGGTCCATCCCAAATGACTCATCCTATTGAAGGTCCAGCAGATAGCCACAATTGGGAAGCCATGTAAGGTGTATTTGCAATGTTTCCGGCTTCGTTTTCTCATTCCGTAATGGCCCGAACTGCTCCGATATGCGCGTAACGGTGATCTGGTTGCTCTTATCTCCAACACGAAAGTTGCTCATTGTAATTTTCTGGTCATAGTGATATATCTAAAATATGTTAATAAGTAAGGTATAGCATAATATAATTTTAAATGCAAAGGATGACCGGTAAAAGGCTTTCTAAGGGTGCGGGGCCCGCCGTAGGGTCCCGACACTCGATTTTCGGAGAATACGCCTATTTTCTCGGTTTTAATTCATGATCATGAATTCGTACTCAGTTTTCCTATCCGATGCACCGATAAGACGGTCGGTAGTCCCGAACAGCGAAATCTAAGGTTCTAGGTTAATTATCGCGCTTAGACCGAATCAAGTGTTGGTTTTTAAGGGTGCGAGATCGGGTTATCTACAGGTAGTTGTTCTCCTCCATCATCCATAGATTTTTGTAACCTCAGGTGGAGGCCCTCTTGAACGTGTATGCATACCGCCTCCATGGGTTGAGGCGGAGGTGCAGGAAGCCCTTGAGTTTGTGCAGCGTTATTGGCCATATTAGGTGGTGGCGGATTTAGATTGCCTTCTGGCGTTATGCTTTCTTGTTGACCATCGGCCGATATTTCAGCCATGAGGAGATTGTGGTTATCCGGACAAAAAGATCTCTGATCGAATATTTCCCGGCAATGGAACCAAACTGATGCTGCCAAAAACGTACTGGAACAGCCTTTCGTCAAACAGTTCAAATAATCCCAACAAAGAGAACTCCTCAATTTGATCTACACACACGAAACAATAAACATAAAATAGTCGAGGTTTCACCGGCGAAGGCCCTCCGGCGTGAGAGTAAGAATATGTTCTGTATGAGATAAAACAAATAGAAATCAATTGACCAGAGTAAGAGCCAAGTGAATTCGTTACCCGTTTCCGTATTGAGGGCCTGTTTATATAGGTGTTGGTGAATTAGCTATGACTTGTTAAGAAAGCCAAGGAGCCCGTACTGATGTAGAACTCATATTTAGGAAAGTAGAATCCCAATGAAGATGGTAGTCTCTGTTAATTTGTAAAAGAGGTCTCTTGTTGAGTAAGGATTATCTTCATTTGTATAGAGGTCGGACTCTATCTGTCGATTTCGCGTTATATTAGGTATGTAACCTTATACCTATTAAATCGGAACAAGTCGGTATAGGGACCACACCTCGGTATGTGTCTAGCCGGGTCATGTCTTGGTCTTTGATTCCTGGGCTCGGGCCCGTAAATGTCGTGGCCCAGCATCTCGGTTGGTTTATGTCGTTCAACTTCAAATCATTAACAATGATTGAAAATCAAACAAAATAGTTAATAAGTATACTACTTTGATTGATTAATCTGCAAAGTACAAACAAAGTGAATAAACACATTAGCTAAACTGACATAAATAACTGAGAGGGAAAAAATGCAAAAAAAAAAGTACCTCAACTATTGGGGTTGTGTGGATTTAATAATTTATCTCATTTTTGTCACACCAAAAATACTAAACTCTTTTTTATGTGCAATGGAGGTACCTATTGCTCACGCCGTCCACTTTATGTCATTAACTACCCATGTGACAGTGCACATGACTTCTTTTGAGAGGCAAAAAGGTCAAACAAAAAGTCTCCTCAAACCACTTCTGGGTAAAGACTTAAAAGGTCCCTAACATACTTATTTTTTTTATATTCATCCCTAAAAGAATATTTTACTTTCACTTTAGCCATTAATGTTGACTTTTTATTAAAAATCAACATCACCACCCAACACTCAACACCGCCACTCACCACCATCACCACCACTATTCATACCACTGGCAAATGAACACCACCCATCAAAACTACCAACACCACCGAAACTATCCAGAATTAAAACAAAAGAATCCAGGAATTAACAATTTGCAAACTCAAATTCAACAATTCCTCAACCAAAAAATAAAAAATTAACAAAAACTTTAAATCAGATCTGACCCCAAGAATGTCAAAATTGAAATCAAAAATTAAAGTTCAAACCCAGATTGTGTTTGATAGTCTCAATTCGCTGTGAATCAATGACTACGGAGAACGAATACATAATAACCGAGATCGGAGAATAGAGTGGGTTTGAATATTACTCCTTGGGACCTCAAATTTGAATCACTGCCCAAACCTTCTTCAACCCTGAAGCCTCAACAATGGAAGCCTTCGTATGGTCAACCCATATTCTAGTTTAAATTTTCTTTTTCGTTTTGATTTTCGTCTTCGATTTTGGAGTTATGAACTCTAGGTGTGCCAAAATTGAGATAAAGAATGGGGGAAATTAGATTTGTGGATCGAAGAGAGAGGCGAATGGAGCTTCATCTTGTGGTAAAAGATGAAGAGAGGGGCTAGGGGTTGGTTCACAGGGGAGATATCGCAGAGGTAGGATTTGGGTGTTGGGATTGGGAATGCGTTGGGGTTGGGGAAGAGGAAGGGGAAGGGGAAGGGGATTGGGGGTTATGTGAAATTATAATTTTTTATTTTAACCCCTTTGTCTTTGTGAAATTCCCTCACTTAAAATTCAAGTTTTACCCTTTAAAAAAAGTCACGTGAGTAGTCACATGCGGATTTAACGGCATAAAGTGGACGGCGTGAGCAATAGGTACCTCCTTTGCACCTCAAAAAGAGTTTATTATTTTTGGTGTGACAAAAATGAGATAAGTTATTAAATCCGCACAACCCCAATAGTTGAGGTACTTTTTTTGCATTTTTTCCTAACTGAGAACACAACTACATGTAAGAGTATTCAACAATCTTCGTATAGGGAAAAAAAAAAAGAAGAAGAGAATGAAGTAGAATCTACACAAACTAAGTTCATACAAACAATATCAATAATAAGTTTTCAAATACAAACAAAAATAAGCGAATTTAGAATTCAAATCATAAAAAGAACAAACAAAATTCAGTTCAAAACAGTAACAAAAATAACAAACAAAATTCACTTCAAATCAGTAACAACGAATGAAATCAATTTAAATAGGGCTGGACTGCTATGCGTCCGTCTCAAACTGTGAGACAGACCGTCCATGGGTCGACCAAACCCGATCCGAACCACCTCAAACCACCCACTTCATTAAACGGGTTGGTATATAACAATCAGCACGTGCATCGCACATTCCTCCAAAAAATTCAACCGCACCTTTTCTCTCATTTTCTCTCTTCTCTCTCGACGACGAACTAGATCTAGGGTTTCAGCAAAAACTTCGGCGGCTACCTAAATCTAGCGCATAACTATAATCATCCACAGCAATTTCAATATCTATTACCAAAATTCGTTAGTAACCTATCAATGGCTACTCAATCAAGTGTCTCATCATCATCTCCGTTAAATCAACATACAAAAAACAATGAATTGAACATAAATGTATTAATTGAAGAACGGATTGAACAAACAACAACAATTTCAGAAGGTAAGTAGTACTATTTATCATATTTTCAAAACTTTTACCCACATTACACAGTTTTGGGTACGGCTGGCAAAATTTGTGAATCTGTACCAACCAACTCGTGTACCAACCGTACCAATTATAATCGGTATGGCCAAATCGGTATACCGACATTGTTGGTAGGTACTACCGTACCAATTATGTATAATTGGTTAGTACACGGTACTGATATTTGATGTTGGTTGGTATACCAAGTATCAATTATAATTTTTAATAATATTAAAAGTACTATTATGTATTAAAAATCAAGTATCTTTCAATATTTTATCCCTATTCTATTCCCGAAATAAAGTTAAATGCAAAATTTCTTTCAAAGATAATTTGTATGTTTATAAATATTTGCTTTTCATATATGGGACCATTCAGGGGCTTGGATGAATAAATTTAACATGTTTTAAAAGAATATATATACAGTTACACTTCTCCATGATTCTTTTAATCTAGTAGTTACAAAAAAAAAATCTTGTTCTTATATACTCCCTCCGTCCCGGCACAAGTGACCAACTTTTGGGACACAGATATTAAGAAAAATATAGTTATGTGTGGTAGAAAATGAAGAGAGATAGAATGAGTGGGGTAAATAGTAGTGTTGGTTGAATAAATTGAGTGGTGGAAAATGAAGAGAGATAATGAGTGGGTTTAAATGGTCAGGTTGGTTGAATATAAATATATTAAAATATTTTATTTTGGATAGTTTCACTTGTAGTGGGACAGACCGAGAAAAAAATAAATGTCACTTGTACTGGGACGGAGGGAGTACTTGTTTCTTTCTCTCTCAGTTGATAATGTCTCATCGACAGATTTTATGTCTAGATTCATATCTTAACAAGGTATGCAGGTTAATATTTCTTTGTGGCCTTTACATAACAACATGTAACAGCTCAATACAAGTACAAGAATACTCAAGCGGATGTCAATTTACCTGTTGAAAAAGATTACTCTCAAGTTGTTTTTGTTTTTTTAGTTTTACATTACATTCTACATTTGGTATAGGCTAGTACCAACTGTACCAACCGTACCAATACATGGTAAAAAATTTGTGTTTGTAACACTTTTTTATAATAGTGAATTACTCCCTCCGTTTCATGTGAATTGAGACTAAAAAAATGGCACAATAATTAAGAGAAAGTAGTAAATATGTGGTGGAAAATGAAGAGAGTGAATGAGTGGGGTAAATAGTAGTGTTGGTTGGATAAAATGAGTGGTAGAAAATGAAGAGAGAGAATTAGTGGGGTTAAATGGGTGGGGTTGGGTGAATATAAAATATTAAAAAGTTTGCCATTTTGGGCGGTCTCAATTGAGGTGAAACTGATGAAAGGGAAATAAGTCTCAATTCACATGAAACGGAGGGAGTATGTGCTAATTTTCAAAACTTTAAGTGTAACACTTTAAATATTTCAAATTTAATATTTAAATATAACACTTACAAAAGAGTCTTCTCCAATCACTATCTATATTAATTGTTATATTGATTTTACATATAATTGATTACATCTATTTAACAAAAAGTTTTTCAAATTTGTTTGCAGAACTGGACATAATTGCTGGATCGAACGACAACATTGTATAAATAACTGCATCTACTCAAACAGAAACAAGTAAAGGTATTCATTCTGAAGTTGATATTGTTAATATCAAAGGTTCATTAGTAGGTGTTAGAAAGAACACACCAGATGATATGTACAAACTTTATTGTGCTCATGGTAAGGCAATTGAATTTTCTGTACGCAAATCAACAACTAGAGTACGTGATAATGGAATAGTTTTTGATAAGTACTTTGTCTGTTCTAATGTTGGAACTAAAAAGCAATCAAAATCTAAATCAAAAGTTGATTCTGATGGTGAGATCGAGAATCCTAGGAAACATCATTTTACTCGTACAGGATGTAGTGCAGCCATGAGGATAAAGCTGATTGAGGATAATCATTATGAAGTTGTTACTCATAAAACAGATCATAATCATGCATTGACTAGGGCATATTTGAGTCATCTACATAGATCACAAAGGCAGATTACAAATGAAAAAGGGAAAGCAATTGAAGAAATGTTATCTTCAGGAATAAAAGCAACAGATTCTTTTCGTTATATAGCTCATGAAGCAGGTGGTGATGATTGTGTTGGTCACACTATCAAAGACCATTTAAACTTTGTCAATAGATTGAAGATAAAAGGATGAGAAAATGGTGATGCACAAAGATTGGTGGAAATATTATATGAACAACAATCCGAGGAGGATGATTTTTTCTTTAGAGTAATGTTGGATAAGTTTGGAAGGTTAAGTAGCATTTTTTGGAGAGACTCAATGATGAAAGAAGATTATTTGATATTTAGGGATGTTATGATATTTGACACAACTTATAGTACTAACAAGTATGGTATGATATGTGCTCCAATGGTAGGCATCAACAATCATAGGAACAATGTTATGTTTGGGTGTGCATTTTTAGCAAATGAGGAAACGAAATCATTCGAGTGGCTATTTGATGTCTTCAAGAAATCAATGGGAGGGAAACGCCCTATCACTAAATTCATTGACCAAGATCAAGCCATGTCAAATGCCATATCAACGGTATGTGCTCTATATTATGATCACTTTTAATATAATTACAATGTTATATTTTGTTGTGCATTTTCTAAGTAACACTTTGTATGACAATGTGTAACATTTTCTATGCATTAAAGTAACAGTTTTGGGAAATTATGTGTCTGGCTTCTTAAATTTCTGAAAGTAACACTTTGTATGCCAATGTGTAACACTTTCTATGAATTAAAGTAACAGTTTTGGAAAATTATGTGTCTGGCTTCTTAAATTTCTGAAAGTAACACTTTGTATGCCAATATGTAACACTTTCTATGCATTAAAGTAACAGTTTTGGGAATTTATGTGTGGCTTCTTATATTTATGAAAGTATCACTTTGTATGACATTGTGTAACACTTTCTATGCATTAAAGTAACAGTTTTGGGAAATTATGTGTCTGGCTTCTTTATATTTCTGAAAGTAACACTTTGTATGACAATGTGTAACACTTTCTATGCATTAAAGTAACAGTTTTGCGAAATTATGTGTGTGACTTCTTATATTTCTGAAAGTAACACTTTGTATGCCAATTGTAACACTTTCTATGCATTAAAGTAACAGTTTTGTGGCTTCTTATATTTCTGAAAGTAACACTTTGTATGCTAATGTGTAACACTTTCTATGCATTAAAGTAACAATTTTAAACATAAATAGTTAATATATTTAACAAAAATCCCTTAAAAGGGATATTTACATAATTCTTAAAAACAAGAAGAAAAAAAACCCCAAAATATATACTAATTTAAGAAAACATTGATGAAAGTATCATTACTGTTCATCATTTTTATCTTCTTGCTAAAAAAAACAAAAAAAACATTAAATATATACTAGTTTAAGAAAATAGTGATAAAAGTATCATCACTGTTCATCATCTTCATCTTCATCTCTATCTTCATCTTCTTTTTCAACTTCTTCTTTTTCAACTTCTTCTTCTTCATCTTCAGCAAAGTCCCATGACTTCTCACCCTCACTATCAGTTGGCTCAGGTTCTGGTGGAGTTGGTGGGTACTCATTCTAAAGATCAGAATCGTAGCTGACGTTATCACTATCACTGTCATCACTACATGCCTCAGAAAATTTTCTTTCTAGGTTTTTGGGAGCCATAGATTTTTTCGTAAGTACAAGCTTTTCTGAAATGAAAAGAAGATGAAATGCTTACCTTTAAATAGAACTTAGAATTTAAAGGGTTGCAAGAGTAAATTTAATAATAAATGATGTGTAATCATTTAGATACTTGTGCTTTCAATCAATAGCCTTGATAGATGAGAGTGCAGATACAATTAATTTAGTTTAGGCGGCTAAGTCACTTCAAAAGTCTGCAAGTATCACTAAAACGTCTTCTCAAAAAGATTAACCAAAAATCTACTATATCATGTATAAAATTCTGATATATAACATCCTATATTAAACAATTTATATGAAAATTTTGATATGTAACAATTTATAAAAATTATGATAAAATATTGGATTAAAAAGTGTAACATTTATGATATTAATGTTTTATAAAACATCAACAAAAAATAGAACATTTTAAATATAAACATTTTGGATGATGTAATTGTAAATCTTATTATATTTAAAAGTAACACTTTTAATGAAATGTGTTACAGGCTTTATGCTGTAATTGTAAACATTATTATATTTAGAAGTAACATTTATTAGGCTTCAAAGTAATAGTTTTTTAATAATATAATTGTAACACTTAAAAAAACAGTTTATATATAATAGTTTAAAAATAACATTAGTGTAACACTTTTTATGTTTAAAAGTAACACTTTTAAGGAAATATGTTACAGGCTTTGTGCTGTAATTGTAAACATTATTATATTTAGAAGTAAGATTTATTAGGCTTGAAAATAATAGTTTTTTAATAATATAATTGTAACACTTAAAAAAACTATTTATATATAATAGTTCCAAAATAACATTAGTGTAACAATTTTTAGGTTTAAAGTAACACTTTTTATTAAATATGTTACAGGCTTTGGTCTGTAATTGTAAACCTTATTATATTTAGAAGTAACATTTATTAGGCTTCAAAGTAATAGTTTTTTAATAATATAATTGTAACACTTAAAAAAACTGTTTATATATAATAGTTTCAAAATAACATTAGTGTAACACTTTTTAGGGTTTAAAGTAACACTTTTTATGAAATGTGTAATTGTAACACTTATAAAAACTTTTTATATATAATAGCACTTAAAAAAAACTGTTTATATATAATAGTTTCAAAATAACATTAGTGTAACACTTTTTATGTTTAAAAGTAACACTTTTTATGAAATGTGTTACTGGCTTTTCCTACAACAAAACACAGGTTATGCCAATGGCATTTGTACCAAAATGCAATTTCAAGGTTTGGACAGTTAAAAAGCAATAACGACTTCAAAGATGCATTTAAAAGATGAATGTCTGGTTGTGTGGATGAAGATCACTTTGAGAAAACCTGGTCAAAAATGATCAAATATTATAATTCGGAAGAAGGGCCTTGGTTTAAGAGACTATATGATTTAAGACACAAATGGTCAACAACATTAAACAAGGATTTTTTTTCTCAGCGGGTATCCTTTCCTCACAAAAAAGTGAAAGTACAAACAGTGCAATGGGTAACCATGCCAAAAAGACAACAAGTTTAACAAAATTTCATGATATATTCAAGAAGATGTTGCAAAATTGGAGAATGAAAGAAAAACAAGCTGAGTTTAAAACTTTGAAATCAATTCCATCATGTTCTGTCCCATTAACTAGGTTACTTAAACATGCATCTGAGATATACACATTGGAGGCTTTTGAAGAATTTGAGAAACAATTTATTCAATCAATTGGAAGAAAATGTGTGCTCTATGACAGTGATGAGATGATAACAACCTATTCAATATCTGCATTTGAAGGAGTATTAACAAGGCTTGTCATGATTGGAAATACTGCTTCAGATTTTTTAAAGTGTTCGTGCAAATATTTTGAAGAGTGTGGTATTATATGTAGACACATGGTGAGAGTCCTTTATCAACACAATCAGTTGAAGATACCAGAGGCATTTATTCTTAAAAGATGGACAGGGATTGTCAAATCAAGTGTATGGGATAAGTTGTGTAATATTAAAGAACCTCAAAACAATCTTAGTTATATTCCATGGAAGTAAGAGATGACCAGAAAGTTTTACAATCTAGTTTTGGAGGCTCAACATAATGACGAATCAAGAAGAATTCTTGAAGAAAGTTACGAAAAAGATGTTCTGGCTATATCTTCGCTAAAAAATATTCAAGAAGAAACTGAATCATCACATATCTCAAGTTATGGATCATGCTTGCTCAGTTACAAAAGGAAGGAAAAAAAGAATTCAACCTGGTATCGAAAAGGCAACAAAGAAAAAAAAAAACATCTGAAGTTCATACTACTCATCAGTCTAGAGAATTTAGAACAAAAACTCCAAATATTCATCTATTTTAATTACAATTAATAAGATTCTTACCTTTAATTTATGCATTTGTAATCGATAATACTTTCTGTGATGTAACACTTGTAAGACTTAAAATTAGCCATTTTTTTAATATTACATTACATCACATTACATTATATTTTGTGTGTTTAACAATGTGTACAGCCTGTTATATTTCTAGGTAACACTTTCTATAAAAATGTGTAACACTTTTTAAGCATCAAAGTAACACCTTGTCTGACTATTAGTAACACTTTTCAACATAAAAAGTAACAGTTTTCAGATATTAGTATATAATTATATTGTAACAGTTTATTAAAATATCACTTATTAAACTTGAAAGTAACACTATGGTTAATAAGAGTGTAACACTTGTTGTATATGAAAGTAACTGTTTATAAACACTTGCTAACTTAAAAATATGTAAACATATTTAATTGAAATAAAAAGTGTAACACTTTTTTAGCATCAAAGTAACACATTGTCTGATCATTAGTAACACTTTTCAATATAAAAAGCAACAGTTTTCAGAGATTAGTATATAATTATATTGTAACAGTTTATTAAAATATCACTTATTAAAACTTGAAAGTAACACTATGGTTAATAATAGTGTAACACTTGTTGGATATGAAAGTAAATGTTTATAAACACTTGCTAACTTAAAAATATGTAAACATATTTAATTGAAATAAAAAGTGTAACACTTTTTAAGCATCAAAGTAACACATTGTCTGACCATTAGTAACACTTTTCAACATCAAAAGTAACAGTTTTCAGAGATTAGTATATAATTATATTGTAATAGTTTATTAAAATATTACTTATTAAAACTTGAAAGTAACACTATGGTTAATAAGAGTGTAACACTTGTTGGATATGAAAGTAACTGTTTATAAATACTTGCTAACTTAAAAAAAAAAAAAATTTAATTGAAATAAAAATGTGTAACACTTTTTAAGCATCAAAGTAACACTTTGTATGACTATTATTAACACTTTTCAACATAAAAAGTAAGCATCAAAGTAACACTTTGTATGACCATTAGTAACACTTTTCAAACAAAAAAAGTAACAGTTTTCAGAGATTAAAGTAATTGTTTATAAACACTTGCTAACTTAAAAATATGTAAAAATATTTAATTAAAATAAAAAGTGTAACACTTTTTAAGCATCAAAGTAACACATTGTCTGACCATTAGTAACACTTTTCAACATAAAAAGTAACAGTTTTCAGAGATTAGTATATTTATATTATAACAGTTTATTAAAATACCACTTATTAAAACTTGAAAGTAACACTATGGTTAATAACAGTGTAACACTTGTTGCATATGAAAGTAATTATTTATAAACACTTGCTAACTTAAAAATATGTTTTCATACTTCTGTCAACATAACCAACATAACAAACATAGCACTCTATTTCACCACAAAAACATATCATGTTTCAAACTAAACAACACCAACATATAATAACAACATAACAAAAGGCAATTCACACTGTTCAATTCCTAATCATAAAACAAACAAAGTCCACTATTTTTTCTTCGATTTTTGTTTCTTTTTCTCAGCATCCTTCACCTCTGCCTCTTTCTTCTTCTTCTCATCAACCTTCAGTTTCAATTCATCCTTCTTTATACAGAATTTTGATACCTCATCCAACAAATTTGATTTAACACTGTTGTATGAAGAAAGCAAGATCCCCAAACAATATTTTGCCCTCAACACCCTTCTCACCAAAGCCTGAACACAAACAGTAAATTAAAAATTACCTTGTTATTTAACAAAACATAACTAAAACAAAAATGTTAATTTATTACCTTCGCAACATCATCCTCACCAACACAATTTTCACCATTGAAGTGTTCCATGTGATACAACAAAAAGACACCACAATCATTTCCATCTGAAATATTTTGCAAGGGGAATTTAAGATTTTCAATCTTGAAATTGGCCAAATCCTTCCCGTGAGGATGATTCTTCTCACGAACAAACTTGGAAATCTGTTTTTGCTGAAAATGTAATGTAATGTAATTAAACAACAACAAAAATGAAGTTATAAATGATTCTAAAAATGATAAATCTAACAAAATGTATTCATACCACAATTTTAACAATATCTCTAAATATGCCTCCAAGATAAGGTTCAAGTATCCCATCTTCATAATTTCTATTGTCAAGCAGTTGAATTTTTTGCAATAAAAAATTAACAACAATATAGAAGAAATGACTTATGATATTGATGGGAACAAAAATCTACACACAAAAATACAACATAATTATTACTGCTACATATAAAGTAATAAATAATAAAAAAAACAAAAAAGTTACTAACCATCTCAGCTTTAGTTATATCTACACCAGACTTCAAGCACATACTCCAGCATTCTCTCATATTTGCCTCGTGTTTTGACAAATCTCCAGTCCCCTCAACAAGCAAATTCAAGTATACCTATTTTTATGTGTGTAACTGTCGCGCCCCGTCCCGAGGTCCTACTTGGCCCCACGTTCAGGACACGCACGGAAGACGTCATAAAACACTTTTAGAAAAAAAATTCAAAATATACTTTCATAAAAGTTTCATATCACAAACTCATTAAGTTGAAAACTTTCATTTTAACACACCACCATCTTTCACAAACGAAAGTACTTAGCCCCAAGGGCTTACACACTTTACTTACAAATGTACAATCATCACACTTTAACAAAACAGGTGATACACGGATACAATCTCGGTTACACTACCCCAATGGTTATACATTTATATAATGTAACCTTTAAACTACACTTACTTTCCAAAATGGATTATCAACCCGACGTCCTCCCTTGTGAAGTGACCTATCCCCTTGGCTCGCCTTTATCTAAGGAAAACAAATAAACAAGGAACGAGGTGAGAATAAATCTCAGTAAAGCTAATAAAATGCAACTACGTTACATGCTGAAATGATACTCGTAATTGAACAATGTAAATTAGCATTCACATAGCACATAACATGAGAGGCAAGCCAACTCATCATACCACACATAAGGCGGAAATAAACACTCATAAGTGGATACTGAGCCAAGGTTCTCGAATCAAACATATAACCATCTGAGAGGTATCAACTGAGCAGCACCAAAGGGCTGAAACCGGTTCCGGAACCAAACAATAACAACAACAACAAAGGGGGGAAAATGACACAAAGTCATAACCCAAACGGTGACTAAACTCACACAAAGGAGAGCTAGCCCAAACCCAATCCGTGGCCCAAGGAAAGGGGTTAAAAATGGGAAACCAATGGTAGAAGTCTTACAATGAACTTGGCTCGTGTGCCATTATAATCCCTACCACTGCCCGACACCACAACTAGTACCAGCTGGACTTTAAACACGAGCATAGTAATAAATACTTGCTTAAACAACAACCGGGGCATGATTCCAAAGTAGGGAACCACACAAGCTCATCACAAAGATGCAAACACATTACTCATAAAGAGTTCACAACACAATCTTTTACTATTGACATAAAGTCACAACACAATCTTTTATTAATGACATTAAGTCACAACTCATCTTTTATCAATGACATTAAGTCATAACACATTCTTGCACACACTTGAACACGATCCTCAACAACCAAGTACGTTAAACCCATTTCTCACACAAGGGATTTCAAAGTAAGAAACCCCACGAAAGCATCATAAAGATGTACAACACCCAAAATGAACCTAAACGGTTACATCAATTTAAACTCGATCACAAAAGACCAATTCCACCATTTTGGTGTTCCACAACAACCCTCTAGGTACTCTAGGATATCACCTAAGACCTAGACCAAGATTGACTTACAAATCAATTGAATTGGAACATCTCACTTTTTTTCAGCAACCTGGGCGGTCGCCCACACCAGACTGTGCGGCCGCCCAAACACAAACTGACCAAGACCAAAACCAGCCAGAAAGATGTGCGGCCGCACGCCCATTTTGGGCAGCCGCCCAACACACTTCGTAGGCCAAAACTTAAATAAAGTATACTCCCTCTGTTTCACCGTCCCAAAAGTACTAACATACTCTTCACAACAATTGCTTAACACAACTAAACCTGAGTATAAAACTCACCCAGGGACATTACAACCCTTCTTAGAGCCAAGTCTCATATTACTCCCTTTGTCCCAAAATTACAAGTATCACCAATTTCACCCAAATCACAAAATTAACACTTACAAGTATCAAGTATAACATATATGACCATTTTAACATTTAAAGGGGAATTAGTAACTTACCTATTCCGGGAAAAAGTATCGCAGAAATATGTTTTGTTCGGGTAGAAATGATCTATTCAACGCCCTGATCATTTTTATATAATTAGTTTTTAAAACGGAGAAGTAATTAAAAAGATAGAAATTAAAATAGGATGAAACTTACTTGTTCTTCGTTGACACAGAGAGAAAAAAAAAAGTATATGTATGTGTACGCAGAGAAGGAGAGATAAGTATGCTTTATAAAAAGATTTTTACCCATTTTTACACTTAGGTCACTCTAGTTTCATTTTAAACACTTTAACCCCTATACTTATAATTCCACAAAGGACCCCATAATTTCAACTTAATCAATTAACTTCCTTAACACTTGTTACTACTAACCAAGTGACTAACTCAAATAATCAAATAAGATGTGCAAATCATAAAATATGATGCAACACACATAAAATGCACACATAATGTCAAATTAAAATCCCCAAAAATATAAAATAAATAGGGACGGGTTTTGATGTCGTTACAGTAACAGTTTATAAAACATAAGGGTACCACTTATTAGCTTAAAAAGTAACACTTTCTATCCATAAAAAAACTAACACTAACACTGTGAATATATTGTTAAATTTAATGTAACAGTTTATACAAATTAATGTAACACTTATTAAGAATTAAAGTAATACTTAGTTTGAATAAGAATAAAATTTCTGATGTAAACAATTATAACGCAGCACATTCATGTAACATTTTAATAAAAAGGGTACCCCTTATTAGAGTTACAAGTAACACTATTTATGCATAAAAAGTAATACTTTTTATAACACTTACACTGAACATATAGAGTTAAATTTGATGTAACAGTTTGTACAAATTAATGTAACACTTATTACATATTAAAGTAATATTTAGTATGAATAAGAATGAAATTACTGGTGTAAACAATTATAAAGCAGCACGTTTATGTGTAACAGTTTATAAAACATAAGGGTACCACTTATTAGCTTAAAAAGTAACACTTTCTATTATAAAAGTAACAGTTACACTGAACATATCTAGTTAAATTTTTGATGTAACAGTTTGTACAAAATCAAATGTAACACTTATTAGACTTAAAAGTAATACTTTCTATACATAAAAGTAACACTTAAACTGTATGTAAGAGTTTGTAAAACATAAAAGTACCACTTATTAGACTTAAAAGTAATACTATATATACATAAAAGTAACACTTACACTGTGTGCTACAGATAAGAACAATATTTTCCCGTTGATTTCTTCTTTGTTCAACATAGCAACCCAAATATCAATGGTTTCAGTGAAGAACCACTGGCGATTCCTGTAACCAAGAACATTATCCATGTACAATCTATACATAAAACACCATCAGCCCACTCAAACATTACCATTGACCTGTACAAAAGAGAATAAAATTAAAATAAATTTATAAAAATCAATAATATACTCATGATCAAAACAAATAACAAATAAAAGAACATCTTACTTGTCATAAAAGTCATCTTGATCAAAAAGGCAGAAATCAATAATCTGGCGGTCTCTTATATCAGCATCAGCAAAAAATCTTTTGTTTTCAGACATAAAACTAAACAAATAACCTGTCTTCTCAGCCACATTGCAAGCAACCATTGACAAATGAGAATAAATTTGGTTACTTTTATCCAATCCAATAGATCCACCAGACTTTGTTGCATCATCTAAACCATAACTTCCAAAGTCATTAACAACATCATCATTTTTTTCAAAAAATGGCTGAGACTGAAAAAAACCTGGTTCAAATAATTCAAAACTCGGAACATCAGCAGACATCTTTCTCACCCGAGTAAGATTTTCAACAGCCTCGTTAATCATTCTCAACACATTCTCATCACCAAAAAATTGAGAATCCGGTGGTATGGACGATGGAACAGAATCATTTTTCTTGGGTATATTCTTCTTCAAATTCCTCAACTTATTCATGTAATGTTCAGAAACAATACCCATATCCATTTTCATGAGAAGAATGATCTCTTGATATTCCTGAAATGAAAATGTTATAAAGTTAATAAATAAGTGTTGCATTAACAAACAATACACAGTTATTTTAATAAAAACTCATAAAACGATACTTACATCTTTTGAAATCTTCTTGATCTCAGAATCCACTTTTTCGCCTGTGAGAATAGGAAATCGTATGAACTTTTCATTCTGTTCACTTTCTTGAACTGCTGCTTCACCAGTTTCTTTCTCTTTTTCATTCTCTATATATTCTTTCTCTCTCTATCTTTTCTTTCTCTTTCTCTGTCTCATTTCCCCCAGGCACAACATCCAAAACATCCACCCATACCCCTTGACCAAACTCACCATATTCACTCTCTTCACGAATTCTTAGCCTCACTCTATCACTAGTCCAATGCTGAATTAGTGGAAGAAACATCGGCTCAGGTTTACCTCTCCAAGTCAAATGTGGAAATATATAATTTTCAAAGCCAAAACACATCCACCTATATGTTTCGTAAAGTTCTGTTTATACCTAAGGATTGACTTGCAAAGCCTTTCAAAACAGAAAGAATTCCAATCATAACCTCTAATTTTCTCAACATCTGAAAGCCGTTTTAACACTGAAATATCAATAGTGTAATTAGCCTTTGGAGCTAAAAAAGAAGACAAACAATAGAGCACAAACAGTATCTTAAACTCATTGCCACCATCTTTGAAATAAAAATCCAGAAGACCCTTCAGACAAGACACAGAACTATTACCATCAATACCGTAAGTCTTTTTGAGATGATCAAACATTTCACCACTATCACATGATTTATCAGAATCAACTTCATACCCATCCTTCGGAAGCTCAAAAACATTATAAAAATCAACTGAAGTAATTACTGCTTTTTTACTACTCTTCACTATCAGCATTCTACTAGATAGAAAATTATCGACAAACCACCTAACCAAAGCAAATGGAACAGTCTTCACTTTCATACTCAACAAACCACCAAACCCAATAGACTGAATATATTTTTTTTGAACATCATTAAAATATTGAACGAGTTCAGTTAATCCCATAGCACGACTTATTGAGAGCCATGATCTAGTTAAAAACAAAAAAACATGTTTCAGTTGAAAGTGTTACTTTCTAATAAACATAGTGTTACATATATCCTCACAAAGTATTACTTCAAAAAACAAATGCTTAAAAAAAGTGTTATCTCGCTTCATCATTTGCATCCTCTTCAGCCTTTAATTTCTGAACAACCTCTTTGTCATCAACAATTTCACACTTTCTTTTACCAGCATCTTTCTTCAAGGTATTTTTCTTTCTAATTTTACAAACAATATTCTTCTCAACAACTTCTGAAACACTTTTACCCTTCTCAGCACTCTGCCTCGTCACACTCGGCTTGAAACGAACAATCAAAGGATTTTTTGCTGATCCACATCATCGTCTTCTTCTTCTTCTTCTACATTACTTGTTGAAACAAACTTTTTCTTCTTGGCTATCATCTTAATACGACCACTACTCTTTTGATGACCCACATTTACTGACATATTGATTTCTCTATCTTCCACACCTTTATGTTCCTGCTCTAAAGACTAGAACCTAGGCGATTTCCTTTGAGGTGTAGCATGTATCTTTGATTTCCTTTTCTTTTCTACTACTTCCTCAACACTGCTATCAATAATCGTCTCAGCATTGCTTTTCAGTTGATTTGATTGACTTATTTCAGGAACAGATTCAACAATTTGTTCAACAATGAATTCAACATTCGTTTCATGGATTTGCTCATTTTCAATTGTTTTATCTGAAAATAAAACAAAAAAACAGTAAATAAATTAACTCATTAAAATGTTACAGTGTTGACATAAAATTGTTACTAATCATATATGTCAAATAAAGTGTTACAAATATTAAAAAAAAAAAAACTCACAAAATGCAAAAAACAACAACATTCACAAATCAAATAGTAAACAAATAGAGCATAAATCTCTAAGAACATGCACAAATAAAACGAGATAAGGTTTCTTAAATAACAAACAAACAAAATGCAAAGTGTATCAATTAATATGCACCAGTTGAACATTATATAACTCATAAAATGCAAAAATCAACAACATCCAAATAAAAAAGCTAGGGTTTCATGAACAACACACAAAATCCAAAAAAAAAACAAATGTATTGACTAATATGCAACAATACGACCAAAATAAGTAACAAAACATGAATTTCAAACATAAATCAGAAAACAAAAATCATCAAACTAAAGCTAAAACTTCATGCACACATTTTTTTAAAAAGGCAAGAGCAGTAGTACCTGCCGCCATATGTAGTTCCGATACGAACGAGGTGATGAACGAGGTCAAAATCACCAGTGACCGGCGACAGAAGAGAGAAATTACACCGAATGTAGAGAGTGGTTAGAGAAAGGTAAGAACATTTCAGGCGGTTTATTGAAAGAATAATAACGAAAAAATTAAAAACGAGAATCGGGTTGTTCAGGGTGGATCGGGTTATTGGGGCGGATCGGGTTTGACCCATGGAGGGACCATCTCACATGGTGAGACGGTCTCATAGAAGTTTTTGTCATTTAAATAAACTTTTAAATTTGTTTGAACATAAGAATTAAAGATTGAAGCTCATCTTTGATCGCAATAAATTCCAGTTATTTACAAAATTGCCACAATGTGCTTAAAATAAGTACCAGTTATTTACAAAAATGTACCACCTATTTTAAAACAACTTCCACTTATTTACAAAATATCGCCGCACATTTTCAAAATGCAATCAATAAAATATGGTCATTTTATTATATTCATATTTTTATAATTTTCTTTTGTGCCCTACCATTAGGGCTGTTATTCGAACCAAGTTGACTCGAACTCGAATCGATATCAACTCGAAAAAAATCGACTCGAATGAGCTCGAATCGTATATCGACTCGCGTTTGAACTGGATTTTTAACTCGTCAAATTACTGAGTCGAACCGGCTCAAGTATCGTTATCGACACGATAAACTGGTTAAAAACTCGATTTTATTTAGTTCGCGAGCAACTCATTTCGATATCGGCTCGACAAGCTCCTTAAAAACTAAAAAATTATATTGTTCACGAACAACTCGAACTCGAGTTCGAATCAATAAACTCGTTAATAACTCGATTTTGAATAACTCAATTTTTTATAAGTACATTTCATAGATATTATTTTTTTCATTATTAATAAATATATGAATGACTCGAACTCGACTCGTTAAGACTCGAAATAGATATCAACTCGAGTTGCTTGCGAGCAACCGCAATTAACTCGAAACTCGACTCAACTCGAGTTCGAACCAGAAATTAAACTCCAACTCCAACTTGACAAAAAAAAAAAACTCGAACTCGATAACTCGTAATCGATCTCGAGTTCGAACAAGCAAAACTCAATCGAACTCGACTCAATTACAGCCTACCTACCATCTACCCTAAAAATATTTGAACTCAATAGAAGTGAAGTTGAGGGCCTACCTTTTCGATTGCAATAGAAGGTCTCTCAACAAACAAATGATTCATTGTGAAAAGATAGTCACGGACATGGTAAAATGTTTTTACATTCCCGCCAAGCCCAATCGTCTAGAGAGAGAAACCCCTCCTCTCCCCCTTCACTCTCTCACTATATGTATGTTTATATGTATGTATATACGTAAATACATACTTTCCCCAGGCTCATTTGTCTAACTATTTCACGTCCAAGTCCCAAAATTCCCCATACATTCCCGTCTACAAAATCCTGCAATAAACCCCTTCCGGCACCGGCACCGACTTAGCCATAGTCATCAATGGCGTCCACGCCGACCAAGAATAATCACACTTTAATCGACATCAAGCCACAATTACCTCCTAGATTCTCCATGGATTCTACAATCACATTCGGGGACGCCGACGACGATGACGAAAATTTGAAACGGCAGCATAGAGTTCCGTTCTTTAGACCCCTATCTGGCGCAAACACCTGGAAAATCTTCTTCACTAGTACAGATTAAAACTTAGGAAATGGTGCTTAGATAGCACTTTTTTAAGCGCTATCTAAGCGGCACACTACCATAGCGCATCCACTCTATTCAATTTCATGATTAAGGATAAATGAAGAAAAAAAATTAAAGGGTTAATTGCACTTTGGTTACCTGAGTTTTCCAAAATTTTGCAATCGGTTACTAAATATGTCAAAGTTGCGATTGGGTTCCTTAATTTGCTGAACCGAAGCAATCTGGTATAAAATCCGTTAACTTGTTAAAATTCGAACAAAGTCGTCACATGTGCCAAACGTGTGACATTTTAGTGAGGGCAAAAATGTCGTTTCTTAACAAAAATCCCCAAGCCTTCGTTCATTTTAGTGATTCAAAGTCGCCCCCAGAAACCCCCATTCCACCATCATCCTCACACTCACAGCCACCACCACTCACACTTACAGCCACCACCACTGCCTTATAGCCACCACCACTACCACCATCCCTCACCACCACCACCATCGCCGTCACCATCCTAACAGCCAAATCATCAAATCTAGAAGCCCAAAAACAAAATCCGAAAATCCATTCCAATGAGTTTATACAATTCCACCCCCAATCCGAAAATCCAAAATCAAAACCAAATCTAACAAGCTGCTATTTTTCCCCATCACCTTTCTCTTTCTAAAACCCCTCTTTTTCTCTCTCTAAACCCAGTCGCTATTTTCAATTTCTTATCCATCTCATACACATCGTTGTTCAACAGGGTGACCCCACCGTATGCTGGGCCGTAGAGTCTTTCATAAGCGGCAGCGATTTCGTCCTCGATGGCGGTTAAGGGGTCTAAATCGAGCCTCGTTTCGATGAACTCGGCGGAGAAGTCGTCCTGTTCTTCGTCGTCGTCCGGTGAGTTCATACAATCCAAAATCCATTCCAATGAGTTCATACACTTCCACCCCCAACCATCAAATCTTGAAACCATCAACAACCTCTCCGGCTCCGAAGACGACGGCGATGATAATGATGAAGACGGGACCGATGGCAGAAAACCCAGCTCGCAAAAGAGGAATCGAAGCTCGAGAAGGAGATTATTAAGACGATTATTGGTGGGAAAATCAAAACCCTAAAACCCAATTCGGGTCATAGGGGAACAACGGTGGTGGTGGTTAGGTGGGTGGCGATTGGTGTCCGATTAATAGGGGTGGATGGTGGTGGGACGGAGAAGAAGATGATGGGGGAGGGGAAGATGCATTTTTTTTTAGTTTTGATTTAAGGTTAGGATTGGGTCATTCTAAAGGGGGAAGAGGTATATGTAAAATAACATTTACACATTAACCCCTTTCACTTAGGAAAAATATTGTTAAGGTCTACAAATGTTGTTTTACTTCAATTGTAATTAAAGTAGGTAGATACATTGACATATTTGCCCTCACTAAAATGTCACGTGTTTGGCACATGTGACATCTTTGTTAGAATTTTAACAAGTTAACGGATTTTACACCAGATTGCTCCGGTTCAGCAAATTAAGGAACCCAATCGCAACTTTGACATATTTAGTAACCGATTGCAGAATTTTGGAAAACTCAGATAACCAAAGTGCAATTAACCCAAAATTAAATAATAATTTTTTTAGCTAAGATAGCGCATGTAAAATAAACGCTATGTGTGGGAGCATTTACTGTAGCGCATAGGAAAGCGCTATACAAGTAAGCGATTCATAAGCAAATTTTTGACCAAATAAAGCGCTATGGGGGTTGAGGAAATTAAACCTCAAAATCTCTCATTCAATATCTCAGCTCAAAATTAAACCCCTCGCCTCCCCAACTCCCTGCGCACAAAATACCCCCTCCCCTCATCAGTGACAGCCGTCTCGCAATCCAGCGCATACATGTCTCACTCCGGCCTCTCTCCTTCAGCCAACGCCGCCCTCTGCCCACGAAATACTCCATCCCCTCCATTAATCTTGCTTCATCTTCACCGGCAGGCTGTGACCCTCTCCTTTTCTCTCTTTTATTTGCGACATTTATATTTTCATTAAATTTGAAATTTGTATTATTTTTTGTCTTCGGTAGGGTTTATATGTTTTCTCTTCTCCGGTGGGATCTCCGATATGGCTGTCTTTGTTCATCTCTACCCAACAATTTTGAGGTACTAATTTCATCAGGTTACACGATTAAATGTTACCCAAACTGAAATATAGATTTTCTTGAAGATATGCTTAGTTAAATTTTTCTGATTCAATTGACTGGTATAAGGTTGTTGAAGGTTTCTTTTTTAAATTAAGATTATAGTTATTTTCGACTCTTAAAATTAAATCAGGCATGATGACAATGTATACAGAGGATATGTATGTGTATATTTATATGTATTACACAAACGTGTGTGTATGAGTGTGAGTGGTTATGTGTTTGATTTATAAAGTTATGTTTGGGAATCAATTTTATGTGTAAATGTACTTGGCAGCATGATTTTGTTCTAAGAAAAATCAATTTTTCTTTAGGTGATCTAGAATTTGCAATTGCAGTACTTTGTTTTACAGCCTGTTTTGAATGTGGTTATTGGTTTCATATGTATCCAACTAATTCATAAATCACGATAGGGTAAATTCAGTCTCCTTATCCTGGACTCTAATTAGGCCATAATCCCATTTCAGTTTAAGAGTTTCTCTTTCCTTAACCCAAAAGTATACAGTATATCACATTTTAGTGTTCACTGAATCTGTTGTTGACAAAATTCTTTCCAAAATCTTACTGTGAGAAAACAGCTTTTTTGTACTACATCCATCTCAAAATATTTTTTCTAGATAATTTCCTATAGCAAGAGAAAATATGATATGATTTTAGGCATTCGTTTTGGGACGGAGGTAGTATATAACATTGTAAATCCATTCAGTGAGAGCTTTTCGTGATAGAAAATTTTTCTCGAGTCGCACCATTCATTAACAATGCATTCGCAAAAAATTGAAAAGTTCTTATATTACCCGTCTTGAAACCACTTTTTAATTTCATTATCTTATTAGAATTTCAAATGGAGTATTTCTTATATATTTTTTTGGTGGTGGCAGCAGAATTGCAAAGCAGGGCGGATGAGTACATTGAACGTTAGTTCATGATAATTGGTAAACATATGATGTCCCAGGTTCTTACAATTAATTTGAGTTATTTTTATTCTTACTTTATACTGCTTACATCAAATATTTCTTATTGTGTTTTCATATTTTTTTCGACTTTTGTTGTCCTCATAGATTCTTTTGATTGATTTGATTTTGCACAAGCCGAAGCCATACAGGCATTTGCTCAATAACATGTTTATCAGGTAAGCATTGAGATTTGAGGTAGTTTGAGTTTCTAATTTGTTTTGTATTGTTTCAGTTTTTGACATGTGTACTCATTTTGTGGGTTCACCATTTTACAGCAGGGATACTTTAAATCACTAGGTATCATAGTCACAACTACAACGATAAGGTAAAAAAACCAAATAATTTTTTTTTCATTGTTTTTCACCATGCTTATGTTGCCGTTAACAGCAACAAGTAGCCTATTCATTCATGATATTTTTCTCATCTACCATGATAGCAGTTCATTATATGTTGCTAGGGTGATGCACATAATATAGTCTCTTTGTTATGGATGTGTTCATGATTTTTTTAAGATAAATATTCTGCAATAGATTTAAGAGTGAGTATTTCAGCAACTTACAATTTTACAAAACAATCACCCTGTAGTCTCTTGTTATCTCTTCAAATATATGTTTCTCTTTGCGAGTATAATATTGAACTATGTTTTTTGGTTTTTCTTCTTAGGTTTGTTAATAAGAGCTAGAGGTGGAAAACTATAACATTACAGCTTACCAAATTTGATTACAGGATTTCTAATCGACTGGAGCCGGATTTGCAGAAATTGAGATGCAGAGTTAATTATCATGCTTTGAAGTTCATTGATCCTATTCCAGAAATGGTAGAAAATTGGTAGAAAGAATGAGAATGAATAGCAAGCATTTCATTGCCCTGCACTTGAGATTTGAATCTGAAGTTTTCATGTATATTTAACTATATTATTGATGATCGAGAACAAAAATCTTTAACTCTTGTTAGTTTATAATTCTTGTGAATGATTGTAAGAATTATTGTTGGTGTAATAAATGAAACATTGATTGTTATTGTTGAATTAAGTGTTTATTAGTTCACATTAATTTTTATTTATTTGATTTCTTGGTTATAATTTATATAATTTGAAGTAGGTGCAACAAGAAAAAAAATAAAAATAAAAATGCCCTTAGATAGCGCATAATAAGCGCCATGTAAGATAATTTCTCGAAATTAAAAAAGGCCCTTAGATAGCGCATAAAAAAAGCGCTATAGGAGATACTAAGCTTAGATAGCGTAAAATAAGCATTATGTTAACTAGCATAGCGGTAGCTTACATAGCGCTTTTATGCGCTATCCAAGCCAAAAAAACGCGCTATCCAAGGCCAATTCTGTACTAGTTGATTGCATTCGCCGCCACTATGCTCGTTAACGACTGCTGGTACTATTCCGGCGGTGATTGCGCCTTCAGTCCACTCGGACGGCTTTCTTTTCAGCCGCTCCCTGAAAACCCTCTCCTTGGTCCCCGCTCCAGAACCTTCCCGACCCAACCCACACGCATGAACCACGGGCTGGATCCTCAGTCGAGCCGAATTTCGTCAAAAGTTTAAGGCTCCACAACTCTCAGTGACCGATGCGAAGTGCAAAGTACACCCTAAACCGTCAATTCCGCCCTTCGCGGGTCATGTGCCAAGTTGGAGCTACTCCAAAATTAGCACACTTGGGCCACTAGTTGCATGGATGGCCCAATAGTCCACTTAGTTGGCCCAAGGAGGGAACCATTTGATGATTCCTCCTTAGATGGATTCACTTAAATACTCTCATTACATTCATTCATAAAGCAATGCGGGATAACCATTTCATATCCCATAAACTCTTCATTTACCCACTTTAACTTGCATACTGTGGACATTAATTTCTCATTCACCCGGAATTGGTTTTGAGAAAATAAATATACCACATTAAAGCTTATTTGTGTTGATTATAAAAAATCAAAATAAGATAAACATTCCGAAACAGAGAGAGTATACTGCTTTATATGAATTGTTTAGGCATCTTTGTCTTTGCCTCTTTTGTCATATGGGAAATAGAGCCCCAATGCGGATCATTAGAAATCAGATAGAAGTCTAGTCTAACACAATCACGAACAATCTCGTTAAAATTCTGACAAATTTTAACTGTCGCCCATCCGTGGTAAGTTGCAAATGAGATCAATTCTCAAACATAGAGGTGGGTTTCGAGGTAAAAATAGGTCGAGGGTGCAAAAGTCTGATCGGGTCGATACTCTGGGGAGGAAATGGTATCTTTGCCAAAATTAAGTAAGACACAAAATTTAGATTCCACCGACACCCTCATCTATAATAATTAACTCATAAGACTTCTTTGTCTATTATAATTGACTAATAAGTCCTTTTTTTTTCATTTTTTCACATTATTAAATTCTAGTAAAATCACTTATTTATAAAAATGTCACATTATTAAATTCAATGTAAGACACAAAATTTCAAAAATCCCACCGACACCCTCATCTATAATAATTAACTCATAAGACTTCTTTGTCTATTATAGTTGACTAATAAGTTTTTTTTTTTTCATTTTTTCACATTATTAAAATTCTAGTAAAATCACTTATTTATAAAAATATCACCAGTTAAGTCACTTATTTACAGAACTGCCATCTCACAACTAGTGCAATTCTTATAGTTAAAGTATAAGACCAATTCACCTCTTATAATTTCTAATTCAGCTTTAAGACAATTATTTCAACAAAACAAAAATCAAAGATTTCAATAATAGCCACAAATTAATCTCGTAATTCACATATTATAACTCTTATACCTAAAGTATAAGACCAATTCCCTTTTATAATTCAGCTATAAGAAAAAAATTCAAACGAAAAAAATTAAAAGTTCCATTAATGCAATGAATTATTCTGATAATATACACATTACACTCTTATACTGTATCTGTTATGAGACAATTTTTTTCAAACAAAAAGATTAAAAAAACAAGCGACCAGGTGCTTGGTCGGAGATATATGGAAATGGTTGGCTACAATGCCACTGGATAAAAAAGTGGGCACCGGAGAGAGATTGACAGAAAATAATCGTATTGCCGGTGAATGAGGAAGCGGATCTGGAGGGGGCGCCGACGCCAGAGGAAGGAAGAGAGCTAGGTCTAGAGAGAGATCTGAGACGAGGAAGGTCGCCTGAGTTGCTGGCAGACGTCAGATTCGATAGTCGGCTTGAGGAGGACGTTGGATCTGATATAGTGTATTTCGCGAGAGAAGAAGAAAAGGCACCGGAGATGGATCGGCAACTTAGGGTTTCGTTTCAGCCTAGGGTTTCATCAGATCTGACTCAGATTTAGGCCGAAAGAAAATGCCGCAGTTGAGAGGCATGGCAGCGCAAATGAGAAAGGACAAAGTGAGAAGAGGGAGGCGGTCGTTGCCGATCGCGGTTGTCGGAGGCGGTTCGAAGAGAGAGAGAGAGAAAGAGGGAGAGAGAGAATCGTGAGTTTTTTTTTTGTGTGTGTGTGTGCATGTGTGTTTTTAGAGAGAAAATGAAGAGATAAAAAATGAGAAGAGAGATGAGGGAGGTAAGGGGTGTCTGAGGAATATGATTTGGGAAAAAAAATCTTTTTTTTTTAAAGATATAAAAAAGGTCTCTCCTTAAAAAAAAAAAAAAAACATAAAAAAAAATGACATACGAGACGGAGGGGGGAGGCTTGTGAAATTTTTCATTTTATGATTGAAACTAAACTTTCTATGCCAAAATGATAGTCCCATTTAATTAATTTTAACTGAATTTTAACAAAAGATTTAGAAAAAAAAAACTATCTAAAGGACTAAAACAACTTATTCTTTCAAAAAAAAATGTTATTAGCACACCATTAACTATACTATCAATATATATATATATATGTATATATATTTTAACTTTTTTTCTTGACTTTCATTAATTAAATTAATCTATATTATTGGTAAAAGTTCACTTTGATAGCTAAGAGAAACTTATTTCCGGAAGAAATGGAGTATTTATGGGAATAGAAATTAGGGGCAAGGAAAGACTAATATTAGGGGCATAAAAAAGTCGCAAAATTTTGCTCACAAAATCTTAGGTGTGATGATTTTATTGGTGTTTTTAATTAGAGTGTGGGGGTCCACTATCGATCGATGCAACCAATAAAATATTGCTAACACATGTGAGCAAGATTTTGCGATTTTATTTTGTGCCCCTCATTGCTCGCAAGGAAAAATTACACGTTATAAGGGCAACCAAACTTGCCCTTTAAACACTGGACTTAGCAAGTCCACGGAGGAGTGGATTTCTTACAATCGAAATATATGAAGACGGATTTGGGGAAAAGATGTCCTCATCTCAAACTAGTCAATTTTCATTCATTTACAATGACAGATAACATCCTCTTTTCATATTACAAAATGGCAACAAATTTCATTATGCACCCCAGTTGATTTAGTGGTGAGATCAGGCTGTACATACAGATTTCCAAGACAAGCTGGTTAGGTCATTCACAAATGGTAGTGGCTGTCGGTCCGAGTTCAATTTCATCTAGGATCGTAGAGGGAAAAAAGTGAACGAAATCAAGAATATTAGTAGAGGGTTTAAGCCCAGTCCCTTTCACTGGGCGAACAAACAAACAAATGATATTGCATTTTAATGATAGTATTGTTTTAGGTGAATCAATAACAAAAGTTGATTTTCGTTAGTATAATTAAATAAACTTAAAATCCTTTCTCATAGTTCCTTCGTAGTAACCACAAAAAAAGTGGGAAGGTCATTTTGGGACGGAGGGAGTATAACCAATTGTCTTCTCCAGAAGTTTGAAGGCTATTTACGGAAGTAAGCATTTACAAATGCAGAACTGCTTGCTATGTACATACAGAAAAGAATATAAGTAGCATGGATATCTTGATTACGCCATTTAAAAGTTCCTGACTATATATAAACTACTTCTGGTTTAGTTAGGTTAACTCTTATCGTGCCATTTAAAAGTTGGTGATAATGTACCTGACAATATGTAGTCTTATCACTGCAGCTCTACCATTTGGAGGGAACACAATCAATATAATGACACCACCCACAGTACTTGTTAGCATTTATTCCACGAATAACTGCTATGATAACTCCAGCAAGTCTGCACATGAGTATCATACTGCAAGAAAACTGAAAAAAGAAAGCAACTAATCCTCATTAAAGAGAGAAAACTCACACAAGACTGTAGAGAACAAGGAAAATGCTTCTCATCACAGGTTTGTCCAGCTTCTGTCCAAGTTTGGCAGAACATTTAGCATCGTAATCAAATAAGCCTCCATTAGTGTGAACCTTTGGATGTATCTGAGGGCTGAAAACAAGCACAAAGCCAAGAAAGAACCCCGACAAAAATCCTCCAATATTTGACAAATTGTTGACATAAGGTAGCAGACCAAGGACGAAATTGATTGAAAAGATAAAAAAAACCAAAGCCATAAAAGCTGCAAACTGCACTCAAAGATTAAAAAAAAAAAAAGTGTCAGACCCCAAGGAAAAGGAACAAAAAACAGAATTCTTGGAAAAGTGGGCTTATATTTGAACATAATTTAAACCTTTCCAGTGTAAAATTTCCTGTTGCGGAGAAATCCAGAAATCATGGCGCCAAGCAACCCAAAAAGAGCACTGGAAGAGGAAACTGATGGTCTATCTTGAAGAAAAAGTACAGCCATCAAGCTACCAGTGAAAGCGGATACAATGTAGATAACTCCAATTCGTACTGTTAAATAAACAGACAAACAAAGATATATTTTATGATCCATCCTAATCATGTAGTAGTAAATAATGTAAGGAACAGAAAACTTACATGATCCAAACTCTTGCTCTAAGTGAATACCAACAAATATTACGCAGGAGAGGTTGATGATGAGGTGCACAACCCCTGAATGCAACCATGGACACGTGAACACACGCCAAACTTCATGATGCCTTGCAAGATACCTCTCACGAAGAGCCCCCATTTGATCCAACCTGCAGTAAAAAGAATATATTTAGCATAAACTGTGGACCATTGCTACACATGAACCAAGTTCAGGACTTGACGTTACATTCTAGTTACAGAACAACAATCTTTTTTGTGCAAAAAAACTAAATAAATACAGTACTAATTTTCTTGACCTAATATGTACTTGAATGTTATGGAGTCTAGAAGCTATTTCACAAGAAGATCATATGCGCCAATATATTACAGGAGACACTATAAATCTCACTCAAGTCTAAGTGGTTATAATGAGTCAAAGAACATAGGAACTTTATGGAAATACCAGTAAGATAACTGAATGCATCTCGTTATCCAGACCCAAAATCATGTAACGCTGTTACCTTAATGCTAAATTTATCCTTCAAGGTAATGCACAATCATTCCATGCAAGCAACAAACAAACACAAAATGGAAAAGCAAGATTTAGGTTAGACAACTGAAACCATCTAATCTGACAACCAAAAGTACATTTTCTTCCTAAGATTTTTTCTTCAAGAAACCTACATTAGAAAATAATGAAAAATATATGTTATAAACAACAAGAGTGAATATAAACAACAGTTAGACGAAATTCTCAGTAAATTTCAGTTTCCCCCAAGTTTCTCAGCAACCAGACGGGGGAAAAACCACACTATTTAGGCAAGATTCTAAAATCCAATCAAATAACTTACCAGAAACCCTAATTTGTACTTAACAAATTAACTTTCCTATTGACCAAACAGAAATAAATGCAAAATCCATTTAATAAAGTAATGAAGGGAAACTGACGCAGAAGTATACAATGATTCCTGGATATGACAAACGCAGCATCAGTAATTTGACCAAACAAATTAAATAAATTTGGATGATTTTACAAGTTGATTGCCGAGCATTCCTATCTAAACACATGCAAATCTATACGTAATACGTTGACCATGCTCAAATATTACACAAAATCTTGTAAAAAACGTGTTTTACACTAACTATGTGTAAAACGTGTTTTTCAAATAACGGCTTAAGAGGGATTAAAAGAGGCGGTGGCAATTTTGTAAATAAGTGGAACTCATGGAAATCTCGGCAGGCACATTTTAAAACAAGAGGAGGCATTTTTCAATACTTCACAGCAGGCATATTTTAACTCTAGAGGAGGCACTTTTTTAGAGCAGGCATGTTTTAACTCTAGAGGAGGCACTTTTTTTGAACTTTTAACAGTGCTTTTTTTGAGAAAAAATAAGTGCCTGCTCTAGTTAAAAAATGTGTCTCCTGCAGTTTCAAAACATGCCTCCTCCAGTTTCAAAACATGCCTCCTGAGATTTTTTTGAACTTTTAACATTGTCTTTTTTAAAGAAAACAAATGCCTGCTCTAGTTTAAAAATGTGCCTCCTGCAGTATGAAAATATGCCTCCTCCAGTTTTAAAACATGCTTGCTTTAAAATTTAGAAGTGCCTCTTTGAAAAAAATGCATGTTATAGTTTTACAAAGTGCCTGATGTGGAGTTCAAAAATATGCCTCATTCAGTTTCATAATATGCCTCCTGCAGTTTTAAAAAATGCCTCCTGAGATTTCATAAGTTTCAAATATTTACACTTATGCCACCGCGTCTCTTAAACCCTACTTGCCGTTATTAATAAAACACGTTTTACACTAAGCCTAGTGTAAAACGCGTTTTACAAGAGACTTACTCCAAATATTATGATCATCTGGAACCGAAACTTTCAACAAGCCCCGTCACTTCTTATGAATTCAAAGTTGGTTGACTGAAGATGCATCACTAGTTTTCACCAATCAGCCTCTTCTGAAAGTAGATCGTTTCTGCAGCTCCACCAGTTGCTCGAGAGATACCAGGGTCCACCTACCCTCAACTTGGGCATAGACCTTTTGATTGAGAGAGTCTACCATTATGCTAATGTTACCAAAGGAATAGATTTGATGACCATCTTGCATTCTGCCAGGTTTGGGCTTAAATAACAGACCTTCTTGCTGGGCATGAACTTCGATAACTTCTTTCAAGGTCAATTCACGTGCATTACCTGTGTCATCAGTCAGAGTTGCGGAGCCTCGCTGTTGGGCCTGGGCGGCTGCATTTTGAGCCTCAAATTGCCTTCGGTCAAACACTCTTGGTGGGTAGTTAATTTGCTCTCTCATACCAGGTTTTACAACCTCCATGCCTTCAGCAGCTTGGTTCATCATATCCAAACCCAGATTAAGCCGATATCGAACGTGTTCATTTGAAAGAAGTTCGGGCGGAATAAGATCCTTCCAACCCAAATACCAACTGGACACTTCTTCAAATTTTGGTTTTGAGCATAACCAATGATACAATACAAATTCCCACTTGTCGAAGAAAATATCCATTATATGAAGCATGTGATGGATGGGAATAACAGAAGCCCAAGTCCGCACCCAGTTAAACTGATCAAGCTTTTGATCTGCTGGATTCACTTCAAAACTCTTGATGACTTCCAGCAATTTCGGGACAATATATCGAACCATTATTTGTTCCCAGCTGTTTGGATCAAAAACAGTCTTCCAAGGTGACAAAATATAGTAAGCAGACATATCATTTGGTTGCCAAGCATGAAGAACACTCTCCAGTTTGTTGCGGATTACGTGATGAAGAGTCTCTAACTTGTGTCCTAACAATGGTAACCATGGATGCACCCAGGAATGAATAGGGATAGTCTCCCTACGTGGGTCCCATGAGTTCACGGCCGCAGACAATTTTGGCATGACAACATTATCCAAAATAGATTGAAGTGCAGAAGGAGGGAGCAACTTTTCCCAAGATTCCAAAAACCGAAGCATTGGTTCAGGGTCCCTTGCTTGCCAAGAGTTACTCCCAGATATCCTCACAGCAGGAAATACAACTTCCATAAACAGCTGGGTATAAGGTGAATCAAAACCATCTTCTCCTTGTAACAAGCTCTTCCAAGATGATAGGACTCCTAGCCCATGTACCGGATTTAAGAGTGGGTCCCAACCTTGAAATACCCTAATAAACAATGGCAAAGCATATCCACATGCAATACAAGACAAGTTACATAGCTTGTAATCATCAGAATACCGTCTCTGCAAGTCCCCGAATGACTTTGCAAGTGAGTCCAAAGTCAATGTTCCCATCAGGTTTTCGTTACCTATCCATTCCAACACACCAGCAATCTCTTCCATGCTATCTAGTTGCTTTTTCTGACGCGCAGCATCGACTTTGAGCCTCTCCTTCTCTTTCTGCAAACTGACCACTGTTTCCATCTCATTTCTCAAGTCCCGGTCTATTTTCTGTATATCGAGCTCAGCCAAGTCAAGAATCAATCTGAGATTATGTTGGAGTTCGGGCATTGGGATGTCATTCTCCCTTGCTTTTTCTTCGGCATTTAAATTCTCCAGATTTGTCAGCACCCGAACTTGTGGTCCCCTCATATCAAACACCTTCTGAACAACTTCAAAGCCCTGCTCTTGCTTTTTGGTCAGTAACTCTTCTGCAGTTACATAAACCACCTTCTTTTTTACCCGACCATGCTTTGACCACAGCTTTTCCTTCTCCTTCAGGTGATCCCCAACAGTGGGTCCCGTGTGAAGCAAAGACTTCTTCTCCTCAGATTCAGGTAATGCTGATACCTTAGCCTCTTTGTAATCATTAAAACCCATTCCCATTAGCTTGGGCCGCAACTTGGCCTCAATTGGAGCTACAATCCCTTGTTCATTCTTTCCAAGCCCACCTCCTTTGTAGCCCATCTTCTCAAGCAACTTCATCCCGATTCCTCTGGTGTGCTTCTCAAATACACCCACATCTCCCTGCTCTGGTTCTTTCTTTCCTACCAGGGAAGACTTTTTGGTCGATCTGACCTTCTCTATCTCCTTTTCACGACGCTGCTGTGCGCCTTCCTTGATCTTCCTCCCAAAAGCAGTAGGAAGGAAATCAATTTCATCGTTATCATTAGCCACTTCTTCAAGATCATTCACATCCTTAGTTGAAGAGCTTGGATGGAAACCTAGGCCAGATGGGCCAGAATTGGATGCTCCAAGACCTAAACCATCTTCATTGTCATCTTTTGAAATTCGATCAATCTCTTGGTTGGGCATGACAGTACCGCTTGAGATAAAATTCAGAGGCTTGGTGAGGTCAGCCTTTTTGGAGAGATCTTTCCTCCGTTTTCTGCTGGAGCTTCCATCATCATAATCAGAGTCACTGTCGGCAAAGATGCCATAGAGAACATCATCCTTGGTCTGGTGCCGCTTTTCCTTGCGTTTCCCATAAAACTCTCCACCAATCCACTGACCATCATCATAATCGTTTTCCATTCCGAACCTTTCCATGTCCTGACGCTCATCCATATTTCCTCCTTTTTCTCCTGTACAGAGAGATGTAGGCTAATCAAAAAATCCATCCATTCAAACACTAGCAAAGCCCTAAAACTTTCTTTAAACGGTAAACCAATTAAAATTCCATTTGTTTAACCCAATCTTCAACAAATAAGCAACTAAATTTTTAAGAAAGGAATAATGACCATGTCAATACTTTGCATGACGTGAGTCATGGCCACTACAGATTATGTGAGGAGGACTTCAAAAAACTGAACCTAACCAATATAAAGGAAGAATTATGTAACAGCTAACAGCACCAACAAAAGATTAATTTTTCCCCAGTTTGATAGAGGGAAAAAAAGAGTTCAACGAAGCTTTTATCTCATCTGGAACACTAGAATGGCTAAAGTTAGATAGAAGCGCCTAAATACACATTATTTCCCCAAAATCCAACCATTAAACCTGAAATAAATCTGACATAATGAATTTAATGATACTTTGAGACTTGAGAGAGTCCTTACCAGAGACGGAGACGACTATAACAATTGAACCCTAACAATAACAATAAATGCACTCACCTTCACCCACACGCGTTTTGCTTCACTGCCTCGACATCTCTCGCAAGTTTGCGATTGTTGCCATCGCCAAAGCAGCCTAGCCGGACTCTGCCCCACGGCACTACAGTTCTCCGCCTCTGTAGTGTCTCCGGTCGATTTCTTCTGAGTTCTTTGCTGCCTTCTCTTTCCAGTTTCCGATTACCATAGTCGTCTCCGTCTCTGGTAAGGACTCTCTCAAGTCTCAAAGTATCATTAAATTCATTATATCAGATTTATTGATTAGAAATAATTTCAGATTCAAGTCTTGGATTTCGGGAATAACTTGTACATTCAGATTTTAGGGTTGAATTTGGGGAAAATAATGTGAATTTTCAGGTTTAATGGTTGGATTTTGGGGAAATAATGTGTATTTAGGCGCTTCTATCTAACTTTAGCCATTCTAGTGTTCCAGATGAGATAAAAGCTTCGTTGAACTCTTTTTTTCCCCTATCAAACTGAGGGGAAAAATTAATCTTTTGGTGCTGTTAGCTGTTACATAATTCATCCTTTATATTGGTTAGGTTCAGTTTTTTGAAGTCATCCTCACATAATCTGTAGTGGCCTTATCCCTATGGTGGGGCCCACTGTACACTAATCACATAAGGATCCACTGAACCTAGTTCCGTAACTAATCAGTCACAGTTATACACTACCTCCATTTCTGGAGTCCACTACCCCCATTGCTGGAGTCCACTGACATAGTCACTGAATGCATATAAAACACTTTGGAAGGAAACATTCACTCTGCAGTGACTTTAGTATAACAATAACATTACAATCATTCGGGACAAAATAACACTGCAGTCACTTTAGTAAAACCCATATTTAGTCCAGTTTAGAAAACATTATTTGAAAAGGATTATTTTATTTTTAAAAGAAAGTAAAAAGAGTTTTAGAAGTATAATAACGATTTATTTGAAAACGCTAGAAAAGGTATAAGTCACTTACCTCGAACGGTCCAAGAAAACTAACTTATCCGTCCCTGCGACTTATAATTCTCTGAACCTATAAGGAAACGATAATCACTTATTAATGATAACCACTAAAGTATCATAATACATGAAATGAAACATTTCAAAATCTATCTTATTATGGTCATTACAGTTTGGTAGCAGGCTAATGTTGGTTAGGTTGCAATTAAGGTTCAGGTCCTAATTTACCAATTATATTGCTTACCCCTTGATGTTAATTAATTACATATTACTAACTCTTAGGAAATAATGATAACAATAACAGTAATCCCACAATTGAATCCACCCCTTACTAAAACATTAGCTGGACATGAAAGAAAAGAATTCTAGGCTTTAATGATTAATCGACCGTCCCCCCCCCCCCCCCCCCCCATAAGTGGTAGAAAATATATAGCTATTCTTTACTAAGAGCTAATCCAATTCAATTGCTTAAGTCACCCATCAAGAGTGCTAACCAGGAACCCTAACAATGAATGACTCGACCACTGTAACCAAGAAACTCACCTCAAATCCTTGTTTACTAGCACAATTTGCTGTTTCGACGGAATAAAGCAATTCCTCTGTTATGTTTTGGGGTTTCGGTTAAGTTTGGGGTTAGTTTTGAAATAAAGTTTGTGATGCCGTTTTTTAGTTCAGTTAGTTAGAATAGCTATTAGCTACGTCGTCGTTTGGATATAGGGGGTCGGTTGTCATTTATGTTGTTAAGGGAGGGCAATATAGTCCAACCATGGTTTAGCGGTTTAGGGCCAACTGATGCTACACGTTATATACAACGTGATTATGCTTGTTCAAGGATTACGAATGAAATAAACAAAATTCCTGAATCTCTCTCTATCCTCTAAATCTATCCTCTTCCCCAAATTTCTCAAATTCTATTCTCTTCTAAATCCCTCTGATTCTTAATTGAATCCTTCTATTTCTTCTTTACCTAGTCTAATACTTAATTCTCTCACTTCAATTTTCCATTTCAATTCTCAATCAAATTGGATTATCAACCCAGTTCATAACAAATGGTATCCAGAGCTTTCTCAGTCGGAGGTGCCTGTGGGAAAATGGAGCCTTGCTATGAAACAAAGGTGTGGAGAATTTTTCAACAATTCGATGGCAATCGAGACGGGGTTCTTAATCGAGATGAAGTGGAAGCTCTTTTTATGGCCATAAACCCCATGGTTGAAATTATTGATGAGTTTTTCAATCCTTATATTGATGACATCTTTGATGAATATGGTGAAATCATTGATGGTATGGAAGGGTTGACATATACGGGTTTGTTGATTAGCTACTACGACGGATCTGGCGATGTGGATCGTGATTTTGCTACATTAGTGCTTGGCCGGAAGTCAAATGAAGATGGTGATGTGAAGGCTGAAGAAGATGGTAAATCATTCATTGACAGTGGGAATTCTAAAAGTTCGTATGAGCTAGTTGATGAGGTAATTACTAATCATGTTGACAGTTTAGTTAATGTTGTTCCTGATGATTGTAAAATGGATTTGAAAACAAATGATTTTGAGGTCCAAGTTGACAAAAAGGGGGTAGATGTGGATTGTTATTTGGGTGAAAAATTCTCTCGAATTAGGACTGGGAGTAGTTCCATTTTTGGAGCTAAACCTGACTCGTATACAGATCGTATTCATGGAAACTCTGGTTGCTTGAATGATGCACAAAAGGTGTTTGATAATATGTCTGACAAGATCATTTTCACATGGAACCCTATTAATAGTGCATTAACTGATGCTGGTGGTTTGGATAAACCTAGGAGGGTTTTTGAACTGTTATCCATGCCTGATCAATATACAGGGAATTCAATGGTGTTGGGTTTTGCTCAAGGACGGAAGTTTGAGCAGTCATTAGAGTATTTTGTTGGTATGGATGGAGATGTTATGCTTGATCATTTCTCATTGGGAAGTACTCGTAGTGCATGTGTCGGATTGAGGAATCTGCAGTTAATTGGTGGATTTAAGAGTGTAGCAAAAGTTTGTTGCATTTTTATTTCAGAAATGCGGGTTGATTTAAAGGAGTTTAGGAAAAAAATCAGGAGTGGTAGGCTTGGTTTAAGAGATGAGAAGGAATCATCGTTACAGTTTTTATGGGATCCAGGAGGATATAGAATGAATAGTGAGCCAGACTTGTGCAACTATCAGCAAGTAAATGTGACTTATGCCAAATATTTGATGAAGATCTATGCTACTTTTGAAAGTGAATTTGAGAGAAATGGAAAAACTGAAGTGGAGCATGCAAAACATTCGAGAAAAGACATTCCGGAGGCACCAATAGGATTGGTACGCGATGTAGCTATGAAGTTAAAGGATGGTGGCTCAATTGTATTACTGAACAAGGATTTCAACTTGGCTATGAGTTTATGGGTTGTCATTAACCTGGAAAGTTTTGTTGAAAATGCTCTGCTATTTTATTTTTGGGATCCTAGTTGGCTCTCTACATTTTTTGAAACTAAAGAAGGAGTAGGAAACCGACGATTGCATGCTGCTGGTATTTCAATCCATGCTCTAGTGTAGCAGAATGAGGCTTGGAATCTCTACCTTATTCCTACTCCAAGCATGACACTAAGTCTTCTTGTGTCCCCGTTAATTCCAGAAGCTGGTGCTAGTGTTGTATCGCAGTTTTACATTGATGAAAATAAGGATGAGTATATCCACACTGCCAGTTGGGTGTGTGATCGGACTCCATTGTTGTTGGCTCAAGGATTTGATGAAGTAATCTGCTTCACCGATGCTGGCAAGGAGAAGATACAAGAAGCCACTCTGCATGCGGGAATCAGAATGTGCGTAACGTTCATATTCATTTTCAAAACCAACATTCGCGAAAGGGGTTCTATTGTAGCTGAGTTAGAGACTATTGCTGTTACACCCAACCGCAGCATAGCTCCTATAGTCGCTGCACTTTTCTGCGTGTTATTAAACACTTTCAGCAAGTTTGTGGTTGCTGGTATAAGAATTCCCGTGTGGCGGAGATGGAATTATTGGGAAAATTCAGTAACATGGTGCTTGTATGGTCTTCTAACTTCTCAATATGATGATGTGAATGAGCTGGTTAACAAAATTGATGAGGTTCAATTATCCATGATAAAGCAGTCACTTGAAGACCAGTTTGGGTATTGGCGTGAGTTCTTGGGAGGTCTGGCATGTATTGGTACTGATTTTATATCAGAAATTCGTTTAAGGTTGATTAGATTTATCAGAATTTTTTTGATGGATATTCATTACAAATGTGGGTTTTTCGAGTTTGCGAGCTGGGTTTGTGCTAAGTCAAAAGAGAAAGATCTACATACAGGTACTTTTATGGTTTGGGGTTGGATTGTTATGGTACGGCTGCACGCCTGGGCATACAATACTGAAACGATTAGGGTAACGGTGATGATTCACAGAGGCGTTAAAGGCTTGCTCACGCCTCCAACAGTTGCAGCAACCCCTGTTATTGTACTTCCAGTGCCTTACAAAAATGCTGATGTGCAAGCAATCTTAGATGCATGTGCTGCCACTATGAAGGCTTTGGGTGAACAAGGCACTTGTCCTGATACTTTTCAAGATTATTATTGGGTTGACTCTAGTTTGTTCTATGCTAAGTGTGAAATAAAGTGTAGCTGCAGGATTGCCAAGTGGCCTAAGGGAATTGGTTAAATCCTTGAGGACAAGGATTTTTTCAAGGAGTGGGGAATGTTATGTTTTGGGGTTTCGGTTAAGTTTTGGGTTAGTTTTGAAATAAAGTTTGTGATGCCGTTTTTTAGTTCAGTTAGTTAGAATAGCTATTAGCTACGTCGTCGTTTGGATATAGGGGGTCGGTTGTCATTTATGTTGTTAAGGGAGGGCAATATAGTCCAACCATGGTTTAGCGGTTTAGGGCCAACTGATGCTACACGTTATATACAACGTGATTATGCTTGTTCAAGGATTACGAATGAAATAAACAAAATTCCTGAATCTCTCTCTATCCTCTAAATCTATCCTCTTCCCCAAATTTCTCAAATTCTATTCTCTTCTAAATCCCTCTGATTCTTAATTGAATCCTTCTATTTCTTCTTTACCTAGTCTAATACTTAATTCTCTCACTTCAATTTTCCATTTCAATTCTCAATCAAATTGGATTATCAACCCAGTTCATAACAAATGGTATCCAGAGCTTTCTCGGTCGGAGGTGCCTGTGGGAAAATGGAGCCTTGCTATGAAACAAAGGTGTGGAGAATTTTTCAACAATTCGATGGCAATCGAGACGGGGTTCTTAATCGAGATGAAGTGGAAGCTCTTTTTATGGCCATAAACCCCATGGTTGAAATTATTGATGAGTTTTTCAATCCTTATATTGATGACATCTTTGATGAATATGGTGAAATCATTGATGGTATGGAAGGGTTGACATATACGGGTTTGTTGATTAGCTACTACGACGGATCTGGCGATGTGGATCGTGATTTTGCTACATTAGTGCTTGGCCGGAAGTCAAATGAAGATGGTGATGTGAAGGCTGAAGAAGATGGTAAATCATTCATTGACAGTGGGAATTCTAAAAGTTCGTATGAGCTAGTTGATGAGGTAATTACTAATCATGTTGACAGTTTAGTTAATGTTGTTCCTGATGATTGTAAAATGGATTTGAAAACAAATGATTTTGAGGTCCAAGTTGACAAAAAGGGGGTAGATGTGGATTGTTATTTGGGTGAAAAATTCTCTCGAATTAGGACTGGGAGTAGTTCCATTTTTGGAGCTAAACCTGACTCGTATACAGATCGTATTCATGGAAACTCTGGTTGCTTGAATGATGCACAAAAGGTGTTTGATAATATGTCTGACAAGATCATTTTCACATGGAACCCTATTAATAGTGCATTAACTGATGCTGGTGGTTTGGATAAACCTAGGAGGGTTTTTGAACTGTTATCCATGCCTGATCAATATACAGGGAATTCAATGGTGTTGGGTTTTGCTCAAGGACGGAAGTTTGAGCAGTCATTAGAGTATTTTGTTGGTATGGATGGAGATGTTATGCTTGATCATTTCTCATTGGGAAGTACTCGTAGTGCATGTGTCGGATTGAGGAATCTGCAGTTAATTGGTGGATTTAAGAGTGTAGCAAAAGTTTGTTGCATTTTTATTTCAGAAATACGGGTTGATTTAAAGGAGTTTAGGAAAAAAATCAGGAGTGGTAGGCTTGGTTTAAGAGATGAGAAGGAATCATCGTTACAGTTGTTATGGGATCCAGGAGGATATAGAATGAATAGTGAGCCAGACTTGTGCAACTATCAGCAAGTAAATGTGACTTATGCCAAATATTTGATGAAGATCTATGCTACTTTTGAAAGTGAATTTGAGAGAAATGGAAAAACTGAAGTGGAGCATGCAAAACATTCGAGAAAAGACATTCCGGAGGCACCAATAGGATTGGTACGCGATGTAGCTATGAAGTTAAAGGATGGTGGCTCAATTGTATTACTGAACAAGGATTTCAACTTGGCTATGAGTTTATGGGTTGTCATTAACCTGGAAAGTTTTGTTGAAAATGCTCTGCTATTTTATTTTTGGGATCCTAGTTGGCTCTCTACATTTTTTGAAACTAAAGAAGGAGTAGGAAACCGACGATTGCATGCTGCTGGTATTTCAATCCATGCTCTAGTGCAGCAGAATGAGGCTTGGAATCTCTACCTTATTCCTACTCCAAGCATGACACTAAGTCTTCTTGTGTCCCCGTTAATTCCAGAAGCTGGTGCTAGTGTTGTATCGCAGTTTTACATTGATGAAAATAAGGATGAGTATATCCACACTGCCAGTTGGGTGTGTGATCGGACTCCATTGTTGTTGGCTCAAGGATTTGATGAAGTAATCTGCTTCACCGATGCTGGCAAGGAGAAGATACAAGAAGCCACTCTGCATGCGGGAATCAGAATGTGCGTAACGTTCATATTCATTTTCAAAACCAACATTCGCGAAAGGGGTTCTATTGTAGCTGAGTTAGAGACTATTGCTGTTACACCCAACCGCAGCATAGCTCCTATAGTCGCTGCACTTTTCTGCGTGTTATTAAACACTTTCAGCAAGTTTGTGGTTGCTGGTATAAGAATTCCCGTGTGGCGGAGATGGAATTATTGGGAAAATTCAGTAACATGGTGCTTGTATGGTCTTCTAACTTCTCAATATGATGATGTGAATGAGCTGGTTAACAAAATTGATGAGGTTCAATTATCCATGATAAAGCAGTCACTTGAAGACCAGTTTGGGTATTGGCGTGAGTTCTTGGGAGGTCTGGCATGTATTGGTACTGATTTTATATCAGAAATTCGTTTAAGGTTGATTAGATTTATCAGAATTTTTTTGATGGATATTCATTACAAATGTGGGTTTTTCGAGTTTGCGAGCTGGGTTTGTGCTAAGTCAAAAGATCTACATACAGGTACTTTTATGGTTTGGGGTTGGATTGTTATGGTACGGCTGCACGCCTGGGCATACAATACTGAAACGATTAGGGTAACGGTGACGATTCACAGAGGCGTTAAAGGCTTGCTCACGCCTCCAACAGTTGCAGCAACCCCTGTTATTGTACTTCCAATGCCTTACAAAAATGCTGATGTGCAAGCAATCTTAGATGCATGTGCTGCCACTATGAAGGCTTTGGGTGAACAAGGCACTTGTCCTGATACTTTTCAAGATTATTATTGGGTTGACTCTAGTTTGTTCTATGCTAAGTGTGAAATAAAGTGTAGCTGCAGGATTGCCAAGTGGCCTAAGGGAATTGGTTAAATCCTTGAGGACAAGGATTTTTTCAAGGAGTGGGGAATGTTATGTTTTGGGGTTTCGGTTAAGTTTGGGGTTAGTTTTGAAATAAAGTTTGTGATGCCGTTTTTTAGTTCAGTTAGTTAGAATAGCTATTAGCTACGTCGTCGTTTGGATATAGGGGGTCGGTTGTCATTTATGTTGTTAAGGGAGGGCAATATAGTCCAACCATGGTTTAGCGGTTTAGGGCCAACTGATGCTACACGTTATATACAACGTGATTATGCTTGTTCAAGGATTACGAATGAAATAAACAAAATTCCTGAATCTCTCTCTATCCTCTAAATCTATCCTCTTCCCCAAATTTCTCAAATTCTATTCTCTTCTAAATCCCTCTGATTCTTAATTGAGTCCTTCTATTTCTTCTTTACCTAGTCTAATACTTAATTCTCTCACTTCAATTTTCCATTTCAATTCTCAATCAAATTGGATTATCAACCCAGTTCATAACAAATGGTATCCAGAGCTTTCTCGGTCGGAGGTGCCTGTGGGAAAATGGAGCCTTGCTATGAAACAAAGGTGTGGAGAATTTTTCAACAATTCGATGGCAATCGAGACGGGGTTCTTAATCGAGATGAAGTGGAAGCTCTTTTTATGGCCATAAACCCCATGGTTGAAATTATTGATGAGTTTTTCAATCCTTATATTGATGACATCTTTGATGAATATGGTGAAATCATTGATGGTATGGAAGGGTTGACATATACGGGTTTGTTGATTAGCTACTACGACGGATCTGGCGATGTGGATCGTGATTTTGCTACATTAGTGCTTGGCCGGAAGTCAAATGAAGATGGTGATGTGAAGGCTGAAGAAGATGGTAAATCATTCATTGACAGTGGGAATTCTAAAAGTTCGTATGAGCTAGTTGATGAGGTAATTACTAATCATGTTGACAGTTTAGTTAATGTTGTTCCTGATGATTGTAAAATGGATTTGAAAACAAATGATTTTGAGGTCCAAGTTGACAAAAAGGGGGTAGATGTGGATTGTTATTTGGGTGAAAAATTCTCTCGAATTAGGACTGGGAGTAGTTCCATTTTTGGAGCTAAACCTGACTCGTATACAGATCGTATTCATGGAAACTCTGGTTGCTTGAATGATGCACAAAAGGTGTTTGATAATATGTCTGACAAGATCATTTTCACATGGAACCCTATTAATAGTGCATTAACTGATGCTGGTGGTTTGGATAAACCTAGGAGGGTTTTTGAACTGTTATCCATGCCTGATCAATATACAGGGAATTCAATGGTGTTGGGTTTTGCTCAAGGACGGAAGTTTGAGCAGTCATTAGAGTATTTTGTTGGTATGGATGGAGATGTTATGCTTGATCATTTCTCATTGGGAAGTACTCGTAGTGCATGTGTCGGATTGAGGAATCTGCAGTTAATTGGTGGATTTAAGAGTGTAGCAAAAGTTTGTTGCATTTTTATTTCAGAAATGCGGGTTGATTTAAAGGAGTTTAGGAAAAAAATCAGGAGTGGTAGGCTTGGTTTAAGAGATGAGAAGGAATCATCGTTACAGTTGTTATGGGATCCAGGAGGATATAGAATGAATAGTGAGCCAGACTTGTGCAACTATCAGCAAGTAAATGTGACTTATGCCAAATATTTGATGAAGATCTATGCTACTTTTGAAAGTGAATTTGAGAGAAATGGAAAAACTGAAGTGGAGCATGCAAAACATTCGAGAAAAGACATTCCGGAGGCACCAATAGGATTGGTACGCGATGTAGCTATGAAGTTAAAGGATGGTGGCTCAATTGTATTACTGAACAAGGATTTCAACTTGGCTATGAGTTTATGGGTTGTCATTAACCTGGAAAGTTTTGTTGAAAATGCTCTGCTATTTTATTTTTGGGATCCTAGTTGGCTCTCTACATTTTTTGAAACTAAAGAAGGAGTAGGAAACCGACGATTGCATGCTGCTGGTATTTCAATCCATGCTCTAGTGCAGCAGAATGAGGCTTGGAATCTCTACCTTATTCCTACTCCAAGCATGACACTAAGTCTTCTTGTGTCCCCGTTAATTCCAGAAGGTGGTGCTAGTGTTGTATCGCAGTTTTACATTGATGAAAATAAGGATGAGTATATCCACACTGCCAGTTGGGTGTGTGATCGGACTCCATTGTTGTTGGCTCAAGGATTTGATGAAGTAATCTGCTTCACCGATGCTGGCAAGGAGAAGATACAAGAAGCCACTCTGCATGCGGGAATCAGAATGTGCGTAACGTTCATATTCATTTTCAAAACCAACATTCGCGAAAGGGGTTCTATTGTAGCTGAGTTAGAGACTATTGCTGTTACACCCAACCGCAGCATAGCTCCTATAGTCGCTGCACTTTTCTGCGTGTTATTAAACACTTTCAGCAAGTTTGTGGTTGCTGGTATAAGAATTCCCGTGTGGCGGAGATGGAATTATTGGGAAAATTCAGTAACATGGTGCTTGTATGGTCTTCTAACTTCTCAATATGATGATGTGAATGAGCTGGTTAACAAAATTGATGAGGTTCAATTATCCATGATAAAGCAGTCACTTGAAGACCAGTTTGGGTATTGGCGTGAGTTCTTGGGAGGTCTGGCATGTATTGGTACTGATTTTATATCAGAAATTCGTTTAAGGTTGATTAGATTTATCAGAATTTTTTTGATGGATATTCATTACAAATGTGGGTTTTTTGAGTTTGCGAGCTGGGTTTGTGCTAAGTCAAAAGAGAAAGATCTACATACAGGTACTTTTATGGTTTGGGGTTGGATTGTTATGGTACGGCTGCACGCCTGGGCATACAATACTGAAACGATTAGGGTAACGGTTACGATTCACAGAGGCGTTAAAGGCTTGCTCACGCCTCCAACAGTTGCAGCAACCCCTGTTATTGTACTTCCAGTGCCTTACAAAAATGCTGATTTGCAAGCAATCTTAGATGCATGTGCTGCCACTATGAAGGCTTTGGGTGAACAAGGCACTTGTCCTGATACTTTTCAAGATTATTATTGGGTTGACTCTAGTTTGTTCTATGCTAAGTGTGAAATAAAGTGTAGCTGCAGGATTGCCAAGTGGCCTAAGGGAATTGGTTAAATCCTTGAGGACAAGGATTTTTTCAAGGAGTGGGGAATGTTATGTTTTGGGGTTTCGGTTAAGTTTGGGGTTAGTTTTGAAATAAAGTTTGTGATGCCGTTTTTTAGTTCAGTTAGTTAGAATAGCTATTAGCTACGTCGTCGTTTGGATATAGGGGGTCGGTTGTCATTTATGTTGTTAAGGGAGGGCAATATAGTCCAACCATGGTTTAGCGGTTTAGGGCCAACTGATGCTACACGTTATATACAACGTGATTATGCTTGTTCAAGGATTACGAATGAAATAAACAAAATTCCTGAATCTCTCTCTATCCTCTAAATCTATCCTCTTCCCCAAATTTCTCAAATTCTATTCTCTTCTAAATCCCTCTGATTCTTAATTGAATCCTTCTATTTCTTCTTTACCTAGTCTAATACTTAATTCTCTCACTTCAATTTTCCATTTCAATTCTCAATCAAATTGGATTATCAACCCAGTTCATAACATCCTCCGAGTGCGATTTCCGTCTTCGATTGCCGTAAATTAAAACAAAACCCCGTTTCTTTCTCTCTATTCCTTCTTTCTCTCCGTCTACACTTCCGTTTCTAACTTCTCTTATTCAAGCGGCTGGCCCTAATTTCATACTCCCTCCGTCCCTATTTACCTTATAAAAATTGCCATTTTGGGTGTTCCTATTTACATTACAAAATCCCAAAAAGAAAACTTTTAAACATTTTTTAAATAATGGGACCCACTTGTCATACTCACAACAACTATTCACTTACTTTTTTCTACCCATTTTCTCTCTCCCACTCATCTACCTACACTCACAACACATCAACTTTACAATCATTTTCTTAATTTTTGTGCAAAGCCTCATTTTTGTAAGGTAAATAGGGACGGATGGAGTATATGCAACTCACGTTCTTTTATAAAAGGGTTAATGACAATTTAGGGCCTGAACTCCAGGGGTGCGTCTAAAAAGGGCCTGGGTTTTTTTTTTCCGCTAGATCAGGGCTCAATATCTAAATTTTTCGGCAGTTAAGGGCTTTTTGACGGAAATCGTTAGAAAAATCAGTTAAGTGCCATGTGCATGGCACGTGATCGACTAAATAGATGAATTTGTAATGATATTAGTTAGTAAGGGCTTTAGTGAAATTTTGAAACTCAAAAGGTTTAAAAATGAAATAAATATTTTTTCTAAAAAAATAATCATTTTTCTAAATAATCAAGTATAAAATAAAATAAGTAATTATCATATATAAAAAAAATTTATTGAAAAAAAATCAAAATTATTAAAAAAAAAAATCTAATAGCTATATTAAATATAAAAAGATTTAGATTATTTTCTAAATAATAAATTTAAAATAAAAAAATTATAAATAAATTTAAATTTTATTCTATGAACATACTAATAAATTACTCCCTCTGTCCCGCTTTAAGGTTCTTACTTTCTTTTTTATTTTGTCCCATTTATTTTAAGGTTCATACTAATAAATTTAAGGTCATTTTGGGACGGAGGGAGTGTAATATTCCTACTAACCATCACCACACCCACCGCCACCACCACCACCACCATTGACACCGCCATCTATGAACACCACCGTCAACACACCAAAACCACCGCCACCACCTTCATTCTCCCAGAACCACATCTTTAGAACTACAATCAAATTTCCAGCTCAATCTTAGAGGAAAAAATCAAAATTCCCAAAATCTGGGCTTCAATATCATTCAGGTTAAGATCTAGGTTTTCAAATATGGTTTTGTAAGAACCATATCTCATTTTGACAATGGCGTAGCAAACAGGGTGTCCTTCTCTGTCGAATCCGTTCATGTAAGCGACGATTCCTTCAGGTTCTTGGAAACCCAAATCCTCGTCGACAATGGCGTCGGCTTCGAAATCTTTCCGCCATTGAAGGCATTTGAGGAGCATTGTGAGTGATTCTTGGACACGTAAGTCTCTGGCGCAGAGGAATTTGAGGAGGACGATGTCTGATTTGTTGAAAGAATAGATGCCGGAGTTGTGTCCGGCGTCGCGGCAGACGGACGGCGATGGGAAATGGATCGGCGGGATAACCAGAAATGGGGCTGGAGTGGTGTGGTCCTGGCCAGCGTTGTTTGGAGCTAAAGGGAGAGGGAGGTGTTGGGTTTCCAAGTAACATGCGCAGCGGAATATAGCAATTAAAATTTTAAGAAAACCCAAAGCCATGGATCCGTTCATATGATTAAATCAAATACAACAAGATGAATAGAGGAATAACTAACCCTTGATGGCTATGAATTTTCTCTTGATCTTTGGTGGAGAAACTTGAAGACTTGATCACGATCACAAAGCTTGAACACGAACTTTGAAGATGATGATTTTCACCCTCTAGCGGTATCCACACTTCGAACGAATATCAAAGGAGCTTCTTTGATCTTGGTTGCTAGACCAAATATTATGAAACACACTTTCACAATACAATAAAGAACTATATGGAATTTATTTGTGAATTATTTTGTTCCTCAATCAATGATATCTTAGAACAAAATAAAATCTCTCTCAAACTCTTTGAGACTCACAAAAGCACTAGTTTATATGGTCTGGCCGAATTGGTGTTTTTATACACAATTAAGACCTATTCCAAATAGGTAACTTGTGTCGAAAACCATTCCTAATCGAATTGGGAAATTTCAAACCGGCATACCGGGCGCCCGCCTGGTACCCCCCGAGCGCCCGCTCATTTGGACAGAAAGTCCAATTCTTTTCTAGCTTGTTCAGGCGCTCGCCTGGTGCAACCCAAGCGCCCGCTTGGTTAACCAGGAGGCCCAGAACTTTCCAGAAATTCCTTGGAAGTCCTCCGACCCTAAATGCCAATATAGTCCTTTTATTTAAGATTCGTTCTATTGTGTGTGACCCTCTAGGATTATACTAAGTTGGCAATGGGCTCAAACATGATCCCATAAGATATGATTAGGTTCTAGCAAACCGTCATACCTACCCAAATAGTATAACTAGATACAAGTTCGCATTCCTTTAGAATATGTCACAATCCCTTTGTCCACGATGTCATTGAACACAAGTCATGGTCAAACAGTCAACTTGTTTTGTTCAATACTTTCTCGATTCCGAATATGTTGATAATTCAAATGCTATTGATCCAATCAATCCATTTGAGTCCGGCCGAACATTTCATCAACATCATTCCTTCGAGGGGCCCAAGCTTGACATCTCTCCGTGGAGGGACAAATCCATTTAGCTTATTATTCTTCCCAACGGGAATCCGATTATGCCAATCATACCCTTTATAACTACCGTGTTAAGGTAGCGTTTGAATATGTCAAACACAATGTTCATCAAGTGGAAGACTATAATAACTTCATGTCTAAGGATTCAAATGACATAACTAATATGAGATATATGTACGACATAGACCATGACATAAATCTCATACAGCGGGTCATGTCCAGTACCTTGTTCCAAACAAGTACCCATAAATCTAACATGATCATCCCATGATCATTTAGCCTTTATACTAGTGCTTAACAAGTACTAGGGACGGGGATTATTATAAGTAAACATGAACAACAATAATAATCAAAACATCTCTTTATTGATATGAAATAAATGATAACAATTACAACGTTTATTAAACGTGCCTAGGGCACCACTACCAACAATCTCCCACTTGCCCTAGGCCCAATCTCCCATGTATCTAATACCCATGGACCTAACATGACCATCATGTTTAGCTTGTGGAAGTCCCTTTGTTAGCGGGTCCGCAACATTGTCATCAGTAGGTACTTTGCATATATTTACGTCTCCCCTATCAACGATCTCTCGAATGATATGAAAACGCCTAAGTATGTGTTTGGATTTTTGATGTGCTCTTGGTTCCTTTGCTTGAGCAATAGCACCATTATTATCGCAATAAAAGTTTATTGGATTAGCAATACTGGGAACCACTTCAAGTTCAGTTATGAACTTCTTAATCCAAACAGCTTCCTTTGCAGCATCCGATGCAGCAATATACTCAGCTTCTGTTGTAGAATCAGCGGTTGTACTTTGCTTGGAACTCTTCCAGATTACAGCTCCACCATTTAACATAAACACAAAACCCGATTGCGATCGGCTATCATCTTTGTCGGTTTGGAAGCTTGCATCCGTGTAAGCATTTACAACGAGATCATCTTCCATTCCTCCATAGACCAAAAAGGAGTCTTTAGTTCTTCTCAAGTACTTAAGAATCGCTTTTACAGCTATCCAGTGATTTTCGCCAGGGTCGGATTGGTATCTACTTGTCATGCTCAAAGCATAAGATACATCCGGCCTAGTACAAATCATGGCATACATGATGGACCCAATTGCCGAAGCATATGGAACATCATTCATTTTCTCACGCTCATCGTTTGTCTTAGGACATTGAGTCTTGCTTAGAGAAATTCCATGTAACACTGGCAAGGTGCCTCTCTTGGAATTTTCCATACGAAATCTTCTAATGACCTTGTCAATGTATGTACTTTGGCTTAAACCAAGTAGCCTCCTTAATCTATCTCTATAGATCTTAATGCCAAGAATATATGCGGCTTCACCCATATCTTTCATTGCGAAGCACTTTCCTAACCAAGTCTTCACAGACTGAAGTGTAGGAATGTCGTTTCCAATGAGCAATAGTCATCCACATATAAAATAAGGAATAGCACTATGCTCCCACTAATCTTCTTGTATACACAAGGCTCATCTTCGTTCTTGATGAAACCAAACTCTTTGACCGATTCATCAAAACGGAGATTCCAACTCCTAGAAGCTTGCTTCAATCCATAGATGGATCTCTGCAATTTGCATACCTTAGAATCTTGTTCAAAACCTTCTGGTTGTGTCATATACACATCCTCTTGGAGTTTTCCATTCAGGAAAGCGGTTTTGACGTCCATCTGCCATATCTCATAGTCATGATATGCGGCAATGGCAAGCAAAATTCTTATAGACTTGATCATTGCTACGGGTGAAAAAGGTCTCATCATAGTCAATACCATGAACTTGCCTATAACCCTTCGCTACAAGCCTAGCTTTGTAAGTATGCACCTTCCCATCTATGTCAGTCTTCTTCTTGAAGACCCATTTGCATCCTATGGTTTTACACCTTCGGGCGCATCAATCAAATTCCAAACTTGATTGTCTTGCATGGATTGCAATTCGGATTCCATGGCTCCAAGCCACTTGTCCGAATCAGGAGAAGACATCGCCTCTTGGTAGGTTGACGGTTCATCATTCTCAATGATTTCTACCTCATTACTATCCGTTACGAGAAATCCATATCTCTCAGGCTCGGATCGTAACCTACTAGATCTGCGAGATGCTTGTGTATTTTGAACAGGTTCCACAACTCCTTGTGGTTCTTGTTCTTGTTCCACTATTGGTTCAATGTTATTTTCTGGGTCTCGAATTTCTTCAAGATTTATTTACTCCCACTGATTTCTTTGGAGAGAAACTCTTTCTCTAGAAAGACACCAGTTCGGGCAACAAACACTTTGTTGTCCTCTTGGTTGTAAAAGTAATATCCTTTAGTTTCCTTAGGATATCCCACGAAAATACATTTATCAGATTTGTGTGCTAGTTTATCAGAGATAAGTCTCTTGACATAAACTTCGCAACCCCAAATCCTCATGAAAGATAAACTAGGTTTCTTTCCAGTCTACATCTCATATGGTGTCTTTGGAACCGATTTAGTTGGAACTTGATTTTGTGTGAAAGCAGCGGTTTCTAGGGCGTAACCCCAAAAGGATATTGGAAGATCAACTTGACTCATCATTGATCGAACCATGTCTAACAAAGTCCGATTTCTCCTCTCAGACACACCATTCCATTGTGGTGTTCCGGGCGGAGTCAATTGTGAAACTATTCCACAATTCTTTAGATGATCATCAAATTCTTGACTTAAGTATTCACCACCTCGATCTGATCGAAGTGCATTTATACTTTTGCCAAGTTTTTTTTCTATTTTATTTTGAAATATTCTAAATATCTCAAATGCTTTACTTTTATGTTTCATTAGGTAAACATACCCAAATCTACTATAATCATCAGTGAAGGTTATGAAGTATTGAAATCCTCCCCTAGGATTGCTACTTAATGGTCCGCATACATCGGAATGTATCAACCCCAATAAGTCTCTTGCCCTTTCACCCAACTTGGTAAAAGGTGTCTTAGTCATTTTTCCGAGAAGACACGACTCACAAGTATCATATGACTCTAAGTCACATGAACCCAAAAGTCCGTCCCCATGGAGTTTTGAGATACGCTTCTCATTAATATGACCAAGACGGCAATGCCACAAATAAGTATGATTTACATCATTAGGTTTAGATTTCTTATTTACATGATAGACATTATTTTCATTCTTGACATCCAAGATATAAATGCCATTAATGAATTAGCAATACCATAAAGCACATCATTTAAATAAATAGAAAATTTCTTATTCTCAATAAGAAACTTAAAACCTTCATTATCCAAACAGGAAATTGAAATAATATTTCTGCTTAAATCTGGAACATAATAACAATTGTTCAAAACAAGAATTAATCCGGAAGGTAAAGTGACTTCATAAGTCCCTACGGCTAATGCAGCAACTCTTGCTCCATTTCCCACACGTAGATCTACTTCACCTTCTTTAAGCAGTCTCCTATTCTTTAGTCCCTGCACATTTAGACAAATGTGAGAACCACATCCGGTATCCAATACCCAAGAATCAGTGGTAGAAAGGAGAATATCTATCATATAGATACCTGAAGTCGACGCAGCCTTGCTGCTCTTCTTCTTCTTTTGCTCTTCCAAGAAAGCCTTGCAATTACGTTTCCAATGACCAATTTCTTGACAATGGAAACAAATTACATCCTTTTGTGTATCGGGTTTTGCCTCAGAAGCCTTGGCAACCTTTGCCTTGCTTATCTTGGGTTTGACAACTTTTGCCTTACCCTTGTCTTTGGCACCAGGCTTCTTCCCATCATGAACCAAGAGCACGGGATAACATTTCTCCACAATTTTCATCTCTGCAGTTTTGAGCATCCCATGCAACTCAGAGAGATTCTTATCCATTCCATGCATGTTATAATTCATTACAAACTGATTATAACTTTTAGGCAATGAATTAAGAATGAGATCCGTGGCTAGCTCCAATGGGATTGGATAGCCAAGTTTCTCAAGGTGCTCTACATAACCTTTCATTTTAAGAAAGTGATGACTCACTTGTTGCCCTTCATTCATTTTACTAGTAGTGAATGCAACAATGGTCTTGTACCTCTCTTGCCTAGCTTGCTCTTGAAACATAGTTCTCAACTCCATGCCTATCTCATAGGCTTCCAAATGTTCCAAACTTTGTTGGAGTTTTGAACACATAGCAGCAAGCATGAGACAACTTACATCTCTAGAATCATTACGATGTTTCTTGTAATTGTCGCTTTCTACCCTAGGGGCAGTGGGTGGTGGTTCAGCGGGGAGAGGCCCATCGAGAATGTACAACTTATCTTCTTGCCTAAGAACAATTCTTATGCTACGGATCCAATCCATAAAGTTTGTACCATTCTCTTCGAGCTTATCCTTCTCAAGGATCGATCGCAACGACATTGATTGAGTGTTATGATTGAGTGTTATTAGTCATTATCTACAAATATGCAAAAATTTCTAAAATTTAATAAGTACCGATTTTCATTAAAGAGATAAATAATGTATTTTTCAAACAAAATACTCCCACTAAATTATATAACCTTCATATACATCCAATGTATAATATAATTCAAATGGGTTAAGATCCAACTTTAATTTAATTTCAAGTCCGCTAAGGCGGATTACACAAAATCAAATTAATTAGGTAGACAACTCTTGTCAATCATATCTTATATGACTCTTAGTTCCTTTTATGAGATTCTTTAAGAAATCCAATTTCAAAAAGCATGTTAAACCTCATCTTTGCCTAGGCCCAAAACTGTTTTGACGCCCAATTAAGTCTAACCATTTTAAACGCACAGTTAATGTGTCCCGCTAGGGCGTGCCCACACTATCTATCTTGCTCATACATAAACAAATTTAATGCATCTCGCTAGGGCGAATCTACCATAAAATCACTCATGTACTAACAAGTGTTTGAATCATGGCATGGCAATAAAAGACTTAAAACTTTCTTTGAAGGTTCATCACATATAGCATATAACACATTTATGAGCACATAATATAAACATGTTACACATCAAGTTTAGCCACTAAATTAATCTCCATTAATTTAAGCATGATATTTATGTTTCATTAGTTTCTCTATAATTATGAGGATGAGGACTATTTCAACTTTGGTTATTATCTCCAAATCAAGACAACAAGAAGCGTAGTCGAACTAAGCCATTAGGCAACCACAATCCCGCACTAATTCAAGAAACCAAGAAAGTAGTCCATGTGGCCGAAACTAAGCAATAGATGGTCTCGATGAACGTAGGCAATTGCATTCACAATTCCACATGGATCTCCAATCATTGAATCAAGAACTTTGTTTCTGAATTTTAGCAATTATGAACTCTTCATAATTCTAACTTCGTTTTATCTTTGAAACTTTGATTGCGATCAATTTTGGGAAACACAATCTCGATGAACGCAGATTAGCCATCCAAAACTTGAACCAATCTAGGAATCACAAGACTAAAACAAATAGGAAAATCAAACCCAAAATCCACACACAACCAACTACCCAAAACCCATTCCAGATCAACAAGTCTGGACTGGTTCTGTTACTGGTTTTGTCGAATTTATCGAAAATTCCATATTCAGATTTTAACCAAAATCAGAATAAATCTTGACCCACCGAGCGCCCGCCCGCAAAGGACTAGGCGCCCGCTTGAATGGCAGAATAGTATAGAATTTTAAAGTTCGAAAATTTTGTCTCAAAATTATTTTCCCCGATTATTAAAACTTTGATCCAATCAAAATCAATAATCAAAATAATTCAGAATCCATCATAATTTTTATTGCGATTGAATCGTGCGATTAAAGTTGGAAAAAACAATAAACCACATAAAATCACAAAACACATAAAATCATATAATCCAATATTCATATCATGCTTGGCACATAAACAATTTATATACACACAACATGATCCAAGTATTGAATTAATCAACATGAACGGGGCTCTGATACCACTGTTGGGTTTCCAAGTAACATGCGCAGCGGAATATAGCAATTAAATTTTAAGAAAACCCAAAGCGATGGATCCGTTTCATATGATTAAATCAAATACAACAAGATGAATAGAGGAATAACTAACCCTTGATGGCTATGAATTTCTCTTGATCTTTGGTGGAGAAACTTGAAGACTTGATCACGATCACAAAGCTTGAACACGAACTTTGAAGATGATGATTTTCACCCTCTAGCGGTATCCACACTTCGAACGAATATCAAAGGAGCTTCTTTGATCTTGGTTGCTAGACCAAATATTATGAAACACACTTCACAATACAATAAAGAACTATATGGAATTTATTTGTGAATTATTTTGTTCCTCAATCAATGATATCTTAGAACAAAATAAAATCTCTCTCAAACTCTTTGAGACTCACAAAAGCACTAGTTTATATGGTCTGGCCGAATTGGTGTTTTTATACACAATTAAGACCTATTCCAATAGGTAACTTGTGTCAAAAAACCATTCCTATCGAATTAGGAAATTTCAAACCGGCATACCGGGCGCCCGCCTGGTACCCCCCGAGCGCCCGCTCATTTGGACAGAAAGTCCAATTCTTTTCTAGCTTGTTCAGGCGCTCGCCTGGGCAACCCAAGCGCCCGCTTGGTTGACCAGGAGGCCCAGAACTTTCCAGAAATTCCTTGGAAGTCCTCCGACCCTAAATGCCAATATAGTCCTTTTATTTAAGAATTCGTTCTATTGTGTGTGACCCTCTAGGATTATTTACTAAGTTGGCAATGGCTCAAACATGATCCCATAAGATATGATTAGGTTCTAGCAAACCGTCATACCTACCCAAATAGTATAACTAGATACAAGTTCGCATTCCTTTAGAATATGTCACAATCCCTTTGTCCACGATGTCATTGAACACAAGTCATGGTCAAACAGTCAACTTGTTTTGTTCAATACTTTCTCGATTCCGAATATGTTGATAATTCAAATGCTATTGATCCAATCAATCCATTTGAGTCCGGCCGAACATTTCATCAACACATTCCTTCGAGGGGCCCAAGCTTGACATCTCTCCGTGGAGGGACAAATCCATTTAGCTTATTATTCTTCCCAACGGGAATCCGATTATGCCAATCATACCCTTTATAACTACCGTGTTAAGGTAGCGTTTGAATATGTCAAACACAATGTTCATCAAGTGGAAGACTATAATAACTTCATGTCTAAGGATTCAAATGACATAACTAATATGAGATATATGTACGACATAGACCATGACATAAATCTCATACAGCGGGTCATGTCCAGTACCTTGTTCCAAACAAGTACCCATAAATCTAACATGATCATCCCATGATCATTTAGCCTTTATACTAGTGCTTAACAAGTACTAGAGAGACGGGGATTATTATAAGTAAACATGAACAACAATAATAATCAAAACATCTCTTTATTGATATGAAATAAATGATAACAATTACAACGTTTATTAAACGTGCCTAGGGCACCACTACCAACAATCCCCCACTTGCCCTAGGCCCAATCTCCCATGTATCTAATACCCATGGACCTAACATGACCATCATGTTTAGCTTGTGGAAGTCCCTTGTTAGCGGGTCCGCAACATTGTCATCAGTAGGTACTTTGCATATATTTACGTCTCCCCTATCAACGATCTCTCGAATGATATGAAAACGCCTAAGTATGTGTTTGGATTTTTGATGTGCTCTTGGTTCCTTTGCTTGAGCAATAGCACCATTATTATCGCAATAAAAGTTATTGGTGATTAGCAATACTGGGAACCACTTCAAGTTCAGTTATGAACTTCTTAATCCAAACAGCTTCCTTTGCAGCATCCAATGCAGCAATATACTCAGCTTCTGTTGTAGAATCAGCGGTTGTACTTTGCTTGGAACTCTTCCAGATTACAGCTCCACCATTTAACATAAACACAAAACCCGATTGCGATCGGCTATCATCTTTGTCGGTTTGGAAGCTTGCATCCGTGTAAGCATTTACAACGAGATCATCTTCCATTCCTCCATAGACCAAAAAGGAGTCTTTAGTTCTTCTCAAGTACTTAAGAATCGCTTTTACAGCTATCCAGTGATTTTCGCCAGGGTCGGATTGGTATCTACTTGTCATGCTCAAAGCATAAGATACATCCGGCCTAGTACAAATCATGGCATACATGATGGACCCAATTGCCGAAGCATATGAACATCATTCATTTTTCACGCTCATCGTTTGTCTTAGGACATTGAGTCTTGCTTAGAGAAATTCCATGTAACACTGGCAAGGTGCCTCTCTTGGAATTTTCCATACGAAATCTTCTAATGACCTTGTCAATGTATGTACTTTGGCTTAAACCAAGTAGCCTCCTTAATCTATCTCTATAGATCTTAATGCCAAGAATATGCGGCTTCACCCATATCTTTCATTGCGAAGCACTTTCCTAACAAGTCTCACAGACTGAAATGTAGGAATGTCGTTTCCAATGAGCAATATGTCATCCACATATAAAATAAGGAATAGCACTATGCTCCCACTAATCTTCTTGTATACACAAGGCTCATCTTCGTTCTTGATGAAACCAAACTCTTTGACCGATTCATCAAAACGGAGATTCCAACTCCTAGAAGCTTGCTTCAATCCATAGATGGATCTCTGCAATTTGCATACCTTAGAATCTTGTTCAAAACCTTCTGGTTGTGTCATATCACATCCTCTTGGAGTTTTCCATTCAGGAAAGCGGTTTTGACGTCCATCTGCCATATCTCATAGTCATGATATGCGGCAATGGCAAGCAAAATTCTTATAGACTTGATCATTGCTACGGGTGAAAAAGGTCTCATCATAGTCAATACTATGAACTTGCCCTATAACCCTTCGCTACAAGCCTAGCTTTGTAAGTATGCACCTTCCCATCCATGTCAGTCTTCTTCTTGAAGACCCATTTGCATCCTATGGTTTTTACACCTTCGGGCGCATCAATCAAATTCCAAACTTGATTGTCTTGCATGGATTGCAATTCGGATTCCATGGCTCCAAGCCACTTGTCCGAATCAGGAGAAGACATCGCCTCTTGGTAGGTTGACGGTTCATCATTCTCAATGATTTCTACCTCATTACTATCCGTTACGAGAAATCCATATCTCTCAGGCTCGGATCGTAACCTACTAGATCTGCGAGATGCTTGTGTATTTTGAACAGGTTCCACAACTCCTTGTGGTTCTTGTTCTTGTTCCACTATTGGTTCAATGTTATTTTCTGGGTCTCGAATTTCTTCAAGATTTATTTTACTCCCACTGATTTCTTTGGAGAGAAACTCTTTCTCTAGAAAGACACCAGTTCGGGCAACAAAACTTTGTTGTCCTCTTGGTTGTAAAAGTAATATCCTTTAGTTTCCTTAGGATATCCCACGAAAATACATTTATCAGATTTGTGTGCTAGTTTATCAGAGATAAGTCTCTTGACATAAACTTCGTAACCCCAAATCCTCATGAAAGATAAACTAGGTTTCTTTCCACTCTACATCTCATATGGTGTCTTTGGAACCGATTTAGTTGGAACTTGATTTAGTGTGAAAGCAGCGGTTTCTAGGGCGTAACCCTAAAAGGATATTGGAAGATCAACTTGACTCATCATTGATCGAACCATGTCTAACAAAGTTTCGATTTCTCCTCTCAGACACACCATTCCATTGTGGTGTTCCGGGCGGAGTCAATTGTGAAACTATTCCACAATTCTTTAGATGATCATCAAATTCTTGACTTAAGTATTCACACACCTCGATCTGATCGAAGTGCCTTTATACTTTTGCCAAGTTGTTTTTCTATTTTTATTTTGAAATATTCTAAATATCTCAAATGCTTTACTTTTATGTTTCATTAGGTAAACATACCCAAATCTACTATAATCATCAGTGAAGGTTATGAAGTATTGAAATCCTCCCCTAGGATTGCTACTTAATGGTCCGCATACATCGGAATGTATCAACCCCAATAAGTCGCTTGCCCTTTCACCCAACTTGGTAAAGGTGTCTTAGTCATTTTTCCAAGAAGACACGACTCACAAGTATCATATGACTCTAAGTCACATGAACCCAAAAGTCCGTCCCCATGGAGTTTTGAGATACGCTTCTCATTAATATGACCAAGACGGCAATGCCACAAATAAGTATGATTTACATCATTAGGTTTAGATTTCTTATTTACATGATAGACATTATTTTCATTCTTGACATCCAAGATATAAATGCCATTAAATGAATTAGCAATACCATAAAGCACATCATTTAAATAATAGAAAATTTCTTATTCTTAATAAGAAACTTAAAACCTTCATTATCCAAACAAGAAATTGAAATAATATTTCTGCTTAAATCTGGAACATAATAACAATTGTTCAAAACAAGAATTAATCCGGAAGGTAAAGTGACTTCATAAGTCCCTACGGCTAATGCAGCAACTCTTGCTCCATTTCCCACACGTAGATCTACTTCACCTTCTTTAAGCAGTCTCATATTCTTTAGTCCCTGCACATTTAGACAAATGTGAGAACCACATCCGGTATCCAATACCCAAGAATCAGTGGTAGAAAGGAGAATATCTATCATATAGATACCTGAAGTCGACGCAGCCTTGCTGCTCTTCTTCTCTTTTGCTCTTCCAAGAAAGCCTTGCAATTACGTTTCCAATGACCAATTTCTTGACATGGAAACAAATTACATCCTTTTGTGTATCGGGTTTTGCCTCAGAAGCCTTGGCAACCTTTGCCTTGCTTATCTTGGGTTTGACAACTTTTGCCTTACCCTTGTCTTTGGCACCAGGCTTCTTCCCATCATGAACCAAGAGCACGGGATAACATTTCTCCACAATTTTCATCTCTGCAGTTTTGAGCATCCCATGCAACTCAGAGAGATTCTTATCCATTCCATGCATGTTATAATTCATTACAAACTGATTATAACTTTTAGGCAATGAATTAAGAATGAGATCCGTGGCTAGCTCCAATGGGATTGGATAGCCAAGTTTTCTCAAGGTGCTCTACATAACCTTTCATTTTAAGAAAGTGATGACTCACTTGTTGCCCTTCATTCATTTTACTAGTAGTGAATGCAACAATGGTCTTGTACCTCTCTTGCCTAGCTTGCTCTTGAAACATAGTTCTCAACTCCATGCCTATCTCATAGGCTTCCAAATGTTCCAAACTTTGTTGGAGTTTTGAACACATAGCAGCAAGCATGAGACAACTTACATCTCTAGAATCATTACGATGTTTCTTGTAATTGTCGCTTTCTACCCTAGGGGCAGTGGGTGGTGGTTCAGCGGGGAGAGGCCCATCGAGAATGTACAACTTATCTTCTTGCCTAAGAACAATTCTTATGCTACGGATCCAATCCATAAAGTTTGTACCATTCTCTTCGAGCTTATCCTTCTCAAGGATCGATCGCAACGACATTGATTGAGTGTTATTAGTCATTATCTACAAATATGCAAAAATTTCCAAAATTTAATAAGTACCGATTTTCATTAAAGAGATAAATAATGTATTTTTCAAACAAAATACTCCCACTAAATTATATAACCTTCATATACATCCAATGTATAATATAATTCAAATGGGTTAAGATCCAACTTTAATTTAATTTCAAGTCCGCTAAGGCGGATTACACAAAATCAAATTAATTAGGTAGACAACTCTTGTCAATCATATCTTATATGACTCTTAGTTCCTTTTATGAGATTCTTTAAGAAATCCAATTTCAAAAAGCATGTTAAACCTCATCTTTGCCTAGGCCCAAAACTGTTTTGACGCCCAATTAAGTCTAACCATTTTAAACGCACAGTTAATGTGTCCCGCTAGGGCGTGCCCACACTATCTATCTTGCTCATACATAAACAAATTTAATGCATCTCGCTAGGGCGAATCTACCATAAAATCACTCATGTACTAACAAGTGTTTTAATCATGGCATGGCAATAAAAGACTTAAAACTTTCTTTGAAGGTTCATCACATATAGCATATAACACATTTATGAGCACGTAATATAAACATGTTACACATCAAGTTTAGCCACTAAATTAATCTCCATTAATTTAAGCATGATATTTATGTTTCATTAGTTTCTCTATAATTATGAGGATGAGACTATTTCAACTTTGGTTATTATCTCCAAATCAAGACAACAAGAAGCGTGGTCGAACTAAGCCATTAGGCAACCACAATCCCGCACTAATTCAAGAAACCAAGAAAGTAGTCCATGTGGCCGAAACTAAGCAATAGATGGTCTCGATGAACGTAGGCCAATTGCATTCACAATTCCACATGGATCTCCAATCATTGAATCAAGAACTTTGTTTCTGAATTTTAGCAATTATGAACTCTTCATAATTCTAACTTCGTTTTATCTTTGAAACTTTGATTGCGATCAATTTTGGGAAACACAATCTCGATGAACGCAGATTAGCCATCCAAAACTTGAACCAATCTAGGAATCACAAGACTAAAACAAATAGGAAAATCAAACCCCAAAATCCACACACAAACCAACTACCCAAAACCCATTCCAGATCAACAAGTCTGGACTGGTTCTGTTACTGGTTTTGTCGAATTTATCGAAAATTCCATATTCAGATTTTAACCAAAATCAGAATAAATCTTGACCACCGAGCGCCCGCCCGCAAAGGACTAGGCGCCCGCTTGAATGGCCAGAATAGTATAGAATTTTAAAGTTCGAAAATTTTGTCTCAAAATTATTTTTCCCCGATTATTAAAACTTTGATCCAATCAAAATCAATAATCAAAATAATTCAGAATCCACCATAATTTTTATTGCGATTGAATCGTGCGATTAAAGTTGGAAAAACAATAAACCACATAAAATCACAAAACACATAAACATCATATAATCCAATATTCATATCATGCTTGGCACATAAACAATTTATATACACACAACATGATCCAAGTATTGAATTAATCAACATGAACGGGGCTCTGATACCACTGTTGGGTTTCCAAGTAACATGCGCAGCGGAATATAGCAATTAAAATTTTAAGAAAACCCAAAGCCATGGATCCGTTCATATGATTAAATCAAATACAACAAGATGAATAGAGGAATAACTAACCCTTGATGGCTATGAATTTTCTCTTGATCTTTGGTGGAGAAACTTGAAGACTTGATCACGATCACAAAGCTTGAACACGAACTTTGAAGATGATGATTTTCACCCTCTAGCGGTATCCACACTTCGAACGAATATCAAAGGAGCTTCTTTGATCTTGGTTGCTAGACCAAATATTATGAAACACACTTTCACAATACAATAAAGAACTATATGGAATTTATTTGTGAATTATTTTGTTCCTCAATCAATGATATCTTAGAACAAAATAAAATCTCTCTCAAACTCTTTGAGACTCACAAAAGCACTAGTTTATATGGTCTGGCCGAATTGGTGTTTTTATACACAATTAAGACCTATTCCAAATAGGTAACTTGTGTCAAAAACCATTCCTAATCGAATTAGGAAATTTCAAACCGGCATACCGGGCGCCCGCCTGGTACCCCCCGAGCGCCCGCTCATTTGGACAGAAAGTCCAATTCTTTTCTAGCTTGTTCAGGCGCTCGCCTGGTGCAACCCAAGCGCCCGCTTGGTTGACCAGGAGGCCCAGAACTTTCCAGAAATTCCTTGGAAGTCCTCCGACCCTAAATGCCAATATAGTCCTTTTATTTAAGATTCGTTCTATTGTGTGTGACCCTCTAGGATTATACTAAGTTGGCAATGGGCTCAAACATGATCCCATAAGATATGATTAGGTTCTAGCAAACCGTCATACCTACCCAAATAGTATAACTAGATACAAGTTCGCATTCCTTTAGAATATGTCACAATCCCTTTGTCCACGATGTCATTGAACACAAGTCATGGTCAAACAGTCAACTTGTTTTGTTCAATACTTTCTCGATTCCGAATATGTTGATAATTCAAATGCTATTGATCCAATCAATCCATTTGAGTCCGGCCGAACATTTCATCAACATCATTCCTTCGAGGGGCCCAAGCTTGACATCTCTCCGTGGAGGGACAAATCCATTTAGCTTATTATTCTTCCCAACGGGAATCCGATTATGCCAATCATACCCTTTATAACTACCGTGTTAAGGTAGCGTTTGAATATGTCAAACACAATGTTCATCAAGTGGAAGACTATAATAACTTCATGTCTAAGGATTCAAATGACATAACTAATATGAGATATATGTACGACATAGACCATGACATAAATCTCATACAGCGGGTCATGTCCAGTACCTTGTTCCAAACAAGTACCCATAAATCTAACATGATCATCCCATGATCATTTAGCCTTTATACTAGTGCTTAACAAGTACTAGGGACGGGGATTATTATAAGTAAACATGAACAACAATAATAATCAAAACATCTCTTTATTGATATGAAATAAATGATAACAATTACAACGTTTATTTAACGTTCCTAGAGCACCACTACCAACAGGAGGTTCGCCGGAATTTGGGACATGGTGCGGAGTTGGTGAAGACGGCGTTGTGGGTGATGGTGTGAGAGAGAGAGAGGGTCGGGGTTGAGAGTGGCGGCCGGATCTGTGAAGGTGGGCGGACGGAGAGGGTGAGTCGCCGTTCACTCCTCCAGAACAACCCCCGTCGGCCAATTGGATTTGATCGGAGAAGGAGAGGACTGTGGGAAGGTGAGGAGGAAAGTGGCGGATTGGGTATTTATGTTGGGTGTAACTGGGTTTGGGTTTGGGTTTGGGTTCGGGTTTGGGAATGGGTAGATTTAACCCTTCAAATTTTAAAATTTACAGTTTGACCCTTTTTGACAAATTTTCATTACAAATCCATCCATTTAGTCGATCACGTGCCATGCACATGGCACTTAACTGACTTTTCTAACGATTTCCGTCAAAAAGCCCTTAACTGCCGAAAAATTTAGATATTGAGCCTTGATCTAGCCAAAAAAAAAACTCAGGCCCCTTTTAGACGCACCCCCCTGGAGTGCAGGCCCTAAATTGTCATTAACCCTTTATAAAAATGGATTCTCTAAAGGGTATTGTTATACATACCCGTAAAACTTATGAATACACCCGTAACAGTGTATTACAGTGTTATACCGTCTAAAATTTCAAGCCTTCTACGGGTGTATTCATAAGTTTTACTGGTGTGTATAACAACACCCTTCTCTAAACCAGTTATAAAAGGGTAAGGGTTTTACTCTCTTTAAGATTATTCCATATATACCCTTAGCTTCATAATTATCTACAACTAAGGCATTATAAAATAGCAATTTGTTGAAGATTGGGTTAAACAAATGTGATGCTACCAGAAAAAATTGAGATATCTGAGCAGCAGCGGAACTTGAGTCTAGCAAATAAGATATGGCCTTCTCTTTGATTTGGACCTGCACACATGAAATCAAACGTAAACTGCGCCGGGGGCTCTCCGGCAAAAGCCCCTCCAGCGTGAGAATCAGTTCACGAGAGAAACCACCAAGTACAAAGAAGCAACCTCCAGAATGTGTACTGTGTGTGCGTACTTGAACATACCTCACCAATGAAGGTGGCTTTTCCTTTTATATCCCCTTGTCAGGTGCCAAACAAGTGAATAGCGACATGTGCCTTGCACATGTCACCCCATGTGAAGCTCATGCATATCATCCAGCTGTCCGCTTGTAATTGGCCTGCACATATTTCAAGAGAAGACGTTAACTCTGACATATTCTGTTATTATTGAATAGATTTTGTGGGGCCCATTTCATGTGAGCTTTTTACGTGAATCAGCACAACACACGGGATGGGCGACAAACAAACCATTTCCAAGCCACTCTCATTTTCTAGCCGGAAATACATCAAGTGGGCTTCTTATTGGGCTAATCTCAGGGCCTTCCCGCCATCTCTTTCATAAATAACTTGATCCACCAAACTTAGAACCGTTTATGGGCCAAGCCCAATACCGTGGTTATGTAGATAATAAAGCCTTTATTTTTTGGCGACATCAGAAGCCCCCAATTTCGAGATAGAATCCATTTATGGTTTCAGCGAGAAATTTGCCAGGTTGTCGCCTCAGATATTTATCTTAATCACGAAGTTTTTTCAGCGAACTCCAAGTTGTCACGTGGACGGTCCTTAATAGCAGTTGAGTACAGTTGTACATTTTTCAAGAACCGTCGTTTCAGGTGCTTCTTTCCAGAAAAAGAGGGAACTTAAACTTTTCAAAATTTCTATCTTTAATTATTGCGCCGCCTCTTGAGACCCTGTCCCTTCAATATAAAAGCAAAAACTTTACCCAACTTTACCCCTTCTTCTCTTTATCCACCCATTGTCGTTTCTATATAAACCCTAAGACCCTAAACCTCTTGATTTTCGTTGTTTCCCCTTCTTATCCCAAATTGGATCGAAATCCTCCGATGTATCTTTATCTCGAGTCTAGATTCTCCTTCAATTTTCGATTGTGCCAGCTACTTCTCGGACCTTCGTCGGTTTTGTGTCTTTTCCGTTCGTAGGGTTCAATCACCATTTACCTCTTGTTCTCGTCGACTTTCCAGGTACTTTCAAATATCTTCTTCTTTTCTTGCTATTTTCTTGTTGATTTTGCTCTGCTTCTTGACTCGTTTCACCCATGGCAAGGACCAAACTTTGTGTCAGAAAAATTAGGTTCGGCCAATGTAGTAACTCCGGTGGGTTTTATAGAAAAGATATGAGTGTTTGGATGAGGATCTCTCGCGATGATTTAGTTTCTATTATGACCTCACATGAGGCTGATCTCGCCATTATAAATGCTCTTGAGATCAAAGGGCGCCTTGTTCTCAATAGGGCAGCCCCCATGTCGCATACTTTCTTCAACTCTCGTGACTTGTATCAGATCGGGGTCGGAATTTGTATCGATTAAAGAAATTGTTGGAATTCAAAGAAATACCATACGGGTAATATTTCCAAAGGAGTTGCAAATGGATCTTCCGGTTCCCTAAAGCTTTGATTCAAAATTCTCTCGATTCATATTTGTAATTTGTATAATGATGCTTTAGAATATGATCTGTCTAATGTAGATAATCCCGCTCCTTCCAATTTAATTCATCGGCGCCGATATAAACAAGTTCTTTTTTCTTCTAGTGATTCTGGCGAGATGTCTGATTAGGCTGATCGGCGATCTCTTGTGGTCCCTTCTTTGGATTCGGCAGGTACCAACCCCTTCCCGACCACTTTTTCTTCCAATAATTCTAGTTCTTCAACTCGAAATAACGAGGCTGGTCCGTCTAGCTCTTCTCTTAATAATACTGCCGGTGCCTTCCAATCAACTTCAACTCTCGTGTGTCATCCTATTACCCCCTGGCATACCAAATACGGGATTGACCATGTAAACTATCATATAGCACCTTTTCAGGGTGATAATTCCCTTGAAGTCGTGAGAAAACGTGAAGATGGTGTTATTGTTTACCCTTCCCAGCTAGAAGCCGGCCTCAGGTTTCCCATTGATCCTTTTATCAGCTTGATCCTCCATGAACTTCAAGACGCCATCGTCGAACTTCACCCCAACGCCATTAGAATAATAACTTGTTTCATAGTGGTTTGCCGGGCCTTACGCAAGGAATCTTCTCTTCCCTTCTTGATTCATTTCTTCTTAAGTTACCAACATAAATCTGAGTTCACTGATGGTACATCCGAAATAAAAATATCCTTAAAATATAGATCTAACATCAAGATGTTCACACCTCTCCCTGACAAAGTCCATAACTGGAAAGATGGACCTTTATTTGTCATTTCCCGCACTGGGTGGACTCATCCCTACTACCTCAAATTTCTGAAAACATCCTTGGGTAAGAAAAAATCATTGAGTCCTACTGATGTATTGCTCGAAACTCGCATTCGTAATCTCATCTCACAAGCTCCTGATTTCCCCAATGCCAAAATATCATGGAGACGAATTTTGTGTGATCGTAAACTGTTGTGTTAAGTGGGTCTTTCCGATAACTTTCTGGCTGGGTCTGCTCGCGTTGCCATGGCCTTCCCGCCTTGTTATGCCGGGTGGGAAGTTCATTCTGAAAATTTACTATCCTTTGAATGTCACTTGTGCAGGATTCCCAGAAAACATTGTCCTGCAATGATAAACGTCCTGAGTAAGCTCTCTTAACCTTATCTTATATTTCCTTCACCTGTCCTGCTTTTCATTCGATAACCTTGTTGTATTTGTGTTCGCAGGAATCCGGAATATGAATTCAGGATCCCGCCATAATGCCAACTTAGAGTCTGAAGCGCATCGCCGACGGCTTGCTGAAGCCCGCTCCGGCGACTTGAGCCGTCTTGATTCAGACTTAGATTTACCTCTGTCAAATGATGGGAAAGATGCTCATGCCATTGCCGCTGCTAAGGCGGAAGCCGCTCTAGCTCGAAAGGCTGCGGCTAGACCCTCAAAGAGAAAAAGAAGGATGTTGGAAGCAGAAGACAATGAAGAGACAGAGGAAAGTGCCCCATCTGAGCAAATCCCAACTCAGGGTGAACCATCCACTGAGCCACCTTCTGGTGAAGATTTGGGTAAGGGAATTGCTGGTGAAAATGAAGTCATGGCAGATGATATCTTAAGAGGGCAACCCATCATTGAAGATTTTAACTGGTGAATATGACCATGCTCGCTCTCCCATTCCGCCGTCGCCTTCTCTGAATGCCTCCCATAATGTGAAAAAAGCCAGTTGGCTACAAGAAGGGTTTGTCAAGCCTTCTGATCTAGAATGTCTTAGAGATCTTAATGAGGAAGCTATTAACAGGGCTGCACCTTTGAAAGATTTGATTACTGCTGCCCATGATGAGGATGAAATCATACTGGGCTGTGCAGCTATAAAATGAGCTGCGGAAACAATACAAGTTGATAACATGGCAAAATCGGGGTAATGATGATCTCTTTTGTGCTGCAGGAGTGAATTTTTCTTTGGTATGTTGCCCTTTTTCATAAGGCTTTTCCTCCTTCCTTGTTTCTTTAAATTCATCCTTTGCCTTTAGCATGTTTACTTTCATGCAGTTAGGAAGCTCTTTGGCGGCTTATCACTGTAAAGTCCAAAAACTCGTTGCTCAACTGGTGGACAATGAAGCGTTGTTGCGGAAGGCTTCCAAAACTCATGACAGTCTGACCAAAAGAGTGGCTCAGCGGGATGCTACAATCAATGACCTGAATGATGCCAACAAGGCTTTACGACAAAGGCTTGAGACACAGGAAGCTTTGGAAAAGGAACTTGAGGCGGTTAAGGCGGAATTTGATGCCGCTAAGACGGATCACCTTGCTAGTGTTGGTCTTTTGACTGGAGAAAATCAATGCCTGAAGGATGAAAATCAACATTTAAGGGATGAGAATCAAAAAGTGAAGGCCGAGATTGCCGCTCATGCCGAGACTTCGGCCAAATTGAAAGAACAAGCCTCAAAAACCCTTACTGATTCCATGGATATAAGTGACCAGTCTATTTTGCAGGTGATGCGTGCTGCTGCAGCCGATCAAGAAGAGATTCCCGCAATTACTATAGAACGTTTGGCGAAATGGGGTTCCGAAACTATTTTTAGCGATCATTCTCGCCGCGGTCATCCTTTGGTGCCTTACTCTAAGGAAGAGCTTGATACTTTAAGAGGAGAGGACTTTATACTCAAATGACCTAAGTGGACTCCTCCTCATATTCTCAAACCAAATGCTGTCACTTTATGGGGCGATTTGTGCGAGGAGAAAAATAATGCTCTTGATGAAGCTCGTAAATCCGCTCTTGCCGCCATCGATATTGAGGACGATAAAAATGTTAATGCCTCTTGATCTATGTTTATGCCCTCTTGGTGAACTTTATTTTGCCAGCTTGCATGCCGCATATGACTTTTAGGGCTTGCATGCCCATATGTACAAATATACTTTCCACCTTTTGTTTGACTTGTAATGTTGCTGTTTGTTTTGTGTATTTATGCTCCTACTTCCCCTTGAAAATGTAAGGTTGTCTTTAGGCTACCTTACTTTTCACGTCTGTTTAACCTTTCCCTTAATCTTATGTTTGTCGCTTTTGTGCCTGCCAAGATAAGAACACTTGCACAAGTCGCCCTCTTTAGGGTTGTGTCCGATCACTTTCCATCATGTCGCAAATGCTTATACAAGTAACATTTATACAAGTAACCTTTTCATCATGTCGCAAATGCTTATACAAGTAGCATTTGCAAAGGTTTATACAAGTAACCTTTTTATCATGCCGCAAATGTTTATATAAGTAACATTTGCTGAGGTTTATACAAGTAACCTCAATTCACGCCGCAAATGTTTATACAAGTAACATTTGCTGAGGTTTATACAAGTAACCTCAATTCACACCGCAAATGCTTATACAAGTAGAATTTGCAAAGGTTTATACAAGTAACCTTTTTATAACGCCGCAAATTTTTATACAAGTAACATTTGCTGAGGTTTATACAAGTAACCTTAATTCACACACCGCAAATGCTTATACAAGTAGCATTTGCAAAGGTTTATACAAGTAACCTTTTTATCATGCTGCAAATGTTTATACTGTAGACACCCCGCCTTGGACCGCTCACCCCGATTGCACATTTGATCTTGTGTTTCTCCCCGTTTTAAGTGTTTCTCGTTAGTTTCTGTCACTTTCGTTAAGTTCCTGACTGACTTCGTTAAGTCCAGGGACTAAACTGAATGACAGGGCTGACTTTCTAGTCCATTCTGTCAAAATTGCCTTCTCTGAGTCGCGCGCCTCCGACAGGAGGAGCCAGACGCGCGCGCCTCCCGCCCCCAAAGCAGGAAGCGCGTGCCTCTGGGCGTCAGTTATAGATTTCTGGCCAGGATTCTCTCCCTTGCTCAATTTACATGATTTTGCCCGGGAAAGATTTCTTGGTGACTGAGTTTTGGCACCAAAAACACCCCTCTTTCACCTATAAAAACCTCCCTTTACCTCCATTTTCAAGGACCGAAAATTGAACTTACAAAAACTATACCAAAACCACTTTTTAAAGGTTCTCCAAGGATTTCATCAAGCAATATTTGAAGGTCTTCAAATTGTAGGTAAAAGTCCATCTTTTCATTTCTTTTCTACTTCATCTCCTCTCTCACTTTTACTCTAATCAAATGTGCAATCACCCAAATCATTTTGAGACATGACTCTAATGATCACCTCATCTCATTGAGGTTGGTTAAGGAGTTATCTCCTACATTCCAAACTCTATTTTAAAACCCCCCTTTTATGACTTAAAGAAGAAGAAGAAGAACGTTATCATTCATGTAGATTTTGATCAAGCAAGACCAACTTTAGTTGGGCGAGATGGGTGTTTCGGTACTTCCCATCTCGTAATCTAACCCCCGAACCTCAAAACAAAGAATCTCTGTTTTCGTAATCAAATCTAGGCTATAATCAATAGGTTTTTCTTATGTTCCTCAAAACATAGGTGGCGACTCTAAAACAAGTTAGACATCCTAGGATCATTCACGCGCTCTAGCCAAGCCGTGGCTCCCCGGGGTATCTACAGTGGCGACTCCGCTGGGGAAGATTTGAGGGTTCAACTTGCATTCTGATCAAAATCTACATCTTTTCTGGGCATTCTGATTCCTGATGGGGGAGGCGCGCGCGTCTGGCCTCTTCAGCCTAAGGCGCGCGCATCCCGCATCAAGGACCAGAATCGCCCACTTCTTCATGTTCTTCATCTTCTTCTTCTGGTATTCTGCACTAATCATTTCTGCAGGGGTTACAATATGAACATAGGACCAGGGCAATCCCCTGAGTCCAAAATCTGACATTCTGACAGGTGTGCCCAGAAGCGTGCGCCTCCTAATAGCATTGCGCCATGCGCGCGCGTCCTACATCAACACTCAGAGGCGCACGCTTCTGGGCTGGTTCCCAGAACAGAAACAAGTTTCAGTGACTGAGCAGAACAGTGGGGTGTGGGCACAGTTGCCTGCATCAGAACAGAATTGAACCCTCGGACTGTTTTAATTTTGTGTTTTATTTACCGGTCACACGGGTGATTCGGGAGTTGTAATTTATGTGCTTATGTGTTTTGTTTTTCTTTCTTTTTCAAAAAAAAAATATAATTTTTTTTTGTCACTTGTTAGACCTCACACTACATGCACATATTCCTATGAACTGCTCACTATCGAGTCGCACAAGTCCAACCCCAAACCCGTCGAGGCCCGTCCTAGAAAGTTTCAAGCTCCACCAGACCTTGGCTCTTTCGAAGCGGTAAACCTCAGCCCGTGGCGTAGTTCAAGACTACATGCCGGGGGTGACCTTTGAGCCTCATATTCAAGCCGAGCACAAGCCACACAATTCTAGTTAGGGTCTAACACTCCGTGACTCAAGTCGGTTTTCATGTACCGAGATTTCCCTAAACTAATGTCTTCAAATCATACATGCCAACTTGTTGAAATGGACGCAATAAAAATCCGTCCCCAAAAGTGGTTATTTTGGACGAAAATAAAAATCCGTCCCCGCATGTATGCTTTACTACATTAATTTAGTTTAATCCCGATACATGTAGGATTCACAAACGTGATGGAATCCGATGAGTATATGGGACCGCGAGATGGTCTATATACTAGTGTGACGATTCCATTATTTTCTTAGAAACCCCAAAAGGGATCCATTCCCTCCGACTTATAAAAAAAAAAAGAGTCTTTTCTTATGTGGTTCGAGTCATGTGCCCAACTGTGTGTTCTAAGCCTCTTCATGGACCGCAAGTGTTACTCAAGACTGACAATGGCCTCTTCTGCAATATAGGTTCAATTGGTACTTACAGAGTCTACCGGGATTCGGCAAATCGGTTAGTCCGTGAAGAGATCACTCCAACAGCTCCAACATCAACCATGACCGGCAGTAGCAACACCATGTCTCTCGAACAGCTTTCAACCATGGTCCAACTCCTCCAAGAGCAAGTCTCCACCCTTAATAAGGAGGCACAAAGCAAAGACAACATTTGGCAATCCCACCTCGACAGCCAAAGGGAGGCCCACGAGGCCGAGATGGAGCTAATGAAAGGAAAGCTCACTAATTTTGCCAAGGGAAAGAACAAGAATAATGATGATGAATCCGAATGGACCGAGGGTTTGTTCAAAAGTCCTTATGTCAACACCCACACCAAGAAAATGGGGGAGCCGAGTTCCGAGAACAATGAGCCCAAAATGGTGGATTCTATCATGGCCTACATCGACCAAAAATTCAATGGGCTCAACATGGGGAAAGGCTCCGACACAAGCCTTTATCAATCATCCATCCTCATGAGTACTATGGCCGCTCTTCCCGATAAGTTCAAGATGCCCGACATAAGCAAATTCAAGGGCAACTCTTGTCCCATGGCTCACATTGAGACTTATATTTGGGCAATGGTTCCGAAGAAGGTCTCCCCCAAGGTGATGGCTCAATGCTTTCCTCTCACTCTCGAGGGGGCGGCAAAAGATTGGTATGCTACTCTCCCGCTCACTGTCCGTCTTGATTGGGACTCCGCCATGCTTGCCTTCAAGAACCAATACCAAGGCAACACCACTCACCGGCCCACAAGGAAAGAGCTCGAGAATACCACTCAAAGAGACAATGAGTCCTTCATTGACTTCACAAGGAGATGGAATGACAAACTCTCTGAAATTGTTGAGAGGCCAAACACAATAGAGCAAATGGACATCTTTCTCAAGTGTCTCAAGATTGATCTCCGCACCCACCTAAGTGGGGCTTGCTACTCCGACTTCTCCCAAATGTATGAGGCGGGGGTACGCATGGATGACTTGCTCAAGGAGATTAAGAAGGCCACTCCTACTTACCGATACAAGGCCGCTTCCAACTCCACAAAATAGGCCTCGGTCAACGCCGTCACTATCGATAAGGGGAATTACAAAAAGGTTCCTCCACCCCAAGGGAAGAAGTCCCGAAATGACCGTGTCTATACGCCTCTCCAAGGCATGACTCAAACCGAAGTGTTCGAAGTCCTCAAAGCAAAGGGTCAAGTCACACCCGTGGAAGGGTACCAACCCAAGACGGTCAACCCCAATCATGCTCACCACAAATATTATGGCTACCACCAATATAGTGGCCACACCACCGAGGATTGCTTCGTTCTCCGCAATGTCATTCAAGATCTCATAGATAAGAAAGAATTTGTAGTGACTAATGGCGAACATGTCAATGTAATAGAGATAGGAGAACTCGAGGGGACCACCCATTCAATCCCAATTGTGAATGGGGGCCCCAATGTTATGAATAAACTTGACAATTCTTGCTATGTAGTGACTTACGATGAGGTAATGAGGGAAGTACTAGAGAATAGGAAAAAGAAGCAAGATGGGGAACGTCAACATGCTAACTCGATCCGGTCGAGTCATAGCAAGCAACCCTTCCACTTCCGCACCGAGCTCCTCTTCTCAAAGGCCGCAAGCTCGCGACACTCCCGAAGATCCTCTACTTGTCCAACTCAAGAAAACTCAAGCCAAAATCTCTATTTGGGACCTCATTGCATCCTCAAAGAAACACCGAGATCTTGTCATCCGCAATCTCGATGATACATCAGTTTCTCCCGATACTACTCCCGAGGACCTCACGGCAATGATTGGTCACATTCATTTTGGCAACGTCATCACCTTTGCCGATATGGACCTTCCACCATTTGGTTCTGACCACAATGAAGCTATTTACCTCAAGGTACGAGCAAGGGGGAGGCCCGTCTCAAGAGTCTTAGTGGACGGTGGTTCCGCACTCAATCTCATGCCTGGCAGAATCATGGGCCATACTGGGGCTTAAGGATTCCGATTTGAAGCCTTCTACTCAAGTAAATCCGAGGTTATGACAGTACCGCCCGTACATTCATGGGTATAATTGAAATAGACATTGAGTTTTGGGAGCATGGTCATGTCCGTTCCATTCCAAATGCTTGATATCCCGGCCTCTCGTTCAACTTACTTTTGGGTCGACCCATGGATTCACAGTGCTAATGCCGTACCGTCAACTCT
>JAOWBW010001067.1:274813-460358 GCA_026119855.1 Campanula takesimana
CTTTTGTAATTCCCTTGTCGGTAGTGACGGCATTAACCGAAGCCTCTTTGTTTGAGTTAGAGGCGGCCTTGTAACGAAAGCTAGGAGCATTTTTCTTGGTCTCCTTGAGCAACTCATCCATTCGGATTCCCGCCTCATACATTTGAGAGAAATCGGCATAGCAAGCCCACTTAGGTGGGTGCGGAGATCAATCTTTAGACATTTAAGGAAGATGTCCATTTTCTCTTTGGTGTTAGGCCTCTCGACAATCTCAGCAAGCTTGTCATTCCACCTTCTCATGAAGTCAATGAAGGACTCGTTGTCCCTTTGAGTAGTGTTCTCGATCTCTTTCTTGGTTGGCCGGTGGGTGGTGTTGTATTGGTATTGACTCTTGAAGGCAAGCATAGCGGCGTCCCAATCAAGACGGACTGTGAGCGGGAGAGTAGCATACCAATCCTTTGCCGCCCCCTCGAGAGTAAGAGGGAAGCATTGTGCCATAACTTTAGGAGAGACCTTCTTCGCTACCATGGCCCAATGTAAGTCTCGATGTGTGCCATGGGACAAGAGTTGCCCTTGAACTTGCTGATGTCGGGCATCTTGAACTTGTCAGGTAGAGCGGCCATTGTGCTCATGAGAATGGAGGACTGATAAAGGCTCGTGTCGGGACTTTTCCCCACGTTGAGGCCGTTGAAGCGTTGATCTATGTAAGCCATAATTGAATCAACCATCTTGTGCTCATTGTTCTTAGTGATCGGTGTTCGGTTCCCCCACTTTCTTGATACGGGCACTAACATAAGGTCTTTGAAACAAACCCTTAGTCCATTCGGACTATTCATTGTTCTTTTTGTCTTTACCACTCGAGAGCTTGGTGAGCTTCTCTTTCATTTGCTCTATCTCGGCCTCGTGGGCCTCTCTTTGGTTGTCGAGGTGAGATTGCCAAAGATCATCTTTATTTTGGGCCTCCTTATTAGGAGTGGAGACTTGATCTTGGAGCACTTGGACCATAGCTGAAAGTTGCTCGAGAGACATGGTGTTGCTGCTGCCGGTCATGGTTGTTGTTGGAGCTGTTAGAGTAATCACTTCACGAACTAACCGATTCTCTGAATCCCGGTAGACTCTGTAAGTACCAATTGAACCTATATTGCAGAAGAGGCCCTTGTCAGTCTTGAGTAACACTTTTGATCCATGAAGAGGCTTAGAACACATATTGGGCACACGACTCAAAGCACATAAGAAAAAGACTCTTTTATATATATATATATAAGTCGGAGGGACGGGGTCCCTTTGAGTTTCTAAGGAAATAATGGAATCATCACACTAGTATATAGACCTTATTGCGGTCCCATATACTCATCGGATTCCATCATGCTTGTGAATCCTACACATGTCGGGATTAAACTAAATTAATGTAGTAAAGCATACATGCGGGGACGGATTTTTATTTTCATCTATAATAACCACTTCAGGACGGAGTTTTATTTCGCTCATGATAACCACATGGCATGTATGTTTTGAAGACATTAGTTTAGGGAAATCTCGGCACATGAAAACCGACTTAGTCACGGAGTGTTAGACCCTAACTAGAATTGTGTTGGCTTGTGCTCGGCTAATGAGAGGCTTAAGGTCACCCCCGGCTTGTAGTCATAAACTACGCCACGGTTGAGGTTTACCGCTTCAAAAGAGTCAAGGTCGGGTGGAGCTTGAAACTTCCTAGGACGGGCCTCGACGGGTTTGGGGTTATGAACTTGTGCGACTCGATTGTGAGCAATTTATAAGAATTTGTGCACGTAGTGTGAGGTCCAACATGTGACAAAACATTTTTTACCTTTTTTTTATGAAAGAAAAGCAAGTAAGCACGTAATTACAACTCTCGAATCACCCGTGTGATTGATAAAACACACAAAACAAAACAGTTTAAAAGGTCCAAATCAGTCCCTGATGCAGGCAACTGTGCCCACACCCCAATCATTCTGCTCTGTTCTGAAGCTGTTCCTGTTCTGGAAAACTACCCAGAAGCGCGCACCTCTGGCTTGTGTTATGGGATGCGCACGCCTGGCGCAGAGTCTATGGGAGACGCCCGCTTCTGGGCAAACCTGTCAGATTGTCAAACTTTGGACTCAGGGGATTGCACTGGTCCTGAATATTCATTGTAACCCCTACAAAAATGATTAGTGTAGAATAAAGAAGAATAATAGGAAGAACATTAAGAAGCGGGCGACTCTGATACTTGATGTGGGCCGCGTGCGCCTTAGGCTTATAAGGCTAAAGGCGCACGCTTCCCCCATCAAGAATCAGAATGCCCAGAAAATGAAGTCTTTGATTAGAAACGCAAGTTTAACCCTCAAACGTCCTCAGCGGAGTCGCCACTGTAGATACCCCGGGGGGGCCCACCGCTTGGCCTAGGGTGGCGGAAGGATCCTAGGATGTCTAACTTGTTTTAGATTTGTAGAGTCGCCACCTATGTTTTAGAGGAACATAAGAAAAACCTAATATTTATAGCCTAAGTTTGATTACGAAAACAGAGATTCTTGTTATGAGGTTCGGGGGTTAGGTTACGAGATGGGAAGTACTTAAACACCCATCTCACCCGACTAATGTTGGTCCTTGCTTGATCAAAGTCTACATAAATGATAAAATATTCTTCTTGTTCTTGATGATAAAAGGGGGTTTTTAAAAGGAGTTTTGGAATGTAGGGAGATGACTCTGTGACTAGCTTCAATGAAGTGAAGTAGTCTTTGGTGTCATGTCCCAAAATTTTTGGGTGATTTCACTTTTGATTAAAGTAAAATAGGGAGAGGAGAGATGAAGTAGAAGAGGGGAGAAAAGAATAGTCTTTTACTTATACTTCAAAAGACTTCAAAGACTTCTTCAAGAGGTTCTTGGGAAATATCTTGTAAGTATTTGTGTAGAGTTTTTGCTTAGTGATTAAAATCTTCCTCCTTTTCAATGGTGAATTAGAGGGGTTTATATAGGTAAAAGAGGTGTGTTTTTGGTGCCAAAACCAAGTCAAAAAGATCAGTTTCTCGGGCGAATCCTGTTAAAAGGAGCAAGGGAGAGATTCTTGGACAGAAATCTGTAACTGATGCCCAGGTGCGCGCGCCTCCTGCCTTGGTGGCGGGATGCGCGCGCCTCTGACCCCAACGGGTGAAAGCACGCGCCTTAAAGATGGTAAAAATGACTAAATGGACTAGAATGTCAGCACTGTTATTCAGTTTGGTCCCTGAACTTAACGAAGTCAGTCAGGAACTTAACGGAAGTAACAGAAACTAACGAAAACACATAAAAAAGGGAGAAAACACGAGATCAAATGTGCAATCGGGGTGAGCGGTCCAAGGCGGGGTGTCTACAGTTCTTCGTGTTCATCGGATCACGATCACAGGAACACGAACTTGAGATGCCAAAACAAGCATCCTCTATGTGTCCACTCGCGAATGAATATCTAGAACCATTCTAGATCTGGATTGCTAGACCCATTAGAAAACACACTTTTCTAATCTTCAAAGGCTATATGAATTTATTGGTGTTCTTAAGCTTTTGATTCTCAATCTAAACTCAAGAATATGTTTCTCAAACACATGGAGGATACCAATAATGATACAATATCAATACTTACTGATTAGGATTAAGAGAGGGGTGTTTATACTCATTAATTCTAAACCCTTTAGGACAAATAGGTCAAAACCCATCAAAACACGAAATCAAAAAACTGGGCTTGAACAGGGCTTGCTCGGCCGAGTCCTTTAAGGCGCTTAGCCGAGCACCCTTGTGCCAGAACTTTCTGTTACTCATGCTCGGCCGAATCATGTGATGTGCTCGGCCGAGCACCCACAGAAACTTGATTTTAGCCTTTTAAACAATTCGTTCTTTTGTGTGTGACCCCATAGGATTATATTAAGTTGGCAATGAGTTTAACCAAGGTCAAACCCATAAGTCATGATCGGACTCTAGCAAGCCATCATGACTACCCAATTAAATATAACTTAACGAAGTTCGTTCATCCTCATAGAACATATCACAATCCTTTTATCACGTTATATCATATTGGACATAATTCATGGTCCATGTCAACTTATGTTGTCCAATGCTTTCTCGATCCCGAGTAGATTGATATGAGCAAATGACATTTAACACTTCAATTCATTTGGGTACTGCCGTACACTATCATTAATCTCACTCATCGAGAGGCTAAGCAGATATCTCTCTTGAGAGAGGGACAAATCCCATCTTGACTTATCATTCTTCCCTACATGAATCCGATTATGCCAATCATAGCCTTTATATCCACCCTATTAGGGGTAGCGTTTGAGTATGTCAAAAATAATGTTCATCATGTGGAAGACCATGATAATCTCAGGTCTAAGGAATCAAATGATATAACTATATGAGATTTAATTATGACATCTGACCATGACATAAATCTCATAGGTGGGTCATGTCCAGTACTTGTTCTCCAACTAGTACCCATAAGTTTAATTTGTATCACATACACATGATCATTATATGATCATAGATTAAACTTATACTGGTTCTTCATAAGTGCTAGGGACGGGGATTATTATAATAAACGTGTAAAACATATAATAATCCAAGGTTGTTATCTCCATAACAAATGAGAACATGATGTAACACAAGGCCTTTCTCAAGGGCCTAGGGCATAATCTCCAACACAAGGTTATTATGGGGCAAGTAATGTGAGGGGTGAATTTGGTGGTTTGAAAGCTTTGATCATGAGTGGAAATAAATCTTCACATTATGTTCATTGTTTTGCTGACCAACTTTAATTAGCTCTTGTTGTTGTAGCTAAATATCATGTTGAAACTGTGTACTTTTTTTTAATGATTTCCACCATAATGAATGTTGTTGGAGCCTTTTGTAAGCGTAAAGACATGATTCGACAAAGGCAAGTAGATGGATTGGCAAAAGATATAGGTAATGGTTTAATTGAGAGATGAACGGGAATAAATCAAGAGTTGAGCCTTCAGAGGGCTGCGGATACACGTTGGGGGTCCCATTATAAATCATTGTTGAGTTTGACTAATTTGTCTTTTTTTTTTGTCGTTGAAGTCCTTGAAGTTGTGTCTCGTGATACTACAGATTCAATAAAAAAAAACTCAAGCAATTGGTTTATTGGGATATCTGCAGTCTTTTGATTTTGTGTTATTTGCAATTGATGATAACTATACTTGTCATCACAGATTAGTTATCATTGGCTTTGCAAAGGAAAGACACGGATATTCTGAATGCTATGAATATTGTCAAAGTAAGTCGGGAAAGATTGCAAAGTACTAGAAATGGTGGTGGGAATCTCTTCTACAAAAGATAAGTGAATTTTACAACAGGAATGAGATTGAATGTTTGGATATGAATGATGAATATGTTGATCGTCACCGTCCTCGGCGTAGAACAAACATTACAAATGATTTTCATTATCGTGTGGAATGCTTTTACGTCGTATTGGATCAATAAATTTTGGAGATAAATGATCGGTTCAATGAAGTGAACTCTGAGTTGTTTACTTGTATTGCTAGTTTGAGTCTAAGTGGTGGTTTTGTTGATTTTGATAAATCAAAGTTAATAAAGTTGGCTCAGTTTTACCCGGATCTGTCGCGACCCGAAACCCTAGCACTATTTTATTGAATTTATTTTATTTATTTTATAATTTATGTGTGCATTTTGTGTTTTATAATATTTCATGTCTAGCATTTTAATTGATCAAATGTGCCTAGTGTGAAGATAAGGGAAATATTTGAAAGTGTGTTATGTGGGTTAGGTGTTCAAAGTAGAAGTAGAGGGTTATTTGTGAAACTATTTTTAAAAAAATATCTTACTTACTCCCCCCTACTCCCCCTTCTCCCTCACTCTTCTCCTGCACACTACACACACACACACACTCCCTCATTTCTCTCTCCCTCCATTGTTGAAAGGTAAGAAAAACTCCCTCCCTCTTTCCTTCTTTTGGTCCTCATTTACTCATCTTTTCTTAATACTCATTTTATGTAAAATGTTTAGATCGTCGCTAGGATCGTTTGTAGCCAAGAAAATTCGAATTCCATTCCCTTTCATAATTTCCAAGCAAGTTGCTTTTCCCCCTTTTATGCTAAAAATGTTCATTCTAAGTTTATATAATGCTATGATGACTACATTTTGCTTCTTGGTTGAATTTAGAGATGATTTATATTTTGTTCATCTTTTGTGGTTTTTATGAAGGTTGAATAAATTCTTGGGTTTGTGTGTAGATGTTGTTATATAAGCCTTTTTTAAGCTTATATGGTGTTTTAGTACCTTAGTATACTTGTTAGAAGTGTTAGATTTTGGTTGAGTTGTGGAATGGGAAGAATTGGGTAAGAACCCTGCCATTTTTGCCGATTTCCGGCAGAACAGGGCTTTTGGGCGACCGCCCATAAGTGGGTTGGGCGACCGCCCACGCCATCAGTTTGAATGGTGTTGAATGCAGGGTTTTGGGCGACCGCCCATGGGGGTTTTGGGCGACCGCCCATGATGGTTGTTCAGGAAAGTTTCTATTTTTAGTTGTTTGAGAGTCAAGCGTGGTCTAGGCTCGGATTACTACTCTAGTGGACTTAAGTTAACATCGTGGAACACTTTATTGTTTAGAATTGATTCCTTTATGAACAAATGTGATATGGAAATTGATCAATTATTGTTTGGGAATGTTGGAACGACTTTATTATGTGTGGTTGGTTTTAATTCATCTTTTGGTGATTATTTGGCATGGTTCCCTACTTTGGAATCATTAAGTGTTTATCAAGCTAGTATTTATTGCTTAGCGTTTATTTGAAAGTCCAGCTGGTATTTGTGGTTGTGTCGGGCGATGAGAATATTATAATGGCACCGAGCCGAGTCCATTATAATGTGACCATTGTTTTGCCCTTATTTTCTTCTTCCAGATTGGCCTTGGTTGAGATGAGTTAGCTCCCTTTGTGAGTATTCTAGCTAGTTGGTTTTGGGTTATGACTTTGTGTCATTTTCCCTTGTTACAATTGGTTCTTGGTTCCGGTACCGGGGTTGTTATCTTCAGCTGTTTATGCTACTACGAAGATGGGTTGATTGGTTGATTTGGTTGAAGCTGCGCAGCGATTGTTCTATCAGTTTGGGAAACCTTGGCTTATATCCTTTGTTACTTGTTTATTTCCGCTGCTATCTGTTAACTGCTAATTGTCGTGCTATGTGAGTTTTATTATTGTTTATTGCATCATAGCATGTCATGTAGTTGCATAAGTGGCTTATTGAGATTTATCTCACCCCCCTTTCTTTTATCTTTGTTTTTCCATAAACCCCCCCCAGGAGGAAAGTAATAGGACTCGCTGATCACGAGGAGGACGTCGAGAGGGTTCGCTTTGGGGCAGGTTATTGTTCGGTTTTCATTACTTAAATGTGTAACCTTGGGATAGTATTACCAAACTGTGACGCCATTAAGAATAACTTTCATGTTTAGTGTTTCCAATGATTCCACCGTCTTCATGATGCAAAAAGTGGATATTTTATGGATGTATGCATATCTGTCAGACTAGGCTGTTGAAAGTTCTATCTTGCATGCTTTGTTTGGACACCATAACATGCTCCTAAAATCAAGGTAAAAATCATGGTTGATACTTGATGTGTTAGCGACTTTTATTAACATTCACTTTCCAGATTGGCCAAGCATAAAAACAGGTAGACAGAGAAGAAATGGACAGCAGTCCCTAAAATGTTTGGGGATGGAGTTGGACAATCATTTTCATATGGGATTTGTTTCCCTTTTGCTCACCATTGTAAATATTAATCCCCCACCCCTTTTGTGTTTCCTTTACTGGATGTGAATGCTAAGCAATTTTCAAAACCAAGTGAGAGTCCACCCAAACCGACTCTCATTTGTGAATTAAAGCAAACATTCCTAGAATAGGAAGACTTCCTCTTATATTATTCACCATTTTGTTAGGGCATAAAAGCAAGGCATAAAAGGCATAAAATTGAATCTACGTGGCATGCATGCTAGAGACCATCACGGGCGAGGAGAGTGCCTAACCCCTTCTCTTCTCGTAACTTAGCCCCCGAACCAACTTTCTCAAATAAAAGGTTTTGTCTTCATTTTTCCTAAAATAAAGTGAGGTGGCGACTCTTGCAATTCAATTAAAACTTCGAGAGGAAACCATTTGTGTGAAACCGAGCACGGATTGTAAAAAAGGTTCGAGCGTGGGCTCTCACACACGGTGAGTTAGATAAACCGGGTGCCACGAAGACAGAGACGACAGGATCGCCTAAGCTGTGCTTTCAGCGGATTATCCGGAGTAAGGTGTGCAGTGTGAAACAGACTAGTGGTAGTGTGCGGATAACAACAAGTTTTTTTTTAGGGGGAAAACAGAGAGTTTTTTGTTTTTACATGTATGCAATGCAAGATAGTTAAGAAAGTACAATAGAAAACAGTTAAGATGTTAACGCACTAAAGTACAAGGGAAGCAGATATGTACAAGAGATAAAGTGCAAGGGGGAAAAAGAGAAAATATACAATCATGATATTGACGAAAGTTTGACCCTCTAATGTTTGAAAAAGTTCAAAGCTAGTCCCCAGCAGAGTCGCCACTGTGAATACCTCTTTCCGAATGCGGGCGACGCACGGGAAGTCTTTTATTATTTATCTTATTTTATCTTTTCTATGGGATTAGGATATTCAAATTGGCATTTAACTTATTACGAGTCGCCACGTTGTTTTATCGAGCTAAAACATTGAGCAAAACTAACAGAGAGGGTTCGGGGGTCAAGTTACGATAAGAGAAAAATATTAAGTGATCACTCCTATCGCCCAATAGATCGGACTTTCTATCATGATAATTGTGTCAGTAGTGTGTTAGTGATTTTGACCGGATCCGAAGATTCCCTACGTTCCTCTCGTTAAGAGAAGCTTAGGTCGACGTAGTTTGCACATAATCGGAATAGAGAGAAGAAGTGGGATCATGCATATGATGGGGGAGGAGAAAGAATCATACAAGATGATCACATCCTAGAATAATGATTATACTATTGATAAGATCAATGTGTAGTCACCACATTCATCATAGGAGAGTTAATGATCATGAGAATATTTACCTACAGTTTAGGGTTTAGAAGTAGTTCCTAGATCATGGAGATCATCATCGGCTATGCATATATATAGGGATTACAATTATAGATCTAGCAGGTTAAATCTAACATAGTAATAAGAACATCATGAACATGTATGAAATAACACATAAGCATGAAGATCGCTACCCAAAATATAGCATATAATATGATTTCTAGCAAGAACATGAACAACACATTATGAATCATATGAATATGAATGTATAAACATAATGAAAACATGCATAAATCAGATCTATACTAGTATAACATAGAAAACCTCACCAATCTTGAAAAGAACGAAGCCGAATCTTGAACGTGGATTCGCCGGACCTTCGGGATTGCTAGAAAGGCTTGGAGAGAGAGTTCTGTCTTCAGTTTAGACTCTAGAACTCGGGGGAGAGAATTGTGTATCTAAGTTATGAACTGAGGTCACTTATTTATAAGGATTCTGACTCGGAGAGACTGGCCGCCCGGCCGGAGACAATGTGGCCGCCCGGCCAATCAAGGTGATTGGCGTGGTTCCCAAGGTTCTGATCAAATTGGACTCTGGAGAAACCCTAGATAACGTTTATCTTTGTGGCTCATCTGATTAGTTCGTCAATATCTTCTTATCTGGGATTTTCGGGAAATTCTGGATAAGTCCTGCACAGCTCGTAAATACCTGTGAGGTCCTTCTAAGTTCTGGAATGCCTAACAACTCATTTTCAGACCGGGTACTAACACACGTGCAGTCCAGAATTTCCATGCAGTTCGCGTGCAATGCACGAATTCGTGCAGATTTTTCGTGCAGTTCGCGTGCAGTGCAGATTTTTGAATTCGTGTTTTTCGGACTTGGAGATGCATTGTAGAATACGTATTGTTCATGGAATTATATTCTATGAAGTAAAGTATTTTTAATAGAGTTGGACTCTATGAAAGAATTCATTATTCAATATGTATTATACCTAGAGTAGGACTCTATGAAAATCTCAAATTCATAATTATATTCACATAGTATCCATTTATTAATTAATTAGGTTAATTATACCTTTGTTATGCGCGTTGCTATATGAAAGAACGTTTTTAAAAAAAAATATTTCATGGGCCAATACATTATTAAAACACTTGTGAGTACACCGGGTAGTTTTATGCAGACACTAACCATCGCGAGGTGCGTTAATTCTATCAGTGTATGAGCAAGATAAGTGAATAAGAGTTTCCTAAACGTTTAACGTGGTTTGACTTAATTAGGCTATCAAAAGAGTTTTGGGCCTAAGGCACAAGATGAGATAAAAACATATTTGACATAAGATGTCTAACAATCTCATAAAAGGATCTAAGAGTCACATATGATGTGATTGATAAGGAGTTATCTACCTAAATAGTTTGAATTTTGAGCAGCTTGCCATCGCGGTGTCAAAATTCAAATGAAATATGGATCTTAGCCCACATAAATGATATTATACAATTGTTGTATATGAAGGTTATATAATTTAGTAGAAGTATTTATGAAATACAATAATTATCTCTGAATGATAGATATGAAATATAAGTGTCTATTTATTTGCATATTTGTGTAAAATGTCATATTAAACTTTAATTATGTTTATTACTGCGATCTGTTCTTAAAATGAAAGTTTAAAAGAGAATGAAATTAATTTCTTTGATTGGATAATGAGCTTAAGAATTGTTCTAAAGCATGAACAGAAATTATACATTCTTAATAATCCTAAGTAACCTAAATTACAATATTAATTTGATTAATATGTTCCGTAGGATCATCAAAATTTAATTTGATTAACTTGTTGATAATCTTAGGTTCATGAATAAATTGTTTATTCTTGGTTTTGATGATCATGATGATTTGATCACTATGAACACCAAATCCTAATTGAATCAAGGAAAGCAATTTTAAGGTAAAATTTGGAAGTTAAAAATCTGTTTTTCGTGGTGCACAGCCGAGCGGCTCTTAAGACTCGGCCGAGCAGATGTTGTTCAAAATTTGAATATGAAGTTGAATCTAGTTTCAGATGGTTGGTTTTCGAAACCGTGTTTCCTGAAAAGTATGTCAATTCAGAATTCAGATAAACTGAAATCAGAATCCTGAATTGTTCTTGATTGCTAAAATAAGTTAAATTGATGTGACAAATAATTTAGAAACGGACTACAGATTCATACAGAAATGTGGATGTCTTTTGACTTAGTTTCGGCCGTATGGACTGTTCTATAAGTTTCTAAATTTTGTGCGAAAATGTGGATGGCTTTTGACTTAGTTTCGGCCGTACATTTTGTGCTCTCGATTTCTGAACATTAGTACGAAAGATGATGATCTAAGTCGAAAATTTGATTTTTGACTATATGAATTTTTAAATCAAAGCGGATTAAAAGATAAAGGTAAGACAGATGTCAAACCTAAAGGAAATAATTGTGGCTAAAATTATAACTCTAAATAATGCAATTTGGTAACATGGCAATTAGATTGACCATTTAAAATTGTAATAAAATTCTGGATGATAAAAAAAAGTGAATAGTAGTGAGAATGCCACTTTGGATATTTTTGTTATAAAGTTAATCTTTTTACTTTTAATTATTAGGTATTGGATACCGGATATTGATCTCACATTTGTATAAATGTGCAACAATTAATAAATAGAAAGACTACTTATGAAAAGTAATGTTAATCTACGAATGGTAATGATGCAAGAGTTGCAACTTTGTTCGTAGAACACTTATGAAGTGACTTTACTCATTAAATAGAAAATATTATTTTATTATAAGATAATGAAATATATTTATTTATTATTTACAATAAGAAAATTGCTTCATTTATTATGATTTGCTTTATCGTACTGTTAAATCATATAAATAAATCTTATATCCTAAATCTTGAACAACAAAATAATAAATAAGGTCATAACATAAATAATTAAATTCTTAAGGAATTATTGTTTTGATCAAATAAATGAGAAACGCATATCTAAAATTCTATGAGACAGAGTTTTAAAGTCATACGATTTTGAATCATATGATATATGCAAATCTTATTTACTTGGACCAAGACATCTTTTACTAGGAGTAGTAAAAGACTAATATCTTATTCGACCCAATACTTGTCGATGTATATGGTTCATTAAGTAGCAATGCTAAACAAGGATTTTGGTACTACTTGGCAAAACTATTTAAAGATTCCGATTCGATCGAGATGCTGAATACTTGAACCAAGAATTTGACAATCATCTTTAGTATTTTGAAATTGTTTCACAATTAACTCCACCAAGAACACTATTTTGGAATGATGTGTCTACATGAAGGTATAGAACCTTATTAGATATGGTTCATTAGATGATAAAGTTAAATTGATCTTTCATTATTTACTTTGGGGTTATACATTGGAAACCGCTATAATTACACTAATTTGAGTTCCATCAAAATAGGTTCAAAGGTACCATATGTGATATGGAATGAAAGAAAACTTGGTTTGTCTTTCATAGAGATTTAAGAAAGTGAGACTTTTGCGAAAAGACTTGTCTAGGAAAAACTCACACTTAATTCTAATAAATGTATTTTCGTGGGATATCCTGAGGAAACTTAAGGATATTTACTTTCAAGAAACAAATTGTTTGTTGCTTATGATGGTACTTTTCTAGATAAATTGTTTCTAAAAGAACAAGTGGGAGTAAAATATATCTCGAATGGTTCGAGACTAGAAAATAACATTGAACCTAAAATGGAAGTTGAACAAACTTTCACAAGGAGTTGTGATAATCCGTTCAAGTTACACAAGTTACTTGCATATTTGATAGGATACAATCTATAACAAGAAATATTGGATTTCTCGTAATAGAAAGTATTGAGGTAGAATTCATTGAGAATGACAAATCCACCACCTATCAAAATACGAAGTCCGCTCCATATTAGATTAATGGATTGGAGTCATAAAATCTAAAATGCAATCCATGTACAATAATAAAGTTTAGAACATGATCATTCTAACCCAAGGTGTAAAATCCAAAGGATGGAATTGAGTTTTCTTTGAGAAAAATAACATGGAAGGAAAGGTACATACTCATTAAGCAAAACTAAATGTGATAGGTTGACTCATATTTCGACTATGATAAAACTTTCTCACTTGTAGTCATGCTTTAAGCTACTAGAATTCTCATTGCCATACCTTCATATTTAGAATAAGAAATATGGCAAATGGATATAAAAAACATCGTTCCTCAATGGGAACTAACTTATGAATGTACTGGATACAACCTAAAGGTTTTGTTAATGCAGAAAATTCTAATAAAGTATGTAAGTTGCGAAAATCCATGTGATGGATTGAATGAAGCTTCTTGGAGTTGAAATATTCATTTTGATGATACATTCATAGCGTTTGAAATTCATCAAAGATGAGACTTGTGTTTGCTATAAAATTAGTGGGAGCATAGATTTTTTCCTAGTCTTTTATATGTGGTTAACATATAGTTCATTTGAAAGAGTTTCTTAATGAAAAGAATTAGGAAGAAGCCGCTTACATCCCTGGAATTAATATTTATTGATATAGATCTAGGAAGTTGATTGGTTTGTGTCAAAGTACTTATAAAGACAAAGTAATGAATTGTTAAGTATGCAAGACTCTTGTAGAAGAACTTTCAAAGTTGTCTAATGACAATGTTCTTGGCAAGACTTAGTCTTATTGGAAGACTAATGAGCAAGATTAGGATTCCATATGATTCGGAAATTGGATCCATCATGTATGTCATATTATGTACTTAGACAGGATAACTCGTATAATTGGAGTATGATGAGAACATATAATCATATCCTAGTGAAAGTCACTAGATAGTAGTTAAGAATGTCCTTATGTACTTGAGAAGAACTAAGGATGCATGCTTGATGCTTTTTGGAATGGAAGATTATCTAGTAAACGGTTACATAGATGCATGCTTCCACAACGACAAGGATAATTAAAGATTGCAGTATAGACATATATTTTAAAGTAAATGCTATTAGTTGGAATAGTTCCAAACAAATACACCGAATCAATTCTACGAATAAAATTGAGTATTTAGTTACATGAGTTGTAACTAAGGGGGTTGTTTGGATATAGATGTTATTAGTAAAACTAGAAATAGTTTCTAGTACCACTAATCCTATAGACCTTTGTTGTGAAATAATGGCTATTGCACAAGCTAAGGTGCCAAGGACTCATATGTGATCCAAACACACACTCAGACATTTCCATCTCTACGAGAAATCGTTGATATGAGAGATGTCAAAATATGTAAAATACCTTATGATGATAACAAGGATAATCTTCTTACATAAGATTCTCGACATGCTGTTATGATGGTCATAAGCTAAGCTCAATGGTATTGAATACGTGTTGATTGGGCCTAGTGCAAGTGGGAGATTGTTATAGATTATGCCCTAGGCCCTTGAGAAAGGCCTTACGTTACATCATGTTCTCATTTGTTATAGAGATAACAACTTGGATTATTATATTTTTTGCATGTTTCTTATAATAATCGCCGTCCCTAGTACTTATGAAAGACTAGTATAAGTTTAATCGATGAACATGTGATGATCATGTGTATATGATACAAATTAAACTTATGGGCACTTATTGGTAAACAAGTACTGGACATGACCCACTATGAGATTTATGACATGGTCAAATGTCATAATTAAATCTCATATAGTTATATCATTGGAATCCTTAGACCTAAGATTATCATCGTCTTCCACATGATGAACGTTGTGTTTGACGTACTCAAACGCTACCCTTAATCAGCAGGTTCGGCCGAACCACCTATAAGACTCGGCCAAATCTTAGGGTGGGTTCGGCCGAACCCATCCTTTGACGCTCCCGAACCTTTGCTGTTTCAGGCCTATTTTCTAATTACGAGTTATGACGGGTTTTGACCTATTTCTCCTAAAGTGTTTGGGGTTAATAAGTATAAATACCCCTCTCTTAACCCTAATTAGTATGATTTGATAATGTATCATTATTGGTAGCCTCCATGTGTTTGAGAAACACATTCTTGAGTTTAGATTGAGAATCAAAAGCTCAAGAACACCAATAAATTCATATAGCCTTTTGATAGAAATAGTTTCTATGGGATCTAGCAGTCCAGATCTAGAATTGTTCTAGATATTCGTTTGTGTGTGGATACACATAGAGAGTACTTGTTTTATCATCTCAAGTTCACGTTCCTGCGATCGTGATTCAAAGAATGTGAAGAACGAGAAGATCAAATCATAAAGCTTGAAAACTTGAAGATTTGAAGATCCGAAAATTTTAAACGCAGAACAATGGTTAGTAATCTAAATTCATTTTCCTATTAATTTAATCATCATGAATGGATCCATGGGCTCTAGGGTTTTGTTGATTTTTCTGTTGCCGTTTCTGCTGCGCATGGTGCCTCAAAACCCAACAGGTCATTCTAGTGTCCAAATCCTTTGGTTAAATTAGAACGTTGCAAAATTAAAATTTGAATTCGGTCGTTATGTCTGGTACACGATAGTACACCTTTACCACTAACTTCTGCAACTAAAAGACAACAAATAAATGAGCATCAATCAGAATTCACCAGCTCATTATCTTCCAAACTTTTCCTCTAAGAATTCAAATAACTACCTCTCTCATTCAAGGCTACAAATAGGCCTTGTGTTCTTCATTGAACATTGCTGAGATTCAAAGAGAGGAATAGCTGTCAAAATTCTTGGTGATTGAAGATCATACTCAAGATTTCCAGAATCCTTTGAATCTTCAAGCGTTCACCTTCAATGATCTCCAGCAACCTTCATGCCCAGCAAATCTCAAGACTCACATAAGATTCATTAGGATCTTGATCATATAGATTAAAAAGAGATCTTGATTCTTACACACACACACACACACCCCGATTGATCAATCACATAGATTGCATCATTAGGGATACACTGGTTTAAGTCTAGGATTTATCATAGAAAATAGGTGTGATTCAACACTTCATCTCTGTAATATGTACTCAAAAGAATCAATATAAACCTCCATCCAAAATCCAAGACTGACCATCTTGGTAAAGGACTTAGATCTTTTAGCAGATCGAACCTTTCTAAATCATTGTGCCATTTACTTACTGCACTTTACTTTCTGCAATTTACTTTCATCACTTGTTCTTATTGTTTATATTAATCTTGTTTTTCGTTTAGTGTTTGATCTTTATAGCTATTTAAACTATTGTGAATTGTGTTTCTTGATTGTCTATTGCCTAAGTTACTACCTCTGACTACTTATCTATTTGTCAAACTTCTCAGACACAAACTTTTATTTTTCAACCTAACTAGCTAGTTCTTCTGCCTACCGCAAGTATCCTACCTCATAGGCTACCGCAACTTGCTACCGTAGTTTTTCTACCTCATCCGTCTACCGTAAAATCAGTCTACCTTATCTTTTGATCATAAAATCAACTCTAACTTGTTTTTATCGAAAGCCTCCGCTATGCATATTACTCTTGATCTAGTGGTTTTCAAGTGACCACAAAATTTATAGAGTAATCATAAGGTTAAATTTTGAAAAAGGGTTGAAATTTTAAGTAGGCTATTCACCCCCCCCCCCCTCTAGCCTCCTTTTCATACCCTTGTTGTGTCTTTGGGACCAACGTGCACCATAGTATCTACCTACCGAATCGTATCTTTGACGAAGATTCTATTACATCCTCACTAATATTGTTGCTTTTGCAAGTATGTTGCTGCGGCCATAGGTGCAACTAATCGGGATTTTTGAGACATGGTGGCAGCTGGACGGTGGAAATTGGTTGGTGGAGTTTGGTCTAGAAGAGTTAAGGGACCTTTGTTTTTAGAATTGGTACTTGTATGGAAAAAAACCTTAAACAAAATGAAATTTCTCAGTACACCTTAGGTCCAAACACCGAGGGGGATACACATCAAACATAGTGGGTGGCAGTCCACCCACTATTTTCCCTATTCTACCTTTAAAAAAAAAATCCCTCAAATGCTAAGTGTACCACTATTTTTTGAACTCACACCCACTGAATTGGCGGGTACAGCAAATAAAATATGCATACTCGGCGCTGCTCAGTTAAAAAAATCGCTCGGTTAAAAAAAAGAAGAAGGCAAAAGTGAAAATACTCACTCGATGACGACCAGAGACCACAGCATGCCTCCACGGCTCCACTCCACGACAACGCATCAAGTGGACCGGCGCCTAGGGCTAGCAGCGCTGACGATCGATTGTCGAAACCTCTCTCCAGTCTTCACTTCGCAAATCGCAATCCTCTATTAGTCTCCACTCCAACGGTGTTTCTTGTCATCTTGCGGGTAAGTATACTAATTCAATAACTCTCTCTTCCTCTAATGTTAATATATTCATAAATTAATAGATATTTTATGATATTTAAGACTAGAAATTTATATATTTGAGATTTTGGGCTTTTTAGAATTATGGTTGTTTTTTCTTCCAAAATTAGTTCAAAATTGGGGGAGTGAATTTGAATTTTAGATTTATGTATTTTTTTTTGTTGCTTTTATCACGTTGGTTAAATAGTGTTTTTATTTAAATTTTGTGTAGGATTGTTTGTTTGAATATGGAGAGACACTATAAAAGAAAATTATCAGGGGAAGGTGGAACTAGTGTTAGTGTTGGAGCATGTAATTCTAGCGGTGCTTGTCAACAGTATATTCCTGTGAAATCTTTAGCTGTTATAGAATTTTGATTTTAATAGTCTTCCTTTAAATCCCGCATTTTAAAAAAAAGATTTCTGAATACCACCCAAATCAAGTTGATGATATTAGAGGGCATTACATAACTTTGTCAACCTCACAATCATGAGTTTCCTCAAAAAATGGTTGGGGTAAAATGCGCCGTTTTAATCCAAAGTGGTTTGATAAATATCGTTGGTTAGAGTATAGCATCACAGAAGATAAAGTATATTGTTTGTGTTTGTTAGAGAATAATGACTTTGAATACGTCAAATTTGAGAAGAAAAAGGAATGTAATTAAATCCTTTTGAGATTTAATTACGGACTTCTTCTGTCTTCAGGTTTACGTCTCTAGCCTATAAATACTAGTTGTAAATTAGTAGTCTCTGCGATATCAAAGACATAGAGAGAGAGAGAGAGGGATCAATAATTCTAGATCTAGGGTTTTGCATAGCTAGGAAGTTTGTGAACAAAGTTCATGCAAACATATATTAGTGTGATCTTCTTCTTGTAATTGTTTCTCTGCCATAATAATATATGTTTTCCTTTGCCCGTGGATGTAGACAATAGGTTGTTGGTAAACCACGTGAAATCTGTGTTCTTACTTTTTGATTTGCGTTCATTATTATCTGCTATCTCTTGGGTCTGATTTACTAACAAGTGGCACCAGAGCCTGGTTAGTTGAGAAAGATAAGGGCATTCCACTGCAACAGAAGTGATAGATTCCAGGATGGACTAGAAAATTGACAAGTCTGACGGGAAGAACAGATTTATTATATGGTAGATATTGTGCATTGGGCGTACATATCGTGTGTAGAAAACATGAAGATCGCGTACGTGCAGTCTGCGTGCAGTTTTTCGTGCATCGCGCGTGCAGTCTGCGTGCAGGGTCCATGCAGAAATCAGGGTGCCTAGGTTGTACACATCTGGTACTGTATTATGTTACCTCTGACATATTTGAGTTTGGAATTTTCATGGTTATTCTGACACTCTTCACTGTAGAGGATCGAAAATCAATAAATCTGAGAGTAGTCAGTGATTGCTCATCTGTGCTAGCAATAGAAAATCTGGTAGATCTGAATCTGGGAGTTCATCTGGTGTTCGTTGGTGTTCCAAGAACACATCTGGAATGTTCTAGTGTCCGGTATCTGCAACTAAAGACAGAGATCTGAAGCTAGGGTTTTGTGATCAAAATTTAGGTATCTGGTATAATCTGAAGATCTAATTGTTGGATATTATGCCCTAGGCCCTTGAGAAAGGCCTATACGTTACATCATAACTTCATTGTTATAGAGATAACAAACCCAATTATTATATATTTTTCATACTTATTATAAGGATGACCAAACCGGCCCAGAACCGGACCGGAGAAGCCTGAAACTGGAGCAAACCGACGAGTAAACGGAAACCGCCAGAGTAAACGAACAAGAAACCGACCGGAAAGTTTTTCTTCCGGGCCGGTTAGGGTCACAAAATGGCGAACAAGACCGGAACCGGACCGGAAATCCCTTGTTTTTCAATAATTTTCAACTTGTTTATTCATTATTGACCGGAACCGGATTGTGGTAACCGGAACCGGATCCAAGGTAAGCAAGGGCCAGTTAAGGTTCACCTATATGCCGAACCAGAACCAGAGTTGTCCATCCATGGTTTATTATAATAATCATTGTCCCTAGAACTTATGAAGAGCTAGCATGAGTTTAATGGATAATCATATGATGATTATGGTGCATAGGATGCAGATTAAAGTTGTGGGTACTTGTTGGAGAACAAGGTACTGGATAGACCCGTTATGAGAATTATGTCATGGTCAAATGTCATAATTAAATCTCATAATAGTTATATCATTTGATATCCTTAGACCTGAGATTACCATGGTCTTCCACATGATGAACATTATGTTTGACATAATCAAACGTAACCTTTAACCGGGTAATTATAAAGGCTATGATTGGTATAATCGGATTCATGTAGGGAAGAATGATAAGTCAAGATGGGATTTGTCCCTCTCTCAAGAGAGATATCTGCTTGACCACCCGATGATTGAGATTGATGATAGTGTATGGCCATACCAAAATGAATTGATGTGTTCAATGTCATTTGCTCATATCAATCTACTCGGGATCGAGAAACCATTAGACAATATAAGTTGACGTGGACCATGACTTATGTCCAATATGATATCGCGTGACAAAGGGATTGTGATATGTTCTATAAGGTAACTTTGGACTTTCAAAGTTATACTAATTGGGTAGTCATAATGGCTTGCTAGAGTCCGCTTATGACTTACGGGTTATGAATGGTTCGGACTCGTTACCAACTTAGTATAATCCTCTTGGGTCACACACAATAGAACGGATTGAAAAGGCTAAAAATCTGGGATTTTGCACTAGGGCACCATACGGCTAGGAAGGCACTGTACGGCTAGGTAAGAGCCATACGGCTCCTTCCCCGTATCTTGTCAGATTGTGCAGATTTCTTGTGTGACAAGGAATCCCGATCCCATAGGTTAAACCCTCATATAAATATATGCAACCGGGTTTGACAGCCTCTAATGTTGATTTTGGAACCCACAACACATTGTTTTAGAAATATTAAAATATAGAGAGGTATGATTATTCATTTTGAGATTTGGAATCATCAAAACACAATAATCAATGATGCAAAATAATTCCTATGAAGAAATCGTTTCTTCACCAAGCCTTGGATCTAGCAATCAATCAAGAAGGTGTTCTTGAGTCCGTTCGACGTGTGGATACCGATAGAGGGTGTTTGCTTTAGCACCTTAAAGTCCGTGTTCATAGATTCGATCTTCAAGGGTTAGTTTCTTTCATCTTGTATTTAATTTAATCAACATGAACAGATATGGGCACATGGGTGTTTGATTTCATATGTTTATTCCGCTGCGCATGATACATCAAAACCCAACAGTGGTATCAGAGCCCCATTCATTATTGATTATTTTAATACATTATGTTTAAATTATTTAATTTTATTATATGATTTTGCATGATGATAAAGATGAATATGTGACTAGGGTTTATGAGCATGAATATGGGGATTATGTAATTATTATGTTGATGTGATCTATATGAATAATTGCATGTTGGGGTTATCAATGAATAATTGGATTATGTGTATTGATAATTTAGATCTAATTTGTATATATAATAAATTGTTTATTCATAATATTGATTAGATCTATTTAATTTCGTAATCTGTAAATTCGTGTTAGTTTAATCTGATTAATGCATGAACACGATATTGAGATTGATCGAATTTAAGAAATTCTAGAAATCTGGACTAAGGCGCCGTACGGCGCCCTAGGTGGCGTATGCCTCCTAGTTAGCCATACGGCGGCCCTAGGGTTTTCTTGCAGATTTGTTTTGTTTTCTGGTTTTCTGATTGTTCTGTAAATCATTTACAGAATTCGAATCAGAACTGAATCCGGTTTTAGATGGCAGGTTTTCGAAACCGTGTTTCCTGAAAATATGATTTAATCCAGAAAATTGCAGAAATCAGAGTTCTTAAGAGTTCAGAATTGCTGCAGTCTGTGAAATTGAAGAGACAATGAATGATCTTGAAACAAGTTACTTTTCTATACGGAAATGTGGATGCCTCTTGGCTTAGTTTCATCCGTATGGAATAATTACTTGGTTTCTTGATCTTAGTACGGAAATGTGGATGCCTCTTAGCTTAGTTTTGGCCGTACGTTTTGTGCTCTCAATCTATAGATGTTCTGCAGAAACAAAAGGTTTCAGAATTTATCCTTATGGTCAAAGTGAAAATTGTTTGCAGAGAAGGAAACTAAATTTGGATTGATTCATCGTAAGGGACGATGGAAGGCTTACACCTTGTTTCTGGACACACGGATGAAATATCCAATCTGTAAATTGTTTACAGAAAATTTAGATTCCGTCCCCATAATGTTGCTTCATAAATAAATCACAAGATTTTGCTCCAGTTAATTAATTTGATTAGTTAACATACATTATGAAAAGACTATATTATATTATGTTTGACATAATTAAATATATGATGCATGCCTCTATGTAAATGACCTTCACAAAATTTTAAGTTTTATACCCTCCATGATTTAAACACTTGTGAAGTAATTTGATCGTTTCGATGTGGTTTATCTGCCAAAGTAGGGCACATCATTCTATCAATGAAAAGCAAGATGAGGCAAAGGTTGTCTATACGTTTAAAGTGGTCAAACTTAATTAGTGATTGATAAGGAGTTATCTACCTAAATAGCTTGGTTTTGAGGTTCATGCCAAAGCAGACTCACAAATCAAGTGAAATATGGATCTTAGCCCAGTTAAATTATATATTACAAAAGTTGTATTTGAAGGTGTATAATTTAGTGTGAGTATTTATGAAATACATTATATATTGCTAAATGATAATGGTATGAAATATAGGTGTATATTTATTTGAATATTTTTGTAGAATGTTAATCATGTTCAATCACTAAGATAGACCCCACTTAAAGACAATAAAATTAACTTCATTGACCTAGTCATGAGCTTAAGAATTGTTCTAAAGCAAGAACGGAAGTTATGAATTCTTAATAAATCATATGCTTAAGAAACCTAATGCCTTAAGGATGGACAAATACATTAATTAGAAACATGTGGATGATTCTATAGATGTCAATTGTCCTACGACTTGGTACCATATATTTAGAACTTAACAAGTATCTGAAATATATGAATGTTTATGTGATAAGAAATCATGTAGGAAGAGTTCCTACAAGCAAGAAAGGCAAGATAAAAGTTTGAGATTGAAAAGCGCCTCACATTCATATGATGACTGAAAGGTATATTACTAAGTTCGTATGTTTTGAACATGGAGAGACATATTAATTACCTTAGATGGCTTGGTTATCAAGTTAGTTTGAAACTAACGAATGGATTTGATATTAATTCATAAGCGACATTTAATGTTTAAAATGTTAAGTCTTAATATTAAATGAAAACCTTCTCAAACTCTAAAGGTTAATAAAGAAAAAGATTTAAGATAAAGACAAGACACGAGTTGTCAAGTCTAAATGAAATAATTGTGGCTAAACCTAAAATCCTGAGGATGTAATTGCTCCTATGGTAATGTGATTGACCATGGGAGAAATTACACTTTGAATTAAAAGATCAAAAGGAAGGGTAGTAGGACTACCACTTCAAGTATTTATGTTTATCTTTCTACATCTAAGTTCTTTGGTATTGGATACCGGATATGGATCCCACATTTGTATAAATGTGTAAGACTTGAGAAATAGAAAGACTACTTAAGGAAGGTAAGGATTAACCTATGTGGTAATAATGATGCAAAGGTTACAACATTAATTATAGGAACTTGCGAAGTGTCTTTACCTAGTAGGTTCATATTTGTTTTGAACAAATGATGTTATGTTCCTATTTTAAGTAGAAATATTATTTTGGTTTCTTCATTCAAAGATAATGGATATTTCTTATTTTGAATAAGTACTCCATTAAATATGATTTGCTTTATTGTATTGCTAATCATATAATGGTACTTTATATCCTTATCTTGGAAGAACAAAATAATAAGTATAACATAAATAATGGAAAATCTGAATCTACGGATGTAAGCGTTACATTCTTAAAGCATTGATGTCTATATCAATGATAAGAAACACATATATAAAATTCCATGGGACATACTTTTAAATTCACATGATTTCGAATCATGTGATATATGTAAATCTTGGAAAATGATTAAGACACCTCTTACTAATAGTAGTAAAAAGTAAATACTCTTTTGAACTAATACATATTGATGTATATAGTTCATTAAAGTAACAATGCTAGAGAGTATTTCGATAACTCATGGCAAAAGTATTAGTGTACTCTGATCTGATCAAAGTAATAAATATTTGAACCATGGACTTTTCGAGAATTCCGCAGAAAGTCCGCAAAATAAGAAAAACAGAAACTGGAAACAAAAACCGTACGGCTGCGAACTAGGTGTATGCCTAGTGATGAGCCGTACATCTCCTGTTACAGAAATCAGCAGATTGTCTGCAACTGCTGTTTTTCGCCTCATGATAAGTCAAATTGATTTTCAATTTATCTTCTGGATTTTATGCTGAAAACAGCTGCGCTTACACTAATTCGAGTTTCATCTATGGAGGTTCGTCATACCATATGAGACATGGAATGAAAGAAAACTAGTTTTGTATTTCATAAATATTTATGATGTGACACTTTTGTGAAAAGTATTGTCTTGGACAAAATCACATCTAAATCTAGTAAATGTATTTTCATAGGATATCTTAAAGATATTAATTTTACACCCTTTAAAGTACAAATCGTTTGTTACTCTAAGTAGCACTTTCTAGATAAATCATTTCTCTCCAAAGAACTAGTGGGAGTAAAATGTATCTCGAAGAGTTCGAGACTCAGAAAATGACATAGAACCTAAGATGAAAGTTGAACAAAGTTTCACAAGAAGTTGTGGAAATTCGTTCAAATATTCACAAGTACTTTGCATATATGATAGGATACTATCTATAACAAGAAATATTGATTTCTCATAATAGAAAGTAGTAAGGAAGATATCATTAAGAATGATTGACCTATTATCTATCGAGATGCAATGTCCGCTCCGGATTTTAGATCAATGACTTAGAGTCATGAAATCTAGAATACAATCCATGTATGATAATCAAGTTTGAAACTTTAATGTTCTACCCGAAGGCTTAAAAACCATAAGGTAGAAAAGAACATGTTCTTGGAGAAAACTGACATGAATTGTAAAGTGCATATTATTGAAGCACGACTAATTGAGTAAACTTAATTCATAATATCGATTATGATGAAACTTTTTCCCCCGTAGTCATGCTTAATGTTATTAGAATTGTAATTGTCATGACCTCATATTTCGAATATGAAATGTGACAAATGGATGTTAAAACAGCATTCCTTAATAGGACCATACTTTAGGATGTGTTTGATACAACCTAAAAGTTTTATTAATCCATAAGATTCTAATAAAATATGCAAGTTGCAGAAATCCATGAGATGGATTGAAGCAAACTACTTGGAGTGAAATTTTTATTTTGATATAGTATTCATAGAGTTTGAATGCATCAAAGCTGAAACTTATGATTATAATAAATTTAGTGGGAGCGTAATAACAATCCTAGTCTTATTTATATGTGGTTGACATATAATTCATTTTGAAAGAGTTTATAAATGAAAGACTTGGATAAAGCCGCTTATATCCTTGGAAGATAGATTTATGGAGATAAATCTAAAAGGTTGATTGGTTGAAGTCAAAGTACTAATATAGACAAGATAGTGAAAAGTTCACTATGCAAGACTCTTAGAGAGGTTATTTGCAAATGTCTAAAGGCATCACTCTTGACAAGATTTAGTCTTACTGGAAGACTGATGAGCAAGAGCACATGATTAGGATTCCATATGCCTTGGCAATTGGATCTATCATGTAAGCCATGTTAATGTACTAAGACTGGATGTCTCATATACTTGGAGTATGATTAGATAATACCAATCAGATCCTAGTAAAAGTCCCTAGTTAAGAAACATCCTTATGTACTTGAAAAGAACTAACGGATGCATTCTTGATATTTGATGGAATGAAAGATGATCTTATAATAGTTACATAGATGCATTCTTACAAACCAACAAAGATAAATATTGAAGTATAAATACATGTTTACGTTTAATAATTGTGTTAGAAGAGTTCTAAATACACCATTACTATTCTACAAAAGGTTGAGTATCTAGTGGCATGGGATGCAACTAGAAAATTGTTTGGATTAAGATACTAACTAGTAAACTAGAAATCGTTTCTAGTATCACTAATTTAATGGACCTTCATTGTGACAATAATCATTATTGCACAAGTCAAGGGATTAATATCTTATCTAAACACATACTCGGACATTTCTATCTTATTCGAGAAATCGTCAAAAGATGGAAGATGTTAAAATATGCAAAATACCATATGATGATAACAAGGATAATCATCTTACATAATCTTGCTTGCAATAATGATGGAGATTGTAACTAACTCAATGGGTATTTGATACACGTTAATTGGCCCTAGTGCAAGTGGGAGATTGTTGGATATTATGCCCTAGGCCGTTGAGAAAGGCCTATACGTTACATCATAACTTCATTGTTATAGAGATAACAAACCCGATTATTATATATTTTGCATGTTTATTATAATAATCATTATCCCTAGCACTTATGAAGAGCTAGCATAAGTTTAATGGATAATTATATGATGATTATGGTGCATAGGATGCAGATTAAACTTGCGGGTACTTGTTGGAGAACAAGGTACTGGATAGACCCGTTATGAGATTTATTTCATGGTCAAATGTCATAATTAAATCTCATAATAGTTATATCATTTGATATCCTTAGACCTGAGATTATCATGGTTTTCCACATGATGAAAATTATGTTTGACATAGTTAAACGCTACCTTTAACCGGGTAGTTATAAAGGCTATGATTGGCATAAGAGGATTCTTGTAGGGAAGAATGATAAGTCAAGATGGGATTTGTCCCTCTCTTAAGATAGATATATGCTTGGCCACTCGATGAGTGAGATTGATGATAGTGTATGGCCATACCTAAATGAATTGATATGTTCAATGTTATTTGCTCATATCAATCTAATCGGGATCGAGAAATCATTAGACAACATAGTTGACGTGGACTATGACTTATGTCCAATATGATATCGCGTGACAAAGGGATTGTGATATGTTCTATAAGGTAACTTTAGACTTTTAAAGTTATACTAATTGGGTAGTCATAATGGCTTGCTAGAGTCCGCTTATGACTTACGGATTATGAATGGTTCGGACTCGTTGCCAACTTAGTATAATCCTATTGGGTCACACACAATAGAATGGATTGATAAAGCTAAAAATCTATGATTTTTCACTAGGGCACCGTACGACTAGGAAGGCACCATACGGCTAGGTAAGAGCCGTGTGGCTCCTTCCCCATATCTAGTCAGATTCTGCAGATTTCTTGTGTGATAAAGAATCCCGATCCCAAACGGAATTAGGTCATACCCTCATATAAATATATGCAGCTGGGTTTGACAGGCTCCAATATTGATTTTAGAAATCACAACACATTGTTTAGATACAATAAAATATAGAGAGGTATGATTATTCATTTTGAGATTTGGAATCATCAAAACACAATAATCAATGAAGAAAAATAATTCCTATGAAGAAAGCGTTTCTTCACCAAGCCTTGGATCTAGTAATCAATCAAGAAGGTGTTTTTGAGTCCGTTCGATGTGTGGATACCGATAGAGGGAGTTTGCTTTAGCACCTTAAAGTCCGTTTCATGGATTCGATCTTTAAGGGTTAGTTTCTTTCATCTTGTATTTAATTTAATCGACATGCATGGATCCGGGTTTATGGGTGTTTGATTTCATATGTTTATTCCGTTGTGCATGATGCATCAAAACCGAACACTATCTGGTGTAGTCTATTCTAGTGATGTAGAAGTAGATACAAAATCTGTATTGCCCGAGGCAATAATCTGGTTAGATTTCGGAGTAGTACATCTGACTCCACATTTGAAGAATTATGAGTCGGATGCAGCGATTGTAAGCAGTGACAATCTGGATGAGGATTGTGATTATGCCCTAGTGACTGAAGAAGAAGCGTGAAATGAAGTTGCATGGGTTCTAGATTTGGGTGCTTCTTATCACATGTGTTCACGTAAAGAGCAGTTTACAACGTACGAGCAGAAGGATGGAGACCGTATTTCTATGGCTAATGGATCTGTATGTGAGGTAGTATGCATGGGCTCCATAAATGTAAGAACTTCTGGTGATAAATTTCTCATATTGAACAAGGTGAGACATGTTCTACAAGTACAAAGAATCTGATATCGCTTAGTCGGTTGGACAAGACGGGATACAGTTTCAAAGGTGAAGGTGGAGTTTTGGATGTCTACAATGGTTCAGATGTGATTCTGAAGGGTGATAGAAAAGGTTCCTTGTATGTCCTTCAAGGTTCTGAGATGGGTGAGGGTGTTAACAAGAAGGTGGAGCAGCGTTTTATTCTAGGTGGGAGTTAACTGGGCAAGCCACGACAAGAATATCAACTACACCAGTTTCATCGGTCATGGTTGGCAAGATCCAATGTCGACTGGATGGGCCACATCTGAATGAATGTTAATTGCCTGTTGGGGCGATTCTGAGTGCCCGTAGGTGAAAGTCTTGGTGTTCGTAGGATACATGCATGAAGAATATCTTATTGTCCAGAGAACAAAGTTGTTTGTCTGGTGAGGCAAATTCTGAGTGTCTTGAAGATACATGGCGCACGAAAAATATGGTTGTCCAAAGGACAAATATAGTGTCTTTGACGAAAGACAGACTGAGGCAAAGGTGGAAAAATATGTTTCTGGTATGAGGGATGTGGCTCAAGGTGGAGTCTGTGTCAGCAGTTCGTGCATCTGAATTATTAGGGGAGATTCAAAGTCAAAGTGGAGATTGTTTGTCACGACCCGAAATCTAGGCTCTATTTTATTAGTAATTAAATGATTATTATTTAATTATTTGCTTATTTATTTATTTAAATTATTATTTATTTAAATATTTATGTGTCATAATATTTATGCCTAGCATGTTGTTTGGGTCATTTGGGTTAATGTAGTATTGTTGGGTCTTAATTGGTAGTATGGAGTGTAGTATTGTGTGTGTGTAGTGTGAGAGAGGGGGCCTAAGTGTAAGTTTTTAAAATAAACCCCCTACTCCCTCCCTACACCTTCACTCACCTCCTTCTCCCCCCTACACTCCATCTTCTCCCAGCCACTCTCTTCCTCTCTCTAACAATTTGGGTAAGTTTTCTTTCATTGCTTCTCTCTTCATTTACTCCTTCTTCCTCTCATTATTATCCATTCCTTAAAACGTGAACATTGTTTAGATCGTCGATAGGATCGCGTAGAATCAAAAAGATTTGAAATCCATCAACTTTGAGAAAATTCAAGTAAGTTACTTTTCCACCATTTTAATGCTAAAATGTTCATATCATGCTTAGATAATGTTTGATGTGTTGTATTTGAAGTTTGGTTGGGTTTTGAATTTATTGGGAATTTATTTGGAGTTTTGATCAAAAATGGTGATTTATGAATGTTGGGTTTGATTCTTGATATTGGTTGATTAAATGTTGTTAAAGGAGTCTTTTTAGACTTATAAGTTGTTTTGGTACATTAGTATATGAGTTGGAAGGTTGGATTTTGGTTGAATGTGTTTTGGGTTTGAAAATGGAAGAACCCATGTTGTTCTTCCCGATTTCTGGCAATTCAGATCATTGGGCGGCCGCACAAAAATAGATGGGCGACCGCACATCTATCTGAAAGCTTTTGTTCCTGTTTTGAGGCATTTTGGGCGACCGCACAGTCCCTTTTGGGCGGCCACCCAGAACCCCTGAAAGTTCTCATTTGTTAAATTTGGGTGAATGAAGGACGCGTTTTGGTCCAAGTCTAGGGTGTCCTTCTAGTTGACCTTAGTGAATATTGTAGTACATTTTAGTGATAGAATTGGGTCCATTGTGATCAGGTTTGTGTTTGAAATTCATTAATTGTTAATTGGGATTGTGGAGCACTTTTATGGTGTATGGTTGGTTCATTTCATCTTCTTGGGGATTATTTGGTATGATTCCCTACTTTGGAATCCTTTGTTGTTTATCGTGCTAGTATTTTATTACTTAGCAGTTATTTGAAAGTCCAGCTGGTATTTGTGGTTGTGTCGGGCGATGTGAGATATTGTGATGGCACCGGCCAAGTCCATTATGGTGTCGACCATTGTTTTGCCCTTATTTTCCTCTTCCAGATTGGCCTTGGTTGAGACGTTTGGAGCATGACTTTGTGGCATGGCTCCCGCCCTTTGTGGCACATTATTTTGTTATTGGTTCCGGTACCGGGGTTTCTCTTTGGCTTTTATGCTATTATGAAGATGATGATTTGTTGATTATTGAAGCTGCGCAGCGATCCTTTATTTGGATGTTCCGGTTTGGAAAACCTTGGCTATATCCTTTGTTATGTGTTTATTTCCGCTGCTATATGTTATGTGATAATTGCTATGTGCTATGTGATATTTATCATTGCTTATGGCTTCTTGCATCATAGCATGTCATGTAGTTGCATTAGTAACTTATTGAGATTTATCTCACCCCCTTTCTTTTATCTTTGTTTTTCCTTAACCCCCCCCAGGTGCTAAGGATTAGTCTCGCTGATCACGAGAAAGAGGACGTCGAGTGTGGATCCGTTCTTTTGGGGATGGTTATTATAGGTTGGTTTACATTATGTAAATGTGTAACCATTTTGGGATAGTTGTACCAAACAATGACGTCACTAAGAATTGTACATTTGTATTTTGTTGGGCATAAACTTGTGGAAGTTTATGATAGTTGTATTTGGTTTTTATTAAACTTGGTTTTGTAAAACTTTGGATCATCACCCTTTTGGTATCAAATGAAATTTTTAACTTCGGTATTTTACAGTTTTGATATTAGAGTCGACGTCCAGCTCGCGGTCCCAGGGCCCGCGGGGTCCGGGGTCGCGACAGTTGGTATCAGAGCTATGGCATTAGCTCTATGTATAAGTCTAGGTGGATTAGTATGACCTAGGTGGGTAGTGGTGTGCGGAGTGATTAACGGTTGTTGTTTTATATAGGTAATTGTTCTCAATGTCTGGAAGAAGAAACAGAGGAGGTACTAGCAGGGCACAGAATCAGAATGATACAAGGGAAGAAGCACGTGCCATGTTTCAAGGCATGTTCGAGGCGGCCATGAAGGCCATACATGATCAAGGTCCGAGGGTAGAGCAAGCACCACCTCGTTATGGATTGGAGCAATTTCTGAAGTTGAAACCGGTTGAATTCAATGGGGAACCCGATGTAAGGAAGGCTGAGTTGTGGATTGAGTCGATGGAGAAGATTTATGATGTATTTGGGTGTTCGGATGAGGACAAGGTCCGGTTTGCGGCTTACAAGCTTGTGGGAGCCGCCAAGCATTGGTGGAAAGGTGTTAAAGCTACTTGGTATGATACTCGCACGGTGTATGCGTGGGAGTTGTTTGTGCGCAAATTCAAGGAGCATTTCATTCCGGTTGTTGATCAAAACCGAAAAGAGATCGAGCTACTCAACTTGGAGCAAGGTGTGTTGTCTATAGCACAATACTCGGCTAAGTTCATAGAATTAGCCCGGTATTGCGACTATTTGGTGAGGACCGAGGAACAAAAGGCTATGAGATTCATTCGGGGATTGAAGACCTCCATCCGTACTCAACTTATTGCTCAACGGATTGTGACATTCCAAGATGCGGTGGACCGAGCCTATCTTATAGAGCAAGATATTGGGGAACATAAGAGGAAGACCGAGGTGGCCAACCCGAGTAAGCAAGGAGCGCTGAGCAAGTCACAACCAAGGATCGATAACCGAGGTAACTTTGGGGGACAATCTCAGTCCCGAGGGCAACAAAACCCAAGGAACCCGGGTACTACTTCCGGGAACCAAGGGAGCCAAGTTAGGAGGCTTTGTTCGTATTGTCAAAAGGAAGGTCATTCTGAAGACCGTTGTTGGAAGAAACAGGGAAGGTGTACCAATTGTGGTCAAATGGGTCATTTTGCAAGGGATTGTCCGAGGAATAGAATTCAACCAACGGGGATAGGAGCTGGGGCTCCTCAGGGTCAGAAAAGGGACGCTGCGGGAAAGCCCAAAGTCCAAGGGAAAGTGTTTGCAATGAATCAACAACAAGCCACAGATGATCCTACAGTTATTGGAGGTATTATTTCTATATCTAATGTGAGCGCACGAGCGTTAGTAGATCCAGGATCATCTCATTCATACATTTCTGGGCAATTTGCTTCCATGTTAAATGCTGCATTCGAGTCTTTACCGTACGTGCTAGAGGTGTCGACCCCTATAGGAGAGTGCTTGATTTCTGACCGAGTCCTTCGTGCTTGTGACGTGGTTATTTGTGGTCGAGTCCTTTGTGCGGATTTGGTAATTCTTCCTATCCAAGACTTTGATGTCATTTTGGGTATGGATTGGTTGAGCAAGTTTCATGCTTCTGTTGATTGCCGTAAGAAAACTGTTACTTTTTCTATTCCCGATGTGCCTAAGTTTGTGTTTGAGGCTAGTCCTCTGAGTAGAAAGGTTCGCTTAATTTCTTTTATGAAAGCGAGAAAATTATTGCATAGTGGTTGTGAGGGGTATTTGGCTAGTGTTCTCGATACTAGGAAGGAATCCCCTAGTTTTGATAGTGTTCGGGTAGTCCGAGAATTTCCCGATGTTTTCTCTACCGAGTATGAGATGCCTCCCGATCGTGAGATTGAGTTTTGTATAGATCTTTTGCCGGGTACGGCTCCGATTTCGAAAGCGCCTTATAGGTTAGCTCCCGCAGAATTGAAGGAGTTAAAGGTTCAGTTGCAAGAGTTGCTTGATCGAGGGTTTATCCGCCCTAGTGTTTCCCCGTGGGGAGCACCGGTTTTGTTTGTGCGGAAGAAAGATGGTTCGTTGAGATTGTGCATAGATTACCGGAAGTTGAATCAGGTTACGGTGAAGAACAAGTATCCCCTACCGCACATAGACGATTTGTTTGATCAGCTTCAAGGGTCCGTTGTGTTTTCCAAGCTTGATTTGAGGAGTGGGTACCATCAGTTGAAGGTTCGATCGGAGGATATTCCGAAGACTGCCTTTCGCACTCGGTATGGTCATTATGAGTTCTTGGTGATGCCGTTTGGGTTGACTAACGCGCCTGCAGTATTTATGGATTTGATGAACCGTATTTTCCATCCCTATCTTGATTCGTTCGTGGTGGTTTTCATCGACGACATTCTTGTTTATTCGAAATCTCGAGAGGAGCACGAGCAACATTTGAGGACAGTTTTATCCGTTCTCGCGAGGGAGAAATTATTTGCGAAATTTAGTAAATGCGAATTTTGGCTCGAGAAGGTGTCATTTCTGGGTCATGTGATTTCGAAAGATGGGATTTCGGTGGATCCTTCAAAGATTGAAGCCATAGTGGATTGGAAGAGACCCGAATCAGTGACAGAGATTAGAAGCTTTCTTGGTTTAGCCGGGTATTACCGAAGGTTTATTGAGGGTTTTTCGAGGATTGCTACTCCGATGACTCAGTTGACCCGGAAAAATGTTCCGTTTGTGTGGACCGAGAAATGTGACAAGAGTTTCGAGGAATTGAAGAAAAGGTTGACTACCGCACCGATCTTGAATTTGCCTAATGGGAGCGATGGCCTAGTGATTTACAGTGATGCTTCGAAAGAAGGTTTGGGGTGTGTGTTGATGCAGAGCGGGAAAGTAATTGCTTATGCTTCAAGGAAGTTGACCCCGAGTGAACAAAATTACCCCACTCATGATATGGAGTTGGCGGCGATAGAATTTGCGTTGCACAAGTGGAAGCACTACCTTTACGGGGCGAAGTTTGAGATTTTTACGGATCACAAGAGTTTGAAGTACATTTTCTCCCAGAAAGAGTTGAACAACCGACAGCGCCGATGGATGGAATTGTTGAAGGATTATGATTGCACGATTTCTTATCATCCGGGAAAGGCGAATGTGGTAGCCGATGCGATTAGTAGAAAATCTTATGTGGCTTCGATGATGGTCCGGGAGTGGAAAATGCATGAGGATGTTCGAGATTGGTCTCCTCGTGAATCGAGACATGGGGCTATTTTTGCGAATATTAGGGTGTCTCCGACCCTAATTCAAAGGATAAAGGAAGCTCAGAAAGAAGATCCCGAGTTGGTGAAGATAATGGGTAAATTGAAGGAAAAGAACTTCGAGGATTTTTCTATTAGTTCGAGTGGAGTGTTGAATTTCCGTGGAAGATTGTGTGTTCCGGATGTTGATGGAATTAAACAGAGAGTTCTTGATGAGGGTCACAAATCGAGGTATACTATTCATCCGGGTAGTACAAAGATGTATCAGGATTTGAAGCAACAGTTTTGGTGGATTAATATGAAAAGGGAAATAGCCGAGTATGTTTCGAAGTGTTTAACTTGTCAGCAGGTCAAAGCCGAGCATCAGAGACCCGCGGGATTGCTTCAGCCGTTAGAGATTCCCGAGTGGAAATGGGAGCAAGTGACTATGGATTTCGTTACGGGACTGCCTCGTACCCGTAGGAAGTATGACAGTGTTTGGGTAATAGTGGATAGATTGACCAAGAGTGCCCATTTCTTATCTATTGACATCAGATATTCGATGGAGAAGCTTGCGACCCTTTATATCGACGAGATTGTTAGATTGCATGGAGTTCCGGTTAGCATTGTGTCAGATCGAGACCCGAGATTTACTTCTAGATTCTGGAAGGCGTTTCAGGAAGCTTTGGGTACAGATTTGCGATTCAGCACAGCTTTTCATCCTCAGACAGACGGTCAATCCGAGAGGACTATTCAGATTTTGGAGGATATGTTGCGAGCTTGTTCGATAGACTTTTCCGATTCTTGGGATTCGCACCTACCGTTAGTGGAGTTCTCTTACAACAACAGTTATCAGGCTAGTATCGAGATGGCACCGTTTGAGGCCTTGTATGGAAGGAAATGTAGATCGCCTATTTGTTGGGATGAGGTTGGTGAAGCGAAGGTCGTGGGTATTGATTTGCTTTAGGATTCGGTTGAAAAGGTTAAAGTTATCCGGGATAGATTGAAAACAGCCCAGAGTCGACATAAGAGCTATGCAGATAACCGAAGGCGAGATCTTAGTTTTCAGACCGGTGATTTGGTATTCTTGAAGGTATCTCCAAAGGTGGGTATTCGTAGATTTGGGAAGAAAGGCAAGTTGGCTCCGAGATTTATAGGTCCGTTTGAGATTTTGGGAAAGGTTGGACTTCTTGCGTATCGTCTTGCGTTGCCGCCATCTTTAGACCGGTTGCATAATGTCTTTCACGTTTCTATGCTCCGGAAGTATGTTCATGATCCATCTCACGTGTTACCGAGGATACCGGGGGATATTGAGCCCGATATGACTTATGAGGAACGACCGGTTCGGATCTTAGATTCTAAAGTCCAAGAGTTGAGGAGCAAGAGCATCGCGTTGGTTCGAGTACTTTGGAGGAATCATAATATTGAGGAGTCGACGTGGGAGCTTCGTGACGAGATCGAGAGGAAATTTCCGTGGCTTTTTGTTTGAGGTGAGTCTCGTTAAAATTCGGGTCGAATTTTCTTTAAAGGGGAGTGAATGTCACGACCCGAAATCTAGGCTCTATTTTATTAGTAATTAAATGATTATTATTTAATTATTTGCTTATTTATTTATTTAAATTATTATTTATTTAAATATTTATGTGTCATAATATTTATGCCTAGCATGTTGTTTGGGTCATTTGGGTTAATGTAGTATTGTTGGGTCTTAATTGGTAGTAGGGAGTGTAGTATTGTGTGTGTGTAGTGTGAGAGAGGGGGCCTAAGTGTAAGTTTTTAAAATAAACCCCCTACTCCCTCCCTACACCTTCCCTTACCTCCTTCTCCCCCCTACACTCCATCTTCTCCCAGCCACTCTCTTCCTCTCTCTAACAATTTGGGTAAGTTTTCTTTCATTGCTTCTCTCTTCATTTACTCCTTCTTCCTCTCATTATTATTAATTCCTTAAAACGTGAACATTGTTTAGATCGTCGATAGGATCGCGTAGAATCAAAAAGATTTGAAATCCATCAACTTTGAGAAAATTCAAGTAAGTTACTTTTCCCCCATTTTAATGCTAAAATGTTCATATCATGCTTAGATAATGTTTGATGTGTTGTATTTGAAGTTTGGTTGGGTTTTGAATTTATTGGGAATTTATTTGGAGTTTTGATCAAAAATGGTGATTTATGAATGCTGGGTTTGATTCTTGATATTGGTTGATTAAATGTTGTTAAAGGAGTCTTTTTAGACTTATAAGTTGTTTTGGTACATTAGTATATGAGTTGGAAGGTTGGATTTTGGTTGAATGTGTTTTGGGTTTGAAAATGGAAGAACCCATGTTGTTCTTCCCGATTTCTGGCAATTCAGATCATTGGGCGGCCGCACAAAAATAGATGGGCGACCGCACATCTATCTGAAAGCTTTTGTTCCTATTTTGAGGCATTTTGGGCGACCGCACAGTCCCTTTTGGGCGGCCGCCCAGAACCCCTGAAAGTTCTCATTTGTTAAATTTGGGTGAATGAAGGACGCGTTTTGGTCCAAGTCTAGGGTGTCCTTCTAGTTGACCTTAGTGAATATTGTAGTACATTTTAGTGATAGAATTGGGTCCATTGTGATCAGGTTTGTGTTTGAAATTCATTAATTGTTAATTGGGATTGTGGAGCACTTTTATGGTGTATGGTTGGTTCATTTCATCTTCTTGGGGATTATTTGGTATGATTCCCTACTTTGGAATCCTTTGTTGTTTATCGTGCTAGTATTTTATTACTTAGCAGTTATTTGAAAGTCCAGCTGGTATTTGTGGTTGTGTCGGGCGATGTGAGATATTGTGATGGCACCGGCCAAGTCCATTATGGTGTCGACCATTGTTTTGCCCTTATTTTCCTCTTCCAGATTGGCCTTGGTTGAGACGTTTGGAGCATGACTTTGTGGCATGGCTCCCGCCCTTTGTGGCACATTATTTTGTTATTGGTTCCGGTACCGGGGTTTCTCTTCGGCTTTTATGCTATTATGAAGATGATGATTTGTTGATTATTGAAGCTGCGCAGCGATCCTTTATTTGGATGTTCCGGTTTGGAAAACCTTGGCTATATCCTTTGTTATGTGATAATTGCTATGTGCTATGTGATATTTATCATTGCTTATGGCTTCTTGCATCATAGCATGTCATGTAGTTGCATTAGTAACTTATTAAGATTTATCTCACCCCCTTTCTTTTATCTTTGTTTTTCCTTAACCCCCCCAGGTGCTAAGGATTAGTCTCGCTGATCACGAGAAAGAGGACGTCGAGTGTGGATCCGTTCTTTTGGGGAAGGTTATTATAGGTTGGTTTACATTATGTAAATGTGTAACCATTTTGGGATAGTTGTACCAAACAATGACGTCACTAAGAATTGTACATTTGTATTTTGTTGGGCATAAACTTGTGGAAGTTTATGATAGTTGTATTTGGTTTTTATTAAACTTGGTTTTGTAAAACTTTGGATCATCACCCTTTTGGTATCAAATGAAATTTTTAACTTCGGTATTTTACAGTTTTGATATTAGAGTCGACGTCCAGCTCGCGGTCTCGGGGCCCGCGGGGTCCGGGGTCGCGACATTGTTAGAGAAGAATGACTTTGAATAAGTAAAATTTGAGAAGGAAAAGGAATGTAATTAAATCATTTTGAGATTTAATTAAGGACTCCTTCTGTCTTCAGGTTTAGGTCTCTAGCCTATAAATACTTGTTGTAAATTAGTAGTCTCTGCGATATCAAAGACAAAGAGAGAAAGATCAATAATTCTAGATCTAGGGTTTTGCATAGCTAGGAACTTTGTGAACAAAGTTCATGCAAATATAGATTAGTGTGATCATCTTCTTATAATTGTTTCTCCGCCATAATAATGTATGTTTCCCTTTGCCCGTGGGCGTAGCCAATAGGTTGTTGGTGAACCACGTAAAATCTATGTTCTTACTTGTTGATTTGCGCTCATTATTATCTGCTATCTCTTGGGTCTGATTTACTAAAGTGTTGTTATTTGTTTAGAGATAACACCAATAATCAATAGTTGGGTTCATTTGTTATTGTAGGTTTTTCTAGTTGGCATGAACCAGACATGTTGGATATCCATTTTGGTGAAGTGAATAGTGATCATTTTATTCCATAAAAAAGGGTGTGATGATTTAACTAAACAATACCAATATGTCATTGTTGATCTTAATAGACAATCAGACATTCAGAGGGAAGAAAACCGGATTCAACTATGTGCTTCAATCGATTCTTGTAGATTTTTGGTGAGCCAAGGATTGCCTTTGCGTGGCCATGATGAGTCTAAAGATTATTTGAATAGAGGAAATTTTGTTCAAGCACTAAAGATGATTGCTAAATAAAATGATTCCAATCAAAATGTGGTTTTGGAAATCTCAAGATCAAAAAAATGTAAAATGATTTCTACACACATATAAAAGGATATTTTTCATTGTTTTGCATAAGAGATTGGTAAAACAATCATTGAGGAGCTTAATGATGTTTTTTTTTTCCATTGATGGTAGATGAATCTAGCGATATATCTGGAAAAGAACAAATGGCTATAGTTTTGAACTTTGTTGATTCTTGTGGGAATGTGAAAGAAAGGTTTTTTGCTATTGTTCATGTGATGGAACATCTGCTTTGTCTTTAAAATCTGCTATTGAAGGTGTATTCGCTTATTGGAGTTTGATTTTAAAAAAAGCTGGGGCCAAGGTGTTGGGTTTTGAGGGTTCTTGCGTAGCGGAAGACGGCAATATGAAATCAACAAAACCCTAAGCTCCAAGATCCATTCATGATGATTAAATTAATAGCAAGATGAATTTAGAATACTAACCGTGGTTGTGCGTTTAAATTTTCTGGATCTTCAAATCTTCAAGTCTTCAAGCTTTAGATTTGATCTCCTCGTTCTTAGCGTTCATCGGATCACGATCACATGAACTTGAGATGCTAAAACAAGCATCCTCTATGTGTATCCACACGTGAATGAATATCTAGAACCATTCTAGATCTGGATTGCTAGACCCATTAGAAAACACACTTTTCTAATCTTCAATGGCTATATGTGTTGGTAGTGGTGCCCTAGGCACGTTTAATAAACGTTGTAATTGTTATCATTTATTTCATATCAATAAAGAGATGTTTTGATTATTATTGTTGTTTATGTTTACTTATAATAATCCCCGTCCCTAGTACTTGTTGAGCACTAGTATAAAGGCTAAATGATCATGGGATGATCATGTTAGATTTATGGGTACTTGTTTGGAACAAGGTACCGGACATGACCCGCTATATGAGATTTATGTCATGGTCTATGTCGTACATATATCTCATATTAGTTATGTCATTTGAATCCTTAGCCATGAAGTTATTATAGTCTTCCACTTGATGAACATTGTGTTTGACATATTCAAACGCTACCTTAACACGGTAGTTATAAAGGGTATGATTGGCATAATCGGATTCCCGTTGGGAAGAATAATAAGCTAAATGGATTTGTCCCTCCACGGAGAGATGTCAAGCTTGGGCCTCTCGTAGGAATGATGTTGATGAAATGTTCGGTCGGACTCAAATGGATTGATTGGATCAATAGCATTTGAATTATCAACATATTCGGAATCGAGAAAGTATTGAACAAAACAAGTTGACTGTTTGACCATGACTTGTGTTCAATGACATCGTGGACAAAGGGATTGTGACATATTCTAAAGGAATGCGAACTTGTATCTTGTTATACTATTTGGGTAGGTATGACGGTTTGCTAGAACCTAATCATATCTTATGGGATCATGTTTGAGCCCATTGCCAACTTAGTATAATCCTAGAGGGTCACACACAATAGAACGAATCTTAAATAAAAGGACTATATTGGCATTTAGGGTCGGAGGACTTCCAAGGAATTTCTGGAAATATCTGGGCCTCCTGGTCAACCAAGCGGGCGCTTGGGTTGCACCAGGCGGGCGCCTGTTCAAGCCGGAAAGGGACTGGAGTTTCTGCCCAAACAGGCGGGCGCCTGGGTGGTACCAGGCGGGCGCCTGGTGCTGCCGATTGGAAATTTCCTGATTTGATTAGGAATGGTTTTTGGCACAAGATTCCTATTTGGAATAGGTCTTAATTGTGTATAAAAACCCCAATTCGGCCAGACCATATTAAGAAGTGCTTTTGTGAGTCTCAAAGAGTTTGAGAGAGATATTATTTTGTTCTAAGACATCATTGATTGAGGAACAAAATAATTCACAAATAAATTCCATATAGTTCTTTATTAAATTGTGAAAGTGTGTTTTACAATTATTGGTCTAGCAACCAAGATCAAAGAAGCTCCTTTGATATTCGTTCGAAGTGTGGATACCGCTAGAGGGTGAATTTTATCATCTTACAAAGTTCGTGATTTGTTCGTGATAAAGCTTCAAGATTTCCACCAAGACCAAAGAGAAAATTTGATAGCCATCAAGGGTTAGTTATTCCTCTATTCATCTTGTTGTATTTGATTTAATCATATGAACGGATCCATGGCTTTGGGTTTCTTAAAATTTTAATTGCTATATTCCGCTGCGCATGTTACTACGAAACCCAACAATATGAATTTATTGGTGTTCTTGAGCTTTTGATTCGCAATCTAAACTCAAGAATATGTTTCTCAAATACATGGAGGCTACCAATAATGATACAATATCAATACTTACTGATTAGGGTTAAGAGATGGGTGTTTATACTCGTTAATCCTAAACCCTTTACGAGAAATAGGTCAAAACCCGTCAAAATACGAAATCAGTAAACTAGGCCTGAACAGGGCCTGCTCGGCCAAGTACTTTAAGGTGCTCGGCCGAGCACCCTTGTGCCAGAACTTTCTGTTACTCATGCTCGGCCGAGTCATGTGATGTGCTCGGCCGAGCACCCCCAGAAACTTGATTTTAGCTTTTAAACAATTCGTTCTTTTGTGTGTGACCCCATAGGATTATATTAAGTTGGCAATGAGTTTAACCAAGGTCAAACCCATAAGTCATAAGCGGAGTCTAGCAAGCCATCATGACTACCCAATTAATATAACTTAACGAAGTTCGTTCATCCTCATAGAACATATCACAATCCTTTTGTCACGCAATATCATATTGGATATAAGTTATGGTCCATGTCAACTTATGTTATCTAATGCTTTCTCGATCCCGAGTAGATTGATATGAGCAAATGACATTGAACACTTCAATTCACTTGGGTACGGCCATACACTATCATCAATCTCACTCATCGAGAGGCCAAGCAGATATCTCTCTTGAGAGAGGGACAAATCCCATCTTGACTTATCATTCTTCCCTACATGAATCCGATTATGCCAATCGTAGCCTTTATAATCACCCGGTTAGGGGTAGCGTTTGAGTACGCCAAACATAATGTTTATCATGTGGAAGACCATGATAAACTCAGGTCTAAGGATTCAAATGATAAAACTATATGAGATTTAATTATGACATCTGACCATGACATAAATCTCATAGGTGGGTCATGTCCAGTACTTGTTCTCCCACAAGTTCCCATAAGTTTAATTTGTATCACATACACATGTGTTGGTAGTAGTGCCCTAGGCACGTTTAATAAACGTTGTAATTGCTATCATTTATTTCATATCAATAAAGAGATATTTTGATTATTATTGTTGTTCATGTTTACTTATAATAATCTCCGTCCCTAGTACTTGTTAAGCACTAGTATAAAGGCTAAATGATCATGGGATGATCATGTTAGATTTATGGGTACTTGTTTGGAACAAGGTACTGGACATGACCCGTTGTATGAGATTTATGTCATGGTCTATATCGTACATATATCTCATATTAGTTATGTCAATTGAATCCTTAGACATGAAGTTATTATAGTCTTCCACTTGATGAACATTATGTTTGACATATTCAAACGCTACTTTTAACCAAGTAGTTATAAAGGGTATGATTGGCATAATCGGATTCCAGTTGGGAAGAATAATAAGCTAAATGGATTTGTCCCTCCACGGAGAGATTTCAAGCTTGGGCCCTCGAAGGAATGATGTTGATGAAATGTTCGGCCTGACTCAAATGGATTGATTGGATCAATAGCATTTGAATTATCAACATATTCGGAATCGAGAAAGTATTGAACATGAAAAGTTGACTGTTTGACCATGACTTGTGTTCAAAGACATCGTGGACAAAGGGATTATGACATATTCTAAAGGAATGCGAACTTGTATCTAGTTATACTATTTGGGTAGGTATGACGGTTTGCTAGAACCTAATCATATCTTATGGGATCATGTTTGAGCCCATTGCCAACTTAGTATAATCCTAGAGGGTCACACACAATAGAACGAATCTTAAATAAGAGGACTATATTGGAATTTAGGGTCGAAGGATCTCAAAGGAATTTTTGGAAAAGTTCTGGGCCTCCTGGTCAACCAAGAGGGCGCTTGGGTTGCACCAGGCGGGCGCTTGAACAAGCCGAAAAGGAACTTGACCTTCTGGTCAAATGAGCGGGCGCCTGGGTAGGACCAGGCGGGCGCCCGGTATGCCGACAGGAAAATTCCTAATTTGATTAGGAAAGGTTTTTGGCACAAGTTACCTATTTGGAATAGGTCTTAATTGTGTATAAAAACACCAATTCGGCCAGACCATATTGACTAGTGCTTTTGTGAGTCTCAAAGAGTTTGAGAGAGATTTTATTTTGTTCTAAGATATCATTGATTGAGGAACAAAATAATTCACAAATAAATTCCTTATAGTTATTTATTGAATTGTGAAAGTGTGTTTCATAATTATTGGTCTAGCAACCAAGATCGAAGAAGTTCCTTTGATATTCGTTCAAAGTGTGGATACCGCTAGAGGGTGAATTTTATCATCTTACAAAGTTCGTGATTTGTTCGTGATAAAGCTTCAAGATCTCCACCAAGACCAAAGAGAAAAATTCATAGCCATCAAGGGTTAGTTATTCCTCTATTCATCTTGTCGTATTTGATTTAATCATATGAACGGATCCATGGCTTTGGGTTTCTTAAATTTTATTGCTATATTCCGCTGCGCATGTTACTTGGAAACCCAACAACATGATCATCATATGATCATCGATTAAACTCATACTAGTTCTTCATAAGTACTAGGGATGGGGATTATTATAATAAACATGTAAAACATATAATAATCCAAGGTTGTTATCTCCATAACAAATGAGAACATGATGTAACACAAGGCCTTTCTCAAGGGCCTAGGGCATAATCTCCAACAATCTCCCACTTGCACTAGGCCCAATCAACACGTATCCAATACCATTGAGCTTAGTTTATGACCATCATAACAGCATGTGGAGAATCTTATGTAGGAAGATTATCCTTGTTATCATCATAAGGTATTTTGCATATTTTCACATCTCCCATGTCAATGATTTCTCGTAGAGATGGAAATGTCTGAGTGTGTGTTTGGATCATAGATGAGCCTTTGGCACCTTAGCTTGTGGAATAACCATTATTTCACAATAAAGGTCTATAGGATTAGTTGTACTAGAAACTATTTCTAGTTTTACTAATAACATCTATATTCATACAACTCCCTTAGTTACAACTCATGTAACTAAATACTCAAGTTTATTCGTAGAATAATTTATAGTGTATTTGCTTGGAACTATTCCAACTAATAGCACTCACTTTAAACATATGTTTATACTGCGATTTAAATTACCCTTGTCGATGTGGAAGCATGCATATATGTAACCATTTACTAGATCATTTCTCATGTCAACAACCATCAAGAATGCATCCTTAGCTCTTCTCAAGTACATAAGGATATTCTTGACCATTATCTAGTGACTTTCACTAGGATGTGATTAGTATGTTCTCATCATACTCCAAGTACACGAGTTATTCCGTCTAAGTTACATAATATGACTGTTAGTACCCGATCTGAAAATGAGTTTATTAAGGATTTCCCAAATATACAAGGACTTTATAGGAATTAGAAACCTTGCAAAGACTTGTCCGGATTCCCAAAATATGTCTCATTATTCTAGAACACCCTAAATATGGTCAAAATATGGTTTCCTTAAACCATGCAGAAACCCTAGTTAGGAATCACGTCAGCCCGCAACATTGGCCACGCGGCCAACCTTGCTGCGCCTCCGACCTTGGCCACGCGGCCACTCTTGTCGCCGTCTTCAATCATGGCCAGGCGGCCAACCTTGATCCGGATGATCCTGACCGTCAGATCTTCCCCTCAGTTTACTATATAAATCCATTCCATCCCATTGGTTAAGGATCCGGAGATTGAGAGCTTTAAGTCCGAATTTTAGAGTTCTTAAAACACAATTTGCTCCCTAATTAAGCATTCAAACACTCAAGGAGATCAAGGTTTATTTCTTGCCAACATAGGTAAGTTTTCTAACTTCTTCTTCATGTTCTTGCATCATTTTTAATGTAGATCTTTTATATTCATGTTCTTACATGTTTATTCTTAGTTTCTTCATATGCTTTGCATGTTCATTCATATGTTCATAGTATGTTCTCGCATGTTCTTCGTGTTCATAGATTAAAACCTTATTTATGCTATATTTAGGGTTGCGATCTTCATGTTTGCATGTTATTTCATAGCCGATGATGATTTAGGGTTCATCAACCCAAGGATGATCTGGGAACTACTTCTAAACCCTAATCTTTAGGTAATTGCCCCCTCATTATGCATGATCCCGATTCTCCTGCCTATTCTAAATTCTTCTCGAACTACGCTGACCTGAGCTTCTCACATTGAGAGGAACGTAGGCAATCTTTTATATTCATGTTCTTACATGTTTATTCATGGTTTCTTCATATGCTTTGCATGTTCATTCATATGTTCATAGTATGTTCTTCGCATGTTCTTCGTGTTCATAGATTAAAACCTTATTTATGCTATATTTAGGGTTGCGATCATCATGTTTGCATGTTATTTCATAGCCGATGATGATTTAGGGTTCATCAACCCAAGGATGATCTAGGAACTACTTCTAAACCCTAATCTTTAGGTAATTCCCCCCTCATTATGCATGATCCCGATTCTCCTGCCTATTCTAAATTCTTCTCGAACTACGCTGACCTGAGCTTCTCACATTGAGAGGAACGTAGGCAATCTTCGGATCCGGTCTAAATCACTAACACACTACATACACCGCATCATGATAGAAAGATCGATCAATTCGGGCAATAGGAGTGATAACGTTCAATATTCTTCTCTTGTTGTAATTTGACCCCCGAACCCACTAAAAATGCTTTTTTCAATGTTTTGGCTATAATTAAAACGGCGTGGCGACTCTCATAATTTTAATGTTGTTATGAATATTCCCTTTAATAATAAAAATAATCACAAGATACTTCCCATACGTCGCTTCATCGGAAAGGGGTATTCACAATGACGTACACGATAGATCCAATTGCTGAAGCATATGGAATCCTAATCATGTATTCTTGCTGATTAGTCTTCTAATAAGACTAAGTCTTGCTAAGAACATTGTCACCTGACAACCTTGCAAGTTCTTCTTCAAGAGTCTTGCATACTGAACAATTCAGTACTTTGTCTCTACAAGTACCTTGACACAAACCAATCAACTTCCTATATTTATATCAATAGATATTAATTCCAAGGATATAAGCGGCTTCATCTTAAGTCCTTCATTAAGAAACTCTTTCCAATGAACTATATGTCAACCACATATACAAGACTAGGAATTAGACTATGCTCCCACTAATTTCTTAGCAAACACATGTCTCATCTTTGATGAATGTCAAACAATTTGAACATTTCATCAAAATGATTGTTTTAACTCCAAGAAGTTTGCTTCAACCCATAACATGGATTTCCGCAACTTACATACTTTATTAGAATTTCTAGTCTATCAAAACCTTTAGGTTGTATCCAATACATCCTTAAGTGAGTTCCCGTTAAGGAACGCTGTTTTGACATCCATTTGTTAAATTTCATATTCCAAATATGCAGATATGACAATGAGAATTCAAATGTCTTAAAACATGACTACGAGTGAGAAAGTTTTATCATAGTCGAAATATGAGTCAACCTTTCACATTTAGTCTTGCTTGAAAAGTATGTTCCTTGTTACCCATGTTAGTTTTCTCCAAGAAAACTCAATTCCATCATTTGGTTTTTACACCTTAGGTTAGAATGATCAAGTTCCAAACTTGATTATAATACATGGATTGCCTTTTTGATTTTATGACTCCAGGCCATTAATATAATATGGAGAGGACATTGCATTTTGATAGGTGGTAAATATGTCATTCTCAATGAACTTTACCTTAATACTTTCTATTATGAGAAATCCAATATTTCTTGTTATAGATTGTATCATATCATTTATGCAAGTAACTTGTGTAACCTGAATAAATTTTCGCAACTCCTTGTGAATCTTTGTTCAACTTCCATCAAAGGTTTCAATGTAATTTTCTAGGTCTCGAACCATTCGAGATATATTTTACTCCCACTGATTCTTTTAGAGATAAACAATTTATCTAGAAAAGTATCATTACCAACGAACAATTTGTTTCTTAGAAATAAAATAATATCCTCAAGTTTCGTTAGGATATCCCATGAAAACACATTTATTAGATTTAAGGGTGAGCTTGTTCCAAACAAGTCTTTTCACAAAAGTCTCACTTTCTTAAATCTTCATGAAAGACAAACCGAGTTTTCTTTCATTCTATATCACATATGGTCCCTTTGAACCTATTTTGATGGAACTCAAATTAGTGTAATTATAGTGATTTCCAATGCATAACCCCAACATAAATAATGGAAGATCAATTTGACTTTTATCATCTAATGAACCATATCCAATAAGGTTCAATTCCTCCATTTAGACACATCATTCAAAATGGTGTTCTTGGTGGAGTTAATTGTGAAACAATTTCACAATCTTAAAGATGATTGTTAAATACTTGGTTCAACTATTCATCACCATGATCAAATCGGAATCTTTGAATACTTTTGCCAAGTAGTACCAAAATCCTCTTTTAGCATTGCCACTTAATGCACCATATACATCAACATGTAATAGGTCTAATAAGATATTAGCCTTTTACTACTCCTAGTAAAAGATGTCTTGGTCCAAGTAAATAAGATTTGCATATATCACATGATTCAAAATCATATGACTTTAAAACTCCGTCCCATGGAATTTTAGATATGTGTTTCTCATTTATTTGATCAAAACAATAATGCATTAAGAATTAATAATTTATGTTATAATCTTATTCATTATTTTGTTCTTCAAGATTTAGGATATTAGATTTATTTATATGTGTAGACACCCCGACTTGGACCGCTCACCCCGATTGCACATTTGATTTTGTGTTTCTCCCTATTTTAAGTGTTTCTCGTTAGTTTCTGTTACTTCCGTTAAGTTCCTGACTGACTTCGTTAAGTCCAGGGACCAAACTGAATAACAGTGCTGACTTTCTAGTCCATTCTGTCATTTTTGCCATATCCAAGGCGCGCGCTTTCACCCTTTGGGACCAAAGGCGTGCGCATCCCACCACCAAGGCAGGAGGCGCCCGCACCTGGGCGTCAGTTACAGATTTCTGTCCAAGAATCCCTCCCTTGCTCCTTTTAACAGGATTTGCCGGGGAAACTGACCTTTGTGACTTGGTTTTGGCACTAAAACCACACCTTCTTTACCTATAAAAACCCCTCTAATTCACCATTGAAAAGGAGGAAGATTTGAATCATTAACAAAGACTATACACAAATACTTACAAGGCATTTTCCTAAGAACCTCTTGAATGAGTCCTTGAAGGTCTTTGAAGTATAGGTAAAAGACTACTCTTTTCCCTCCTTTTCTACTTCATCTCTTCTCTCTTTCTTTTGCTTTAAATCAAAAGTGCAATCACCAAAACATTTTGGGACATGACATCAAAGACTACTTCACTTCATTGAAGCTAGTCGCGAAGTCACCTCCCTACATTCCAAACACCCTTTTTTTACCCCCCCCCCTTTTATCGTCAAGAATAAGAACAACATTTCATCATTTATGTAGATTTTGATCAAGCAAGACCAACTTTAGTTGGGCGAGATGGGTGTTTAAGTACTTCCCATCTCGTAACCTAACCCCTGAACCTCATAACAAAGAATCTCTATTTTCGTAATCAAACTTAGGCTATAAACATTAGGTTTTTCTTATGTTCCTCTAAAACATAGGTGGCGACTCTAAAACTGTCACGACCCGAAATCTAGGCTCTATTTTATTAGTAATTAAATGATTATTATTTAATTATTTGCTTATTTATTTAGTTATTTTATTATTTATTTAAATAATTATGTGCGCAATTTATGTGCTATAATAATTTATGCCTAGCATTTTAATTGAGTCATTTGGGTTAGCGTGGTATTGTTGGGTCTTAATTGTTAGTAGGGAGTGTAGCATTTGTGTTAGTAGAAGGGGAGGGGCCTAGATGTAACCTTTTGAATAATTTCCCCTACTTCCCTCACCTCCCTACTCTCCTCCCTCACTCATCTTCCTCCTCCCAGCAACTCCCTCTCTCTCTCCTCCATTGGTGTAGGTAAGTTTATTTTCCTTCTCTCTTCATTTTCTTCATCATCCTCTCATAATCTCTCATTTCTTAAAACATGAACTTTGTTTAGATCGTCGATAGGATCGCGTAGAATCAAAAAGAATTTAATTCCGTCAACTTTGAGATTTATCAAGTAAGTTACTTTTCCCCCATTTTGATGCTAAAATGTTCATATCATGTTTATATGATGTTTTATGTGTTATATTTGAAGTTTGGTTGGGTTTTGAATTTGTTTGGAATTTATTGAGTTTTTGGTTGAAAATGGTGAATTGATGAATGTCTTGATTCCATCTTGGTTTTGGTTGATAAAGGGTGTTGTTAAGGTCCCTTTTTTTGGTTAAATGATGTTTCGGTACCTTAGGAATCTTGTTGGGAGTGTTGATTTTGAGTGTTATGAAATTTGTAAGGAAATGGTTAGGCATTTTGATGAACCCAGCTGAGAATTCTTCCCAGCCCGTAGACCAGGCGCCCGCCTGCCCTCGCCCAGGCGCCCGCCTACTCCCCCTTTTTCTAGCGCCTGGCCTTCTGTTGATTCAAGCGCCCGCTCGACCCAGGACAGGCGCCCGCCCGCTCACTGTTCCAGGATTTTGTCCTTTTGCTTGGTTTAAGACTTAAGGCTTAACTAGTTTAGGTTTATTCCTTCTAATTAACTTGAGATAACACCGTGGAACACTTATTTAAGTGGAATTGATTCTTTTGTGAATAAATGTGTTATGAAATTTATTTAAGTACCATTTTGGGAATGTTGGGCATCTTTGATGTGCTGTTTGGATTGGTTTACCTTTGTGGTGATTTAATTGGGATGGTTCCCTACTTTGGAACCTTAAGTTGTTTATTTAAGCTAGTATTTATTACTTAGCATTTATTTGAAAGTCCAGCTGGTATTTTGTGTGTGTTTGGGCGATGCGAAACATTATGATGGCACGGCCAAGTCCATTGTGATGTTGACCATTGTTTTGCCCCATTATTACCCTCCCCCAGATTGGCCTTGGATGTGAGAAGAGCTAGCTCCTTTGTGTGCATTTTAGCTTTACTTGGAGCATGACTTTGTGGCATGTCTCCCGTCCTTTGTGACACTTCTTTGGTTATTGGTTCCGGTACCGGGGTTTTCTCTTCGGCTTTCATGCTATTATGAAGATGATGATTTGTTGATTATTGAAGCTGCGCAGCGATCCTTTATTTGGATGTTCAGGTTTGGAAAACCTTGGCTATATCCTTTGTTATGTGTTTATTTCCGCTGCTATCTGATATATGATAAATGCTATGTGTTATGTGATAATTATTATTGCTTATTGCTTCTTGCATCATAGCATGTCATGTAGTTGCATTAGTAACTTATTGAGATTTATCTCACCCCCTTTCTTTTATCCTTGTTTTTCCTTAACCCCCCCCCCAGGTGCTAAGGATTAGTCTCGCTGATCACGAGAAAGAGGACGTCGAGTGTGGATACATTCTTTTGGGGAAGGTTGTTATAGGTTGGTTTACATTATATAAATGTGTAACCTTTTTGGGATAGTTGTACCAAACAATGACGTCATTAAGAATTGTATATTTGTATTTTGTTGGGCATAAACTTATGGAAGTTTATGATAGTTGTAATTGGTTTTTATCAAACTTGGTTTTGTAAAACTTTGAATCATCACCTTTTGGTATCAAATGGAATTTTTAACTTCGGTATTTCACAGTTTTGGTTTTAGAGTCGACGTCCAGATCGCGGTCTCGGGCCCGCGGGGTCCGGGGTCGCGACAAAAACACAAATAGACATCCTAGGGTAACACACGCGCTCTAGCCAAGCCGTGGCCCCCCCGGGGTATCTACAGTGGTGACTCTGCTGGGGACGTTTGAGGGTTAAACTTGTGTTTCTGATTAAAATCTACATCTTTTCTGGGCATTCTGGTTCCTGATGGGGGAAGCGTACGCCTCTGGCCTTCTTGGCCTAAGGCGCGCGCGGCCCACATCAAGGACCAGAGTCGCCCGCTTCATGATGTTCTTCCTGTTCTTCTTCTTTTTTCTTCACTAATCATTTCTGCAGGGGTTACAATATACATTCAGGACCAGGGCAATCCCCTGAGTCCAAAGTCTGACAATCTGACAGGTTTGCCCAGAAGCGGGCGCCTCCCATAGACTCTGCGCCAGGCGCGCGCATCCCACAACATAGGCCAGAGGCGCGCACTTCTGGGTGGTTTTCCATAACAGGGACAGTTTCAGAACAGAGCAGAATGATTGTGGTGTGGGCACAGTTGCCTGCATCATGGACTGATTTGGACCTCTTAACTGTTTTTTTTTGTGTTTTGTTTTATCGGTCACACGGGTGATTCGAGAGTTGTAATTATGTGCTTATTTACTTTTCTTTCATAAAAAAAAAGTAAAAAAATGTTTTGTCACATGTTGAACCTCACACTACGTGCACAATCTCCTATAAATTGCTCACTATCGAGTCGCAAAAGTTTATAACCCCAAACCCGTCGAGGCCCGTCCTAGAGAGTTTCAAGCTCCACCCGACCTTGACTCTCTCGAAGCGGTAAACCTCAACCCGTGGCGTAGTTCATGACTACATGCCGGGGGTGACCTTAAGCCTCTCATTAGCTGAGCACAAGCCAACACAGTTCTAGTTAGGGTCTAACACTCCATGACTGAAGTCGGTTTTCATGTGCCGAGATTTTTCTAAACTAATGTCTTCAAAACATACATGCCAAGTGGTTATCACGGATGAAATAAAACTCCGTCCCCAAGTGGTTATTATGGACGAAAATAAAAATCCGTCCCCGCATGTATGCTTTACTACATTAATTTAGTTTAATCCCGACATATGTAGGATTCACAAGCGTGATGGAATCCGATGAGTATATGGGACCGCGAGATGGTCTATATACTAGTGTGACGATTCCATTATTTTCTTAGAAACTCAAAAGGGACCCCATCCCTCCGACTTATAAAAAAAAGAGTTTTTTCTTATGTGGTTTTGAGTCGTGTGCCCAATGTGTGTTCTAAGCCTCTTCATGGACCGAAAGTGTTACCCAAGACTGACAAGGGCCTCTTCTGCAATATAGGTTCAATCGGTACTTACCGTGTCTACCGGGATTCAGCGAATCGGTTAGTTCGTGAAGTGATTACTCCAACAACTCCAACAGCAACCATGACCGGCAGCAGCAACACCATGTCTCTCGAACAACTTTCAGCTATGGTCCAAGTGCTCCAAGAACAAGTCTCCACTCTTAATAAGGAGGCCCAAAATAAGGATGACCTTTGGCAATCCCACCTAGACAATCAAAGGTAGGCCCACGAGGCCGAGATGGAGCAAATGAAAGAGAGGCTCACCAAGCTTTCGAGTGGTAAAGACAAAGAGAACAATGAAGAGTCCGAGTGGACTAAGGGTTTGTTTCAAAGCCCTTATGTTAGTGCCCGTACCAGGAAAGTGGGGGAACCGAGCACCAAGAACAATGAGCACAAGATGTTTGATTCAATTATGGCTTACATAGATCAACGCTTAAATGGCCTCAACACGGGGAAAAGTCCCGACACAAGCCTTTATCAGTCCTCCATTCTCATGAGCACCATGGCCGCTCTCCCCGATAAGTTCTGTTGGTAGTGGTGCCCTAGGCACGTTTAATAAACGTTGTAATTGTTATCATTTATTTCATATCAATAAAGAGATGTTTTGATTATTATTGTTGTTCATGTTTACTTATAATAATCCCCGTCCCTAGTACTTGTTGAGCACTAGTATAAAAGCTAAATGATCATGGGATGATCATGTTAGATTTATGGGTACTTGTTTGGAACAAGGTACTGGACATGACCCGCTATATGAGATTTATGTCATGGTCTATGTCGTACATATATCACATATTAGTTATGTCATTTGAATCCTTAGACATGAAGTTATTATAGTCTTCCACTTGATGAACATTGTGTTTGACATATTCAAACGCTACCTTAACACGGTAGTTATAAAGGGTATGATTGGCATAATCGGATTCCCGTTGGGAAGAATAATAAGCTAAATGGATTTGTCCCTCCACGGAGAGATGTCATGCTTGGGCCTCTCGTAGGAATGATGTTGATGAAATGTTCGGCCGGACTCAAATGAATTGATTGGATCAATGTCATTTGGATTATCAACACATTCGGAATCGAGAAAGTATTGAACAAAACAAGTTGACCGTTTGACCATGACTTGTGTTCAATGACATCGTGGACAAAGGGATTGTGACATATTCTAAAGGAATGCGAACTTGTATCTAGTTATACTATTTGGGTAGGTATGACGGTTTGCTAGAACCTAATCATATCTTATGGAATCATGTATGAGCCCATTGCCAACTTAGTATAATCCTAGAGGGTCACACACAATAGAACGAATCTTAAATAAAAGGACTATATTGGCATTTAGGGTCGGAGGACTGCCAAGGAATTCCTGGAAAGATCTGGGCCTCCTGGTCAACCAAGCGGGCGCTTGGGTTGCACCAGGCGGGCGCCTGTTCAAGCCAGAAAGGAACTGGAGTTTCTGCCCAAACAGGCGGGCGCCTGGGTGGTACCAGGCGGGCGCCTGGTGCTGCCGATTGGAAATTTCCTAATTTGATTAGGAATGGTTTTTGGCACAAGATTCCTATTTGGAATAGGTCTTAATTGTGTATAAAAACCCCAATTCGGCCAGACCATAAAGAGAGTGCTTTTGTGAGTCTCAAAGAGTTTGAGAGAGATATTATTTTGTTCTAAGACATCATTGATTGAGGAACAAAATAATTCACAAAATAAATTCCATATAGTTCTTTATTATATTGTGAAAGTGTGTTTCATAATATTGGTCTAGCAACCAAGATCAAAGAAGCTCCTTTGATATTCGTTCGAAGTGTGGATACCGCTAGAGGGTGAATTTTATCATCTTACAAAGTTCGTGATTTGTTCGTGATAAAGCTTCAAGATTTCCACCAAGACCAAACAACAATTCATAGCCATCAAGGGTTAGTTATTCCTCTATTCATCTTGTTGTATTTGATTTAATCATATGAACGGATCCATGGCTTTTGGGTTTCTTAAAATTTTAAATGCTAATTTCCGCTGCGCATGTTACTTGGAAACCCAACAGTGGTATCAGAGCCCCGTTCATGTTGATTAATTCAATACTTGGATCATGTTGTGTGTATATAAATTGTTTATGTGCCAAGCATGATATGAATATTGGATAATATGATGTTTATGTGTTTTGTGATTTTATGCGGTTTATTGTTTTTCCAACTTTAATCGCACGATTCAATCGCAATAAAAATTATGGTGGATTCTGAATTATTTCGATTATTGATTTTTGATTGGATCAAAGTTTTAATAATCGAGGAAAAATAATTTTGAGACAAAATTTTCGAACTTTAAAATTCTACACTATTCTGGCTATTCAAGCGGGCGCCTGGTCCTTTTGCAGGCGGGCGCTCGGTGGTCAAAACTTGTTCTGATTTTGGATAAAATCTGAATATAGAATTTTCGATAAATTCAACAAAACCAGTAACAGAACCAATCCAGACTTGCTGATCTGGAATGGGTTTTGGGTAGTTGGTTTGTGTGTGGATTTTGGGGTTTGAATTTCCTATTTGTTTTAGTCTTGTGATTCCTAGATTGGTTCAAGTTTTGGATGGCTAATCTGCGTTCATCGAGATTGTGTTTCCCAAAATTGATCGCAATCAAAGTTTCAAAGATAAAACGAAGTTAGAATTATGAAGAGTTCATAATTGCTAAAATTGAGAAACAAAGTTCTTGATTCAATGATTGGAGATCCATGTGGAATTGTGAATGCAATTGGCCTACGTTCATCGAGACCATCTATTGCTTAGTTTCGGCCACATGGACTACTTTCTTGGTTTCTTGAATTAGTGCGGGATTGTGGTTGCCTAATGGCTTAGTTCGACCGCACTTCTTGTTGTCTTGATTTGGAAATAATAACCAAAGTTGAAATAGTCTCATCCTCATAATTATAGAGAAACTAATGACACATAAATACCATGCTTAAATTAATGGGATTAATTTAGTTGCTAAACTTGATGTATAACATGTTTATATTATGTGCTCATAAATGTGTTATATGCTATATGTGATGAACCTTCAAAGAAAGTTTTAAGTCTTTTATTGCCATGCCATGATTAAAACACTTTTTAGTACATGGGTGATTTTAATGTAGATTCGCCCTAGCGAGATGCATTAAATTTGTTTATGTATGAGCAAGATAGATAGTGTGGGCACGCCCTAGCGGGACACATTAACTCTGCGTTTAAAATGGTTAGACTTAATTGGGCGTCAAAACAGTTTTGGGCCTAGGCAAAGATGAGGTTTAACATGCTTTTTGAAATTGGATTTCTTAAAGAATCTCATAAAAGGAACTAAGAGTCATATGAGATATGATTGACAAGAGTTGTCTACCTAATTAATTTGATTTTGTGTAATCCGCCTTAGCGGACTTGAAATTAAATTAAAGTTGGATCTTAACCCATTTAAATTATATTATACATTGGATGTATATGAAGGTTATATAATTTAGTGGGAGTATTTTGTTTGAAAAATACATTATTTATCTCTTTAATGAAAAAGGGTACTTATTAAATTTTGGAAATTTTTGCATATTTGTAGATAATGACTAATAACACTCAATCAATGTCGTTGCGATCGATCCTTGAGAAGGATAAGCTCGAAGAGAATGGTACAAACTTTATGGATTGGATCCGTAGCATAAGAATTGTTCTTAGGCAAGAAGATAAGTTGTACATTCTCGATGGGCCTCTCCCCGCTGAACCACCGCCTACTGCCCCTAGGGTAGAAAGAGACAATTACAAGAAACATCGTAATGATTCTAGAGATGTAAGTTGTCTCATGCTTGCTGCTATGTGTTCAAAACTCCAACAAAGTTTGGAACATTTGGAAGCCTATGAGATAGGCGTGGAGTTGAGAACTATGTTTCAAGAGCAAGCTAGGCAAGAGAGGTACAAGACCATTGTTGCATTCACTACTAGTAAAATGAATGAAGGGCAACAAGTGAGTCCTCACTTTCTTAAAATGAAAGGTTATGTAGAGCACCTTGAGAAACTTGGCTATCCAATCCCATTGGAGCTAGCCACGGATCTCATTCTTAATTCATTGCCTAAAAGTTATAATCAGTTTGTAATGAATTATAACATGCATGGAATGGATAAGAATCTCTCTGAGTTGCATGGGATGGTCAAAACTGCAGAGATGAAAATTGTGGAGAAAGGTTCTCCCGTGCTCTTGGTTCATGATGGGAAGAAGGCTAGTGCCAAAGGAAAGGGTAAGGCAAAAGTTGTCAAACCCAAGATTAGCAAGGCAAAGGTTGCCAAGGCTTCTGAGGCAAAACCTGATTCACAAAAGGATGCAATCTGTTTCCATTGTCAATAAATTGGCCATTGGAAACGTAATTGCAAGGCTTTCTTGGAAGAGCAAAAGAAGAAGAAGAGCAGCAAGGCTGCGTCGACTTCAGGTATCTATATGATAGATATTCTCCTTTCTACCACTGATTCTTGGGTATTGGATACCGGATGTGGTTCTCACATTTGTCTAAATGTGCAGGGACTAAAGAATAGGAGACTGCTTAAAGAAGGTGAAGTAGATCTACGTGTGGGGAATGGAGCAAGAGTTGCTGCATTAGCCGTAGGGACTTATGAAGTCACTTTACCTTCCGGATTAATTCTTGTTTTGAACAATTGTTATTATGTTCCGGATTTAAGCAGAAATATTATTTCAATTTCTTGTTTGGATAATGAAGGTTTTAAGTTTCTTATTGAGAATAAGAAATTTTCTATTTATTTAAATGATGTGCTTTATGGTATTGCTAATTCATTTAATGGCCTTTATATCTTGGATGTCAAGGATGAAAATAATGTCTATCATGTAAATAAGAAATCTAAACCTAATGATGTAAATCATACTTATTTGTGGCATTGCAGTCTTGGTCATATTAATGAGAAGCGTATCTCAAAACTCCATGGGGACGGACTTTTGGGTTCATGTGACTTAGAGTCATATGACACTTGTGAGTCGTGCCTTCTTGGAAAAATGACCAAGACACCTTTTACCAAGCTGGGTGAAAGGGCAAGCGACTTATTGGGGTTGATACATTCCGATGTATGCGGACCATTAAGTAGCAATTCTAGGGGAGGATTTCAATACTTCATAACCTTCACTGATGATTATAGTAGATTTGGGTATGTTTACCTAATGAAACATAAAAGTGAAGCATTTGAGATATTTAGAATATTTCAAAATGAAGTAGAAAAACAACTTGGCAAAAGTATTAAGGCACTTCGATCAGATCGTGGTGGAGAATACTTAAGCCAAGAATTTGATGATCATCTAAAGAATTGTGGAATAGTTTCACAATTGACTCCACCCGGAACACCACAATGGAATGGTGTGTCTGAGAGGAGAAATCGGACTTTGTTAGACATGGTTCGATCAATGATGAGTCAAGTTGATCTTCCAATATCCTTTTGGGGTTACGCCCTAGAAACCGCTGCTTTCACACTAAATCAAGTTCCAACTAAATCGGTTCCAAAGACCCCATATGAGATGTGGAGTGGAAAGAAACCTAGTTTATCTTTCATGAGGATTTGGGGTTGCGAAGTTTATGTCAAGAGACTTATCTCTGACAAACTAACACACAAATCCGATAAATGTATTTTCGTGGGATATCCTAAGGAAACTAAAGGATATTACTTTTACAACCGTGAGGACAACAAAGTGTTTGTTGCTCGAACTGGTGTCTTTCTAGAGAAAGAGTTTCTCTCTAAAGAAATCAGTGGGAGTAAAATAAATCTTGAAGAAATTCGAGACCCAGAAAATAACATTGAACCAATAGTGGAACGGGAACAAGAACCACAAAGGAGTTGTGGAACCTGTTCAAGATACACAAGTAACTCGCAAATCTAGTAGGGTACGATCCGAGCCCGAGAGATATGAATTTCTCGTAACGGATAGTAATGAGGTAGAAATCATTGAGAATGATGAACCGTCAACCTACCAAGAGGCGATGTCTTCTCCTGATTCGGACAAGTGGCTTGGAGCCATGGAATCCGAATTGCAATCCATGCAAGACAATCATGTTTGGAATTTGATTGATGCGCCCGAAGGTGTAAAAACCATAGGATGCAAATGGGTCTTCAAGAAGAAGACTGACATGGATGGGAAGGTGCAAACTTACAAAGCTAGGCTTGTAGCGAAGGGTTATAGGCAAGTTCATGGTATTGACTATGATGAGACCTTTTCACCCGTAGCAATGATCAAGTCTATAAGAATTTTGCTTGCCATTGCCGCATATCATGACTATGAAATATGGCAGATGGACGTCAAAACCGCTTTCCTGAATGGAAAACTCCAAGAGGATGTGTATATGACACAACCAGAAGGTTTTGAACAAGATTCTAAGGTATGCAAATTGCAAAGATCCATCTATGGATTGAAGCAAGCTTCAAGGAGTTGGAATCTCCGTTTTGATGAATCGGTCAAAGAGTTTGGCTTCATCAAGAACGAAGATGAGCCTTGTGTATACAAGAAGATTAGTGGGAGCATAGTGCTATTCCTTATTTTATACGTGGATGACATATTGCTCATTGGAAACGACATTCCTACACTTCAATCTGTGAAGACTTGGTTAGGAAAGTGCTTCGCAATGAAAGATATGGGTGAAGCCGCATATATACTTGGCATTAAGATCTATAGAGATAGATCAAGGAGGCTACTTGGTTTAAGCCAAAGTACATACATTGACAAGGTCATTAGAAGATTCCGTATGGAAAATTCTAAGAGAGGCACCTTGCCCGTGTTACATGGAGTTTCTCTAAGCAAGACTCAATGTCCTAAGACAAAAAATGAGCGTGAGAAAATGAATGATGTTCCATATGCTTCGGCAATTGGGTCCATCATGTATGCCATGATTTGTACTAGGCCGGATGTATCTTATGCTTTGAGCATGACAAGTAGATACCAATCCGACCCTGGCGAAAATCACTGGATAGCTGTAAAAGCGATTCTTAAGTACTTGAGAAGGACTAAAGACTCGTTTTTGGTCTATGGAGGAATGGAAGATGATCTCGTTGTAAATGCTTACACGGATGCAAGCTTCCAAACTGACAAAGATGATAGCCGATCGCAATCGGGTTTTGTGTTTATGTTAAATGGTGGAGCTGTAAGCTGGAAGAGTTCCAAGCAAAGTACAACCGCTGATTCTACAACAGAAGCTGAGTATATTGCTGCATCGGATGCTGCAAAAGAAGCTGTTTGGATTAAGAAGTTCATAACTGAACTTGAAGTGGTTCCTAGTATTGCTAATCCAATAGACCTTTATTGTGATAATAATGGTGCTATTGCTCAAGCAAAGGAACCAAGAGCACATCAAAAATCCAAACACATACTTAGGCGTTTTCATATCATTCGAGAAATCGTTGATAGGGGAGACGTAAATATATGCAGAGTACCTACTGATGACAATGTTGCGGACCCGCTAACAAAGGGACTTCCACAAGCTAAACATGATGGTCATGTTAGGTCCATGGGTATTAGACACATGGGAGATTGGGCCTAGGGCAAGTGGGAGATTGTTGGTAGTGGTGCCCTAGGCACGTTTAATAAACGTTGTAATTGTTATCATTTATTTCATATCAATAAAGAGATGTTTTGATTATTATTGTTGTTCATGTTTACTTATAATAATCCCCGTCCCTAGTACTTGTTGAGCACTAGTATAAAAGCTAAATGATCATGGGATGATCATGTTAGATTTATGGGTACTTGTTTGGAACAAGGTACTGGACATGACCCGCTATATGAGATTTATGTCATGGTCTATGTCGTACATATATCTCATATTAGTTATGTCATTTGAATCCTTAGACATGAAGTTATTATAGTCTTCCACTTGATGAACATTGTGTTTGACATATTCAAACGCTACCTTACCACGGTAGTTATAAAGGGTATGATTGGCATAATCGGATTCCCGTTGGGAAGAATAATAAGCTAAATGGATTTGTCCCTCCACGGAGAGATGTCATGCTTGGGCCTCTCGTAGGAATGATGTTGATGAAATGTTCGGCCGGACTCAAATGAATTGATTGGATCAATGTCATTTGGATTATCAACACATTCGGAATCGAGAAAGTATTGAACAAAACAAGTTGACCGTTTGACCATGACTTGTGTTCAATGACATCGTGGACAAAGGGATTGTGACATATTCTAAAGGAATGCGAACTTGTATCTAGTTATACTATTTGGGTAGGTATGACGGTTTGCTAGAACCTAATCATATCTTATGGAATCATGTCTGAGCCCATTGCCAACTTAGTATAATCCTAGAGGGTCACACACAATAGAACGAATCTTAAATAAAAGGACTATATTGGCATTTTGGGTCGGAGGACTTCCAAGGAATTCCTGGAAAGATCTGGGCCTCCTGGTCAACCAAGCGGGCGCTTGGGTTGCACCAGGCGGGCGCCTGTTCAAGCCAGAAAGGAACTGGAGTTTCTGCCCAAACAGGCGGGCGCCTGGGTGGTACCAGGCGGGCGCCTGGTGCTGCCGATTGGAAATTTCCTAATTTGATTAGGAATGGTTTTTGGCACAAGATTCCTATTTGGAATAGGTCTTAATTGTGTATAAAAACCCCAATTCGGCCAGACCATAAAGAGAGTGCTTTTGTGAGTCTCAAAGAGTTTGAGAGAGATATTATTTTGTTCTAAGACATCATTGATTGAGGAACAAAATAATTCACAAAATAAATTCCATATAGTTCTTTATTATATTGTGAAAGTGTGTTTCATAATATTGGTCTAGCAACCAAGATCAAAGAAGCTCCTTTGATATTCGTTCGATGTGTGGATACCGCTAGAGGGTGAATTTTATCATCTTACAAAGTTCGTGATTTGTTCGTGATAAAGCTTCAAGATTTCCACCAAGACCAAAGAACAATTCATAGCCATCAAGGGTTAGTTATTCCTCTATTCATCTTGTTGTATTTGATTTAATCATATGAACGGATCCATGGCTTTTGGGTTTCTTAAAATTTTAAATGCTAATTTCCGCTGCGCATGTTACTTGGAAACCCAACAAGTTCAAGATGCCCGACATCAGCAAATTCAAGGGAAACTCTTGTCCCATGGCTCACATCAAAACTTAATGGGCTATGGTTCCAAAGAAGGTCTCTCCGAAAGTTATGGCACAATGCTTCCCTCTTACTCTCGAGGGGGCGGCAATGGATTGGTATGCAACTCTCCCGTTCACAGTCCGTATTGATTAGGACGCCGCCATACTTGCCTTCAAGAGTCAAGACCAAGGCAACACCACCCACCGGCCAACCAAGAAAGAGCTCGAGAACACTACTCAAAGGGACAATGATTCCTTCATTGACTTCACAAGGAGGTGGAATGATAAGATTGCCGAGATTGTCGAGAGGCCTACCACCAAAGAGCAAATGGACATCTTCCTTAAGTGTCTAAAGATTGATCTCCGCACCCACCTAAGTGGGGCTTGCTATGCCGATTTTTCTTAAATGTATGAGGCGGGAATCCGAATGGATGAGTTTCTCAAGGAAATCAAGAAAAATGCTCCTAGCTTCCGTTACAAGGCCACCTCTAACTCCGCAAAAGAGGCTTCGGTCAATGCCGTCACAACCGATAAGGGGAATTACAAAAGAGTTCCTCCACCACAAGGCAAGAAATTTCAAGATGATCGTGTCTACACGCCTCTCCAAGGCATGACTATCACCGAGGCCTTCGAAGCTCTCCAAGGGTACAAGCCTAAAATGATACGACCCAACCATGCCTACCACAAGCATTGTGACTACCACCAACATAGTGGCCATACCACCGAGGAATGTTTTGTCCTCCGCAACGCCATCCAAGATCTCATAGACAAGAAAGAGTTCATAGTGCCTAATGGCGAGGATGTCAATGTAATAGAGGTAGGAGAATTTGAGGAGACCACTCCTTCAGTCCCAATTGTGAATGAGGGCTCCAATATGATGAATAAATTTGACAATTCTTGTTACGTTGTGACTTACGATGAGGTAATGAGGGAAGTACTAGATAATAGGAAAAAGAAGCAAGAGGGGAACGTCAACATGCTAACTCGATTCGGACGAGTCATAGCAAGCAACCCCGCTACTTCTGCACCAAGCACCTCTTCTCAAAGATTGCAAGCTCGCGACACTCCCGAATACCCTTTATTGGTTCAACTCAAGAAAACTCAAGCCAACATCTCCATTTGGGACCTCATTGCATCCTCAAAGAAGCACCGAGATCTTGTCATCAGAAATCTCGACGACACGTCGATCTCTCCCGATACTACTCCCGAGGACCTTACTGCAATGATAGGCCACATTCATTTTGGCAATGTTATCACCTTTGCCAATATGTACCTTCCACCATTTTGTTCCCAACATAATGAGGCCATTTATCTCAAGGTGAGAGCAAGGGGGAGACCTATCTCAAGAGTCTTGGTTGACGGTGGTTCCGCACTCAATTTGATGCCCGGCCGAATCATGGGCATACTAGGGCTTAAGAATTCAGACTTAAAGCCTTCTACTCAAGTAATCCGAGGTTACGATAGCACTGCCCGCATAGTCATGGGTATGGTGGAAATAGACATTGAGTTCGGGAGCATGGTCATGACCGTCCCGTTCCAAGTACTCAATGTCCCTTCCTCATTCAATTTTATCTTGGGCCGACCGTGGATACACAGTTCTAATGCCATCCCTTCGACTCTCCATCAATGTGTGAAGTTCATAAATGGGGATGAAATAGTAACCATTATGGCAGAAAACTTTACTATCCACAGAAAGGGGGAACCCATTCACCAAATTCAGCATGGTTTAGCATACTCTACCCTCTCCAGCGTCTCAATCAACGCCATTGACAAAGAAGGAGGAAACGGATCATGGACCCTTGGAAATTGCAAAGTCCTCCACATGATGAGGAATATGAATTACTTCCCTGGTTTAGGCCTAGGGAAATATCAACAAGGAAAGATGCAACCTATTGAGGTTCCTTTTGTTAAGAACATGTTCGGTTTAGGATATGAGCCTTCCAAAAATGACTTGAAACACGAGCAAGCCATCAAGAATGAAAAGGCCCGAGCCCGAAGGGAAGGCCGTCATTATGAGATTCCCAATTTGAGGCCTTACCGCAAGACACTGAATGGCTACTTTGTCCGTCAAGGGGAAGAGGTTCCGTACGTAATCTTTCCCGAGCCATGGATTAACAGCAAGGGCATCAGAAAGCCCGGTCTTGAAATCTTTGCCTATTGCGAGATTCAAAAATCCGAAACGGAACCAACTCCCATGTCGCCTCGAGAATGGTGGGGGAAGAAAGTAACCATGGAGTCCGAGACAGAGATTACTGTGGAGGCATATTTAACCTCCATGTTCGAGGAGTTTGCCATCATAGATGAGTGCCAATTCAATGCCATCTACGACACCGACACGAGAAAGGAGACTATCAGTGAGATCCAGCCAATCAACAACTGGTATTCTACAAAGGGACCTATGGTATCCGAGGACTTCTTGGTCAAGAAGATGGGGTGCATCCCGTGCAAGGTCACAAAGGAAGACGTGTTCATATTCACTTTCGAGTCCGAGTGTGTTTCCAATACCCTCACCCAAGAGGATATGGGGTCCATAGCCGAGCGTGTGTTCCCTTTCTTTGTTAATGAAAAATTTGATCTTTTTGAGTACCCCGAGATTGAAAACATCATGAATGATAAATTAACTAATAACGAATCTAATGAACTAGTTAATAATGATTCAAATAATGATGAAATAGACCACGAAAACACAGCATAATTAAATGAACTTGCTCAACAGGTCCGTAGTCATGGTAAAAATGGTCCAGAGGCTGACGAAGAATTGCATATTTTTAATCTGGGTACCGACGAATAGCCGAAAGAAACCAAAATCGGAAGCTTCTTCAAGGGGGAAGAGAAAGACAGATTGACTGCACTACTCAGAGAGTTCGTGGACATATTTGCATGGTCATACAAAGACATGTCGAGTTTAGACAGAAAGCTCGCGGAACACAGAATTACGATTAGAGACGATGCTAAGCCGACAAAGGAGAAACTCAGAAAGATCAAGCCAGAATGGTCTCTACCAGTTAAAGAAGAGATAGAGAAGCTTCTCAGTGTAGGCTTCATCAAAGTTATTGAATATCCAACATGGCTATCCAATGTGGTCACAGTCCGAAAGGCTAATGGCAAGGTTCGTGTTTGTGTGGACTTCTGGGATTTGAACAAAGCTTCTCCAAAGGATGACTTCCCACTACCTAACATCGACATGCTAGTCGACTCTACTGCTGCCTATGAGGTTCGCGCATTTGTGGATGGATTTAATGGGTACAATCAGATTCTCATGGCTGAAGAGGATCAACACAAGACTGCTTTCACAACACCGTGGGGCACCTTTTGCTACACAGTTATGCCGTTTGGGTTAAGGAACGCTGGGGCTACTTATCAAAGGGATGTTACAGACTTGTTCCGTGACATGATTCATAAAGATATCGAGGTCTACGTGGACGACATGATCATCCACTCTAAAGGGACCGATGGTCAACACTTGATCGACCTCCGCAATTTCTTTAAAAGGCTTCGGCAACACAAGATGAGGCTCAATCCCGCAAAGTGCACTTTTGGGGTTATCCGAGGAAAAGTTCTTGGCTACATGGTCACAAAAAGGGGTATTGAAGTAGAACCCTCAAATTACATGCCTCCTCCTAAGACATAGAAAGAAATCAAAGGTTTCATGGGCAGACTTCAATACATCAGTCGGTTTGTGCACTAGCTTACCTCCATGTGTGAGCCAATTTTCAAGCTACTCAAGAAGAATGTGGCTCTAGAATGGACCGACGCTTGCCAAGAAGCTTTCGACCAAGTGAAGAATTACTTGAAATGCCCCCTAGTCTTGGTTCCACCTCACAAGGAGAAGCCTCTTTTGCTCTATCTCACAGTGAACGATGAATCCCTTGGGGCTATGCTAGCATAAGAGCAACGAGACTCCACAAAGGAGAATGCCATTTATTTTGTCAGTCGCCGATTTCAAGGAGGTAAAAAGAACTACTCCATCTTGGAAAATTCATGTGCAGCACTGGTTTGGGTCACTCAAAAGCTCAAACATTACATGGAAGCCTTTCCGATCAAGCTAGTAGCAAAAGTGGACCCGCTCCGCTACATCTTCGAGAAGCCTTTCATGTCGACAAGGATATCCAAATGGTACTTCATGCTCGCCGGCTATGATATCATTTACGTCACACTCAAATCCATCAGGGGGAAAGTGTTCAGTGATCAGCTTGCGGAATTTTCGTGTGACGAAGTGAAGGGGGAGGACTTACAGTTTCCCGACTGTTTGCGCGCGAGGTTTTTGCTTCGATGGCACGCTTTCGACCTTTGATTCACCTTCTTATTGATTTGAGAGTCGTCACCATGTTATTGTCGGAACACGGACCGAGATGTCTGGATTCGGGGGTTAAGTTATGAATTGGGAAGGTCAAGGAGCACCCAATTCACCCAATCTAGGATTGGTATTGCTAAGAAATCATCATCATCGTTTCAAAATCATGCATTCATGTACCAAAAGATAAAAACAAACAAATTAATAATGACTTATTTATTTGGGATGTCGGATCATGTGCTTCGAGACCATCTCCATGGGTTGGAGAGGCTCTAGGCTGATCCTTTAATGGAATCACACTACTTCAAACACAAAGAAGGAGATGAGAAAATATAAAAGCAAAGATTTACCTAAGCGTTTTCTTCAAGAATCCTATGGATGGCCTTGACTAAAGGCCTTGATCCTCCAAATTTCATGGGTATCAGAGAGGAGTTGATTAGAAGAACTTCGTTGGTCAGATTTTGAGTGGTTGTTTGGTGAATATAGAGTCTACCCTTTTTCTGGTTCAAGAAGCTTATATTTATAGGAGATTTTGACCTAGGGTTTTGGCCAAGAAGGTAAGTTGAGGTGGGAATCAATGAGTTGATCTCCACAGAGGTATTTTTGGACTCTAGGATCGGCCATTAGGTTTTCCCGGATTGCATGAGTGTTTGCCAAGAAAAGGGGTTAAGATCAACAAGAAAACTGACCAAAAACCCGACTGTCAAGGGGGATACCTCGTACGAGACATCAATGTCTCGTACGAGGCATCTAAGTGCTGGAATCACTTATTTGCCCTCTGCGATAGTTTTAATGTTCAGTTTGGCCCCTAACTAACAGAGTCAGTTAGAAACTTAACGAAACATGTCCAACTTAACGAGTTTTGACCCAAATCAAAGGCGAGACACAGAAGTAGTGTGATTATAAATGAATGTCCAAAATGGGGTGTCTACAGAGCCCCTCGGCGATGATACTTATGGATGAAGTACCGTCGTCGATAGAAAAGACACCATTTTGAACTAGGGGTATGGTCGTGCTAAAAAGCTGCCTACGTACTCCTTGGAAGGAAATCAGACCAAACGTAGTTCGACTCCGAAAATACGCAAAAACTGAGGTTTAAGGTATTTTGAAAATCATTTTTGAAAGCAAAACTTGCGATAAGTAGAGATTAGAGTTTAGAGAGTACCCATACTGAGGAATCAATAGCCTTGACCCAATTCTGAATATACTCCCATTTTTCCGATGACGAACCATCTCTAGTTGCAATCCATACTGAGGAAATCAATCTCTTTGACTCCAATTCTGAACATGCCCTGTTGTTGATGACGAACCGCCTTCGATTTTGGAGACGCCAGTTGCCTGGACCTTGCTTCTCCTTCCCAACGACTTTGTCCCTTACGTTGGAAAATGTGAATCCTATGTTATTAACGTACGTCTTGATAACAATAATCGGACTCTGGGCTTGGAGACACCAATTACTCGGACCTCGCTTCTCCTTTTAACGCGACTGCGTTTCCATTGAAAATATGAATCCTATGCCATTAACTTACGTCATGATGACAATTATGGGACTCTAAATGGTGGGATCCAGTGTTGTTAACTTACATCTTAACAACAGTCGTGAGATACCCGGATGTAGAGACGCCAATTACTCAGACCTTGCTTCTCCTTCTGACGCGACTGCCTTTCCGCTAGAAAAGGAATCCTATGCCATTAACTTACGTCTTGATGATAATTATGGGACTCCAAATGGTGGGATCCTGTGTTGTTAACTACGTCTTGACAACATTCGTGGGATACCCAGTTGTAAATCCTATACCTTTAGCTTACACCTTGATGACAGTCGTGGGATAACTGGTTGCAAATACTGTGCCATTAGCTTACACCTTGATGACAGTCGTGGGATTTAGAGTTTGCTGATGCAGATTCTTGTTGCTCACCCATGATCTTGGATGCGCGGTGAGGATAAATTCGTACTGAGAAACAACTTTGCTTGTTCCAATTCTGAAAATATCCATTTGTTGACGACTCAATGTTCCATCTTGAACAGGGTTCAGATTCGACCTCTTGGTCTAAAGCAGGGCTTTTTCTGACCTTTCTATTAAAAGCAGGTCTTTTCTAGAATTTCTCAAGAAAACGTGGTTTTCTGAGACTTTTCTGGAGATCTCTCGTACGAGGGAATGATGTCTCGTACGAGACTTTTCTGTTTTTGCGCAGAACAGAAGCATTTCAGGCGCTGGAAGTGATTTTCAAATCACTTTTCCTATTACATTCTCGGGAGCTTTCGACCCTAGGCGATTTTCTCACTCAAAAATCTCCAATTTCTCCAAGTTTTGGTGATTCTCAACCCTTGCAAATGGCCGGTGCACATCGTTCGCATAAGGAACACCTCTTCGGTAGAAATATGAAGGGTAAAGTGTGGGCGACTGATGATTTGTGCCCATTCCTGGAGGACCACATCTCTCACACCGTTTGGATTAGGCAGGTAAGGATCTCTTCCTCTGATTGAGTTTCCATGTCAATTTCGCTGTTGCATGTCTCAATTTAGTGTTCTAGCGATTCGACTTTTGTCAATTTTTGCCTAGAATTACGGCTGCTAGGGTTTATCATGCATGGCTGATCTTTTGATAGAATTTCACACTTGTTAGTGCTGAAAATCGTTGTAGTATGGTAGTACATGATTTTGACTATCGTTTCAGGCGATTCTGCGACTTTTCGGGTAAAATGCTTAAATGAGGATTTTACCGATTTTCTGACATTTATCTCTTTTGCCTTTGTTGGTTGCAGTCATTCAGGGTGATCAATAACTGTAGAGGCAGCGTGCGAGCGGTCGCTGAGAGGTGGGCAACTCTCAATGGCGAGATGAAGGAGGAGATTGAGAACCTCAGATTGAAACCCTTTTTTGACGGCCTTGTCGGTGAGAGGAGGAATGTGCACTTGCTCCAGGCCATTCGGGAGCACTGGTGGGATAGCACTCACACTATACATATACGGTGGGGGGAGGTCACCATGACCCCTACTGACTTCCATGCCATTACCAGACTTGCTATCGTCGGCGAACCGCTTGAGGTAGATGCGGACTTCACTCCTAGCAGGGCGATATGATACATTTTCTGGGATTCTCTTTGCGTACCCTAGGCAAGGGTGTCCCTCTGAAGGCTTTGAGGGAGAGGGTGGATACTTATGTCACACTTAATACTGGTCAGATGGATCTCACCGGTACCCGCATTGCAGCTGTCCGTGGCTTTCTATGGTGGGCCTTTTCTGAGACGCTCTTTGCTAATCATGCGTCGACTGCCCTTTTTACTCTGCTTAGGTGCCTGAGGGACATGCAACATGTCACTGATGCTAGCTGGGGTTCTGCTGGTTTGGCCCATTGCTATGTGGCTATGGATGAGAGTTCGCGGGATAGGGCGAACGCTGGCTTGGGCGGCTACAGTCATGTTGTAACAAGATGCAATTTTTATTCAATCATTGAACTATTTTAACCATTACAACGGACGACGTTGAGCAATAAAAGACATAAAAACATTAAATCCTGAATAAGTGGTCTATTTAATTGCAATCTTGGGGTACTAGGAAAAATCTAATTTTCTCTTAGCCTTTGAAGGGCCACCCGAACGGCTCTCAATCCTATTCTTCTTGGGAGGCCTAGGAACACTGAGGCGGACCAAAACCTTCTGAGCAGCCACACGCCTCCGAACATAAAAGTCATCCAAATGACTACCGAAAGGGTCAGCCAGGATGTTGCAGGAATCAGCAGCAGCCTCCTTATATCTCAAAGCACTGCTAGGCTCGAAGTCCTTTATTATCAACTCAGCGCGAAGTACGTCAACCCAAGTGATACCACGGTAAAGAGTACCAAACAGATAGTCCAAATAGCTCTCGGGGAGAAAGATACAACCCCGATGGATGGGGGCGGAAGCCCACCGATGACAGTCATCTCCCCAAGCCGATTGGAACTCTCTCGGAAAGTCCGGACCCATATACGAGACAGGACGAAACACCCCACTCCTAGGGAAGGGAATTATCCGCTGATGACCGAACTGCCTCAGAACCCGCTCCAGCTGATAAAACGAAGAATCCCTGAGGCCAGGAAGGACCACATGCCCAAAACCTAAAGTCTACTCCATAAAAGGACGAAGACCCCAAGAGGAAGGGCACCACTCGATGTCGGCCGATGCCTGAGAAGCAAAGAACTTCTTCCAACGATCCTCAGTTAAGTCTCGAATCAGAAATTTTCTCCTGTGAACAGCAAAGGGAGACATATCACCTTCCGAAGAATAAACCCTAAAGTGTTCCCGGAGCCATATAGTTAGAAGCAAGGGGCTTCTCCGACACATCTGCCCGTTCGATGAAACTCATCAAGGCCGTGCAGGGTCTCCCCTACTATAAGAGGGATTATACTGAATTATTGCTCCTTAGCCTGCAAGATAATCTCAGCCAAGTGCGCGTCCGCTATCCCGAAGGGTGTAACGAAAAGAACTTCACAGAAAAGGCAAGCCGCCATGGTACCCCTCTTGAAAGACTGAACCGCCATGTCCTCTGAATGCAAACTGAAGAACATTGGCAACTCATTTATATCTACCACGGTACCATGCAACATCTTCCTCACATCTCCGATGGTAAGGTTCAACAAGTCAGACCAAGAATCGATCACTCCACGATAATATTTGGGGACAGCAATTTGACCCACCAGCGGCATGCCAAGAATGGCACCAAAGTCATCAACGGTCGGCACCATTTCATTTGTCGAAAAATTAAAGGTGTGACTGTCACAATCCTAAAAAGCTGCAGCGGCCTTCAACAAATCCCAGTCCGGCTTCAACGTCCGTAACGTGAAGAGAATGCGGAATCCAAAGTCTTTGACAAAAGCCTTCTTGGGGTGGGTCTTGAAAGAGTACACAAAAGTGGACAAATCCTTCTCATATTCACCAATAACCTTGGTATCAGGGTGAAAGAATTGGAGGCCATGGAAAAAGTGGATTAAAAGCTAAATTGAGCAAAGAACAAATGTTCAAGAATGGCAGAAAAGAGCTGTTGGAAGAAGGTGTTCGAACAGAGGTTGATATTATAGCTGTTGGGGACCTTTTGGCCAGCAAATGACAAGCCCCGAAATTCGCTTCCCAGAAGCGCGCGCCTCCCGACACCCACTTGGGAAGCGCGTGCGTCCCAAATCCACCATATGAGGCGCCCGCCTCCCACTTCAGAAGTGCCTCAGCCGGCCCTTGTCAGAAGAAGAAATCATGCAGAAACAGAGTCCAGATGCTCCCAAAATCAGCAGGATCTACATTCTTCATCAAAGCCACGGAAACTCCGCCCTTGGAGACACATTTGGGCATACATTAATTCGGTCTGCCCCTAAGGCATGTCTGAATCAAAGTGAGATAGAAACTCCCACTAAAATAAGGTCATGTCTCTCTCTCTCTCTCTCTCTCTCTTACAAAAGTCAAAGTCAATCTCGAAGTTTTCCCCAGTCCGCGGTCAATTGTGCCCGCACCCCATAAAAGTCAACTGTAAACGCTACCCCAGACAGCGCACATCAAAATGCAGCTTCAAAATAGCAAAATTTGGTCAGCGGTGAACCACCGAAATCACCTCCTCATCAGCAGGCACACTTTCGAGTCCCTCCAAATCAGCAGGCATGTTGGGTTTCGTAGTAACATGCGCAGCGGAAAATAGCATTTAAAATTTTATGAAACCCAAAGCCCATATATCCGTTCATATGATTGAATCAAATACTTGCAATATGAATACTAGAAAACTAACCCTTGATGACTTTGAATTTGGTCTTTGATTTTGGTGGAGAAATTGAAGCTTTAATCACGAACAAGTAAGAACACGAACTTTGAAGATGATGAGCTTCACCCTCTAGCGGTATCCACACCTTGAACGAATATCAAGAAAACTTGATCTTGGTTGCTAGACCAAAATTGTGAAACACGTTTTCACAATCAATATGAACTATATGGAATTTTATTTGTGTATTATTTTGTTCTTCAATCTAGGATGTCTTAGAACAAAATAAACCTCTCTCAAACTCTTTGAGATTTGCACAAAAGCATTAGCTTTGATTCTGGCCGAATTTTGCTGTTTATATACAAGTTAGACCTATTCCAAATAGGAAACTTGTGTCTAAACCCGTCCAAAATTTCTTTTCCAAATCAAATCAGAAACCAGTCCCGACATGGTGTGCGACCTCCCAAAACAACCTGTGCGGCCGCACATCTATCTGGAAGGTTCTGGTACTTTTTGAGCCAAGCTGTGCGGCCGCCCAAACACTTTTGTGCGGTCGCACACCTGCCCCAGATTTCCCTAATTTCCAAATTTCTCCAAAGTCCTTCGACTCAATATTCCAATATAGTCCTTATTTAAGATTCGTTCTATTGTGTGTGACCCTCTAGGATTACACTAAGTTGGCAATGGGTTCAAATATGAAACCATAAGATATGATTAGGTTCTAGCAAACCGTCATACCTACCCAAATAGTATAACTAGATACAAGTTGCATTCCTTTAGAACATGTCACAATCCCTTTGTCCACGATGTCATTGAACACAAGTCATGGTCAACTAGTCAACTTGTTTTGTTCAATACTTTCTCGATTCCGAATATGTTGATAATCCAAATGACATTGATCTAATCAATTCATTTGTGTCCGGCCGAACATTTTCATCAACATCATTCCTACGAGAGGCCCAAGCTTGACATCTCTCCGAAGAGGGACAAATCCATTTAGCTTATTACTCTTCCCTACATGAATCCGATTATGCCAATCATACCCTTTATAACTACCCGGTTAAAGGTAGCGTTTGAATATGTCAAACATAATGTTCATCAAGTGGAAGACTATAATAAATTCATGTCTAAGGATTCAATTGACATAACTAATATGAGATATATGTACGACATAGACCATGACATAAATCTCATACAGCGGGTCATGTCCAGTACCTTGTTCCAAACAAGTACCCATAAATCTAACATGATCATCCCATGATCATTTAGCCTTTATACTAGTGCTTAACAAGTACTAGGGACGGAGATTATTATAAGTAAACATGAACAACAATAATAATCATAACATCTCTTTATTGATATAAAATAAATGATGACAGTTACAACGCTTATTAAACGTGCCTATGGCACCACTACCAACAAGGCAGACTTTCGAGTCCCTCTACATCGGCAGCAGACTCTCCAGTCCCTCTATATATGCAGGCTGACTCTCAAGTCCCTCAACATCGGTAGGCAGAGTTTCAGTCCCTCTACATCGGCAGGCAGACTTTCGAGTCCCTCTACCTAGGCAGGCAGACTCTCCAGTCCCTCCAAATCAGCAGGAAGACTTTTGAGTCCCTCTATATCAGCAGGCAGACTTTCGAGTCCCTCTACATCAGCAGGCAGACTTTCGAGTCCCTCTACATCGGCAGGCAGACTCTCCAGTCCCTCCAAATCAGCAGGCAGACTCTCCAGTCCCTCTACATCATCAGGCAGACTTTTGAGTCCCTCTACATTGGCAGGCAGACTTTCAAGTCCCTCTACATCGGCAGGCAGACTCTCCAGTCCCTCCACATCAGCAGGCAGACTTTTGAGTCCCTCCAAATCAGCAGGCAGACTTTCGAGTCCCTCTACATCGGCAGGCAGACTCTCCAGTCCCTTCCAAATCAACAGGCAGACTTTCGAGTCCCTCTACATCGGCAGGCAGACTCTCCAGTCCCTCCAAATCAGCAGGCAGACTTTCGAGTCCCTCTACATCGGTAGGCAGACTCTCCAGTCCCTCCAAATCAGCAGGCAGACTTTCGAGTCCCTCTACATCAGCAGGGAGACTTTTGAGTCCCTCTACATCAGCAGGCAGACTCTCCAGTCCCTCTAAATCAGTAGGCAGACTCTCGAGTCCCTCCACATCGGCAGGCGGACTCTCCAGTCCCTCCAAGTCCTCTATACGGACTCTAAATTTTGGCCACGGTGGGCCGATTTCTATCACCGTACCCTACTATCAGCAAAAGCTGCTCACACAGGGATCGCACTACTATCTCTTTTAATTTCAAGATTCTTGTTTTCATCGAGTCTTTGCTTTTTTTTCTGGTGATGTCCTCGGTGGATGTTTTGTTCTTTCGTCGACGCGTTTTGCTTTGCAATCCACATCGCCGAGGGGCTCTGTAGACACCCCGCCTTGGACCACTCACCCCGATTTCACATTTGATTTTGTGTTTCTCCCTATTTTAAGTGTTTCTTATTAGTTTTTGTTACTTCTGTTAAGTTCCTGACTGACTTCGTTAAGTCCAGGGACCAAACTGAATAACAGTGCTGACTTTCTAGTCCATTGTCATTTGTTCCATGTCCAAGGCGCGCGCTTTCACCCTTTGGGGCCAAAGGCGCGCGCATCCCGCCACCAAGGCAGGAGGCGCGCGCACCTGGGCGTCAGTTACAGATTTCTGTCCAAGAATCCCTCCCTTGCTCCTTTTAACAGGATTTGCCGGGGAAACTGACCTTTGTGACTTGGTTTTAGCACCAAAAACACACCTTCTTTACCTATAAAAACCCCTCTAATTCACCATTGAAAAGGTGGAAGATTTGAATCATTAACAAAGACTATACACAAATACTTACAAGGCATTTTCCTAAGAACCTCTTGAAGGAGTCCTTGAAGCTCTTTGAAGTATAGGTAAAAGACTACTCTTTTCCCTCCTTTTCTACTTCATCTCTTCTCTCTTTCTTTTGCTTTAAATTTTCAAAAGTGCAATCACCCAAACATTTTGGGACATGACATCAAAGACTAATTCACTTCATTAAAGCTAGTCGCAAAGTCATCTCCCTACATTCCAAACACCCTTTTTTTTACCCCCCCCTCCCTTTTATCGTCAAGAATAAGAAAAATATTTCATCATTTATGTAGATTTTGATCAAGCAAGACCAACTTTAGTTGGGCGAGATGGGTGTTTAAGTAGTTCCCATCTCGTAACCTAACCCCCGAACCTCATAACAAAGAATCTCTGTTTTCGTAATCAAACTTAAGCTATAAACATTAGGTTTTTCTTATGTTCCTCTAAAACATAGGTGGCGACTCTAAAACACAAATAGACATCCTATGGTAACACACGCGCTCTAGCCAAGCCGTGGCCCCCCGGGGTATCTACAATTTGATTTAACAATACGATAAAGCAAATCATAATAAATAAAGCACTTTCTCATTCTCAATAAGAAATAAATATCCTTCATTATCTTATAACAAAATAATACTTTCTACTTAATAAATAAAGCCACTTCATAAATGTTCTACGAACAATGTTTTGTAGATTAACTTTACTTTAAGTAGTCTTCCAATTTACTAATTCTTACACATTTTTATAAACGTGGGATCAAGTCCAGTATCCAATACCCAATAATTAAAAATAAAAATATTAATCTTATAACATAAATGTCTGAAGTGGTAGTCTCACTACCATTCACTTTTTTTGATCATCCAGAATTTTGATTGCAATTTTAAATGGTCAATCCAATTGTCATGTTACCTAATTGCATTATTTAGAGTTATTATTTTAGCCACAATTATTTCCTTTAGGTTTGACAACATTTGTCTTACCTTTATCTTTTTAATCCTCTTTCATTTTAAAAATTCATTAAGTCAAAAATCAAATTTTTGACTTAGATCATCATCTTTCCGCACTTTAGTTCAGATATTGAGAGCACAAACTGTACGGCCGAAACAAACATAATCAAAGAAAGTGAATGGTAGTGAGACTACCACCTAGGATTATTAAGAATGTATAATTTGATGATCCTACGGAACATATTAATCAAATTAATATTGCAATTTAGGTTACTTACGATTATTAAGAATGTATAATTTCCGTTCTTACTTTAGAACAATTCTTAAGCTCATGATTCAATCAAAGAAATTTATTTCATTCTCTTTTAACTTTGTCCTTTTTAAGAACAGATCGCAGTAATAAACATAATCAAAGTTTAAGATAATATTCTACACAAATATGCAAATAAATATACGCCTATATTTCATACCAAACATTTAAAAGATAAATTATTTGTATTTCATAAATACTCCCACTAAATTATATAACCTTCATATACAACAATTGCATAATATAATTTATGTGGGCTAAGATCCATATTTCATTTGAATTTTGCTACCGCGGTGGCAAGTTGCACAAAATTCAAACTATTTAGGTTGATAACTCCTTATCAATCACATCATATGTGACTCTTAGATCCTTTATGAGATTGTTAGACATCTTATGTCAAACATGTTTTAATCTCATCTTGTGCCTTAGGCCCAAAACTCTTTTGATAGCCTAATTAAGTCAAACCACGTTAAACGTATAGGAACCACTCTTTCACTCATCATGCTCCTACACTGATAGAATCAATGCACCTCGCGATGGTTAGAGCCCGCATAAAACTACCCGGTGTACTTACATGTGTTTTAATAATGGATTGGCACATGACTTAAATTTTTTTAAGAAGGTTCTTTCATATAGCAACGCGCATAACAAAGGTATAATTAATCCAATTAATTAATGAATTGATACTATGTGAATATAATTATGAATTTCAGATTTTCATAGAGTCCCACTCTAGGTATAATACATATTGAATAATGAATTCTTTCATAGAGTACAACTCTATTAAGAATGCATTACTTCATAGAATCCAATTCCATGAACAATACGTATTCTAAAATGCATCTCCAAGTCTGAAAAACACGAATTCAGAAATTTGCACTGCACGCGAACTGCATGAAAAATCTGCGCGAATTCGTGCATTGCACGCGAACTGCACGAAAATTCTGCACAAAATTCTGGACTGCACGTGCGCTGCATGTAATCTGCACGAAAATTCTGGGCCAAAATTCTGTACAAAAACGTGTATTGCACGCGAACTGCACGATCGCAATTTATCTAATCTTGATCCTTTAAGAATTCAACTATTTATGATAATCAAATTATCATAAACATCAATCCCTAAGAACAAACAATTTGTTCTTCAAGATCAAGAATCATCAATTCAATAATCCAATTAAAGAAATTGATGATCCGATAAATAGATTAATCATATTAATCAAGCAACTTAAAAACCTTGTTCATAATCATACTATATCATATATATATAATTGTCTCTCCAAACAATCCACATAAATCCCTTATTCTAAAATTCACATCATGCTAGATCATATAATAAAATCATATATTTAACATGATAATATTAAAATAACCATACATGAATGGGGCTCTGATACCACTGCTGGGTTTTGAGGGTTCTTGCGCACCGGAAGACGGCAATATGAAATCAACAAAACTCTAAGCCCCAAGATCCATTCATGATGATTAAATTAATAGCAAGATGAATTTAGAATACTAACCGTGGTTGTGCGTTTAAATTTTCTAAAACTTCAAATCTTCAAGTCTTCAAGCTTTAGATTTGATCTCCTCGTTCTTGTAGATACCCCGGGAGGGCCCACCGCTTGACTAGAGCGGCGGAAGGATCCTAGGATGTCTAACTTGTTTTAGATTTGTAGAGTCGCCACCTATATTTTAGAGGAACATAAGAAAAACCTAATATTTATCGCCTAAGTTTGATTACGAAAACAGAGATTCTTGTTATGAGTTTCGGGGGTTAGGTTACGAGATGGGAAGTACTTAAACACCCATCTCGCCCGACTAATTTCGGTCTTACTTGATCAAAGTCTACATAAATGATAAAATGTTCTTCTTATTCTTGATGATAAAAGGGGGTTTTTAAAAGGAGTTTTGGAATGTAGGGAGATGACTCCATGACTAGCTTCAATGAAGTGAAGTAGTCTTTGGTGTCATGTCCCAAAAATGTTTGGGTGATTGCACTTTTGATTAAAGTAAAATAGGGAGAGGGGAGATGAAGTAGAAGAGGAGAGAAAAGAATAGTCTTTTACCTATACTTCAAAAGACTTCAAAGACTTCTTCAAGAGGTTCTTGGGAAATATCTTGTAAGTATTTGTGTAGAGTTTTTGCTTAGTGATTAAAATCTTCCTCCTTTTCAATGGTGAATTAGAGGGGTTTATATAGGTAAAAGAGGTGTATTTTTGGTGCCAAAACCAAGTCACAAAGATCAGTTTCCCGAGCAAATCCTGTTAAAAGGAGCAAGGGAGAGATTCTTGGACAGAAATCTATAACTGATGCCCAGGTGCCCGCGCCTCCTGCCTTGGTAGCGGGATGCGCGCGCCTATGACCCCAACGGGTGAAAGCGCGCACCTTGGAGATGGTAAAAATGACAGAATGGACTAGAATGTTAGTACTGTTATTCAGTTTGGTCCCTGAACTTAACGAAGTCAGTCAAGAACTTAACGGAAGTAACAAAAACTAACGAAAACACATAAAAAGGGAGAAAACACGAGATCAAATGTGCAATCGGGGTGAGCGGTCCAAGGTGGGGTGTCTACAGAGCCCCTCGGCGATGTGGATTGCAAAGCAAAACGTATCGACGAAAGAACAAAATATCCGCCGAGGACATCACCAGGAAAAAAGCAAAGACCCGATGAAAACAAGAATTTTAAAATTATGAGAGATAGGAGTGCGCTCCCTGTGTGAGCGACTTTTGCTAATAGTAGGGGTGCGGTGATAGAAATCGGCCCACCGTGGCCAAAATTTAGAGTCCATATAGAGGACTTGGAGGGACTCGAGAGTCTGGCTGCCGATGTAGAGGGACTCGAAAGTCTGCCTGCTGATGTAGAGGGACTCGAAAGTCTGCCTGCTGATGTAGAGGGACTCGGAAGTCTGCATGCTGCTGTAGAGGGACTCGAAAGTCTGCCTGCTGATGTAGAGGGACTCGGAAGTCTGCCTGCTGGTGAGTGTGCATTTGTTGAGTAGACTTTGCTGATGAGGTGGTGATTTTAGTAGTTCACCATGAACCAAATTTGCTTTTTTGAAGCTGTATTTTGATGTACGCTGTCTGGAGTAGCACTTGCAGTTGACTTTTGTGAGGTGCGGGCACAGTTGACCGCGGACCGGGGAGATGAGGTTTTCCCTTTAGAGAGGAAAATGTCGAGATCAACTTTGACTTTTACGAGAGAGAGAAAAAAGACACACCCTACATTTTGGTGAGAGTTTCTATCTTATTTAAATTTAGACATGCCTTAGGGGCAGACCAAATCATTGTGTGCCAAACTATGTGTTCGAGGGCAGAGATTGTTGTGGCTTTCATGAAGAATATTGATCTTGCATGCTTTTGGGAATGCTTGAGCTCCCTTCTCGTGTGATTTCCTTCTTTGACAATGGCCTTTTGAGGAATTTCTGAAATGGGGCCTGGGCGCCTCGGCTGGTGATTTCGAGACGCGCGCGCATCCCAAGTGGCTGATAGGAGGCGCGCACTTCTGGGGAGCGAGTTTCGGGGCTTGACATTTGCTGGCCAAAAGATCCTCAACAGCTATAATATCAGCCTCTGTTCGAACACATTCTTCCAACAGCTTTTTTCTGTCATTTTTTAATACTCTTTTCTTGCTTAACTTTGCTTGCAATCCACACTTTCCATGGCCTTCAATTGTTTTGTTCTTGATACCAAGGTTGTCAGTGAGTATGAGAAGGATTTATCAACCTTTGTTTACTCTTTCAAGACCCACCCCAAGAAGGCTTTTGTGAAGGATTTTGGGTTCCGAATTCTTTTCATGCTTCGGACCTTAAAGCCGGATTGGGACTTCTTGAAGGCTGCTGCAGCCTTTTGGGATTGTGACAGTCACACTTTCAACTTTTCGGTGAATGAAATGGTACCGACCGTTGATGATTCGGTGCCATTCTCGGTATACCTTTGGTAGGTCATATTGTCGTCCCCAAATGCCATAGAGGTGTGATCGATTCTTGGTTCGACTTACTGAACCTCCCTATTATAGATGTGAAGAAGATGTTGCATGGTACCGTGGTAGATATAACCGAGCTGCCGATGTTTTTTAGCTTGCATTCGGAGGACATGGCGGTTCAGTCTCTCAAGAAGAATGCCATGGCAACTTGTATTTTCAGCGAGGTTCTTTTTGTGACCCTATTCGGGACGGCAGATGCGCAGTTGGCTGAGATTATCTTGCAACCCAAGGAGAAACAATTTAGTATAATCCCTCTTATAGTTGGGGAGACCCTGCACGGCCTTGATGAGTTGCATCGAACGGGTGAGATGTGTCGGGGAAGCCCCTTGCTTCTGACCATATGGCTCCGGGAACACTTCAGGGTTTATTCTTCGGAGGGTGACTTGTCTCCTTTTGCTGTTCACAGGAGCAAAATTGCTGATTCGGGATTTGTCTGAAGACGGTTGGAAGAAGTTCTTTGCATCTCAGGTATCGGCTGACATTGAGTGGTGTCCTCCCTCTTGGGGTCTTCGTCCTTTTGTGGAGTGGACTTTGGGTTTTGGACATGTGGTCCTTCCTGGCCTTAGGGATTCCTCGTTTTATCAGCTGGAGCAGGTTCTGAGGCAGTTCCGCCATCAGCAGATAATCCCCTTCCCTAGGAGTGGGGTGCTTCGTCCTGTCTCGTATATGGGCCCGGACTTTTCGAGAGAGCTCCAATCGGCTTGGGGCGGTGACCTTCATCGGTGGGCTTCCGTTCCTCCTCATCGGGGTAGTATTTCTCTTCCCGAGAGTTACTTAGACTATTTGTTTGGCACCCTCTGCCATGGCATCACTTGGGTAGACACTCTTCGGGCTGAGCTGTTGGGAAATGATTTTGAGCCTAGCAGTGCTTTAAGGAATAAGGAAGATGCTGCTGATTCGAATAACATTCTAGCCGACCCTTTTGGAACTCCCTTGGATGACTTTTATGCTCGGAGGCATTCTGTTGCGCAGAAGGTTTTGGTCCATCTTAGCGTTCCTAGACCTCCCAAGAAGAGTAGGATTGAGAGTCATTCGGGTGGCCTTTCGAAGTCTAATTTTTCCTAGTACCCCAAGATTGCAATTAATAGACCACTTGTTAGGATTTTAATGTTTTTATGTCTTTTATTGCTCAACATATTTTGTAATGGCAAGAATGATTTGAGAGATGAATAAAAATTGCATTTTGTTATGACATGATTAGGTAAAATTTATTGTTTTAGAGCGCACCAAAAGGTTGCCTACGTTCCTCTCGTAGAGAGGCTCAGGTCTCCGTAGTTCAAACAAATGAAGACCATTTTTTTTTTATATTTTTTTTTGTGCACCCTGTTTTTTGCCTAGACCGCCCTTTCAGGTTTTCAATCTAGCGGGCTTCTTTTTTGCACTTGCTCTAATTTTTGCCTAGGCCGCCCTTGCGGGTTTTCAACCTAGCGAGCGGTTTTTTTTAATGGTCATTATTTGTTAAGCGTAGAAATTCTTGAGTTTGTCGACCTCCTTTGGCAATTGATCGCCATCCAAGTCTACGAGTCTGACTGCACCGCCGCTTAATATCTTCTTGACCACGTAAGGACCGATCCATCGAGGTCCCCACTTCCCAAGGGGATTCAGGGCATTGGGAGGATGTTGTCTTAGGACTAGATCTCCCACTTTGATATTTCGAGGCTTCACCTTTTTGTTGAAAGCCTTTGCCATTCTTTGTTGATAATCCCTTGTGCGATCAAATGCTCTTAACCTCTTTTTGTCGAGTAGGGCTAGTTGCTCGTACCGACTTTGCATCCAATCAACCTCGTTGACTTGGTTCTCGAGTAAGACCCGTAGAGAAGGAACCTCGAGTTCGACTGGGAGTACGGCTTCAGAACCGTAAACTAGTGAGTACGGAGTTTCTCCCGTTACTGACCGTATTGACGTGCGGTAGCCCCACAATGCTAGTGGTAATTTCTCGAGCCAATCCCTTCCTGTTGAAGCCATTTTCCGTATGATGACTTCGATTGTCTTATTTGCTACTTCGACCGCTCCATTTGCTTGGGGACGGTACGGGGATGATTTGTGCTTGGTAATCTTGTAGTTAACCAAGAGTGCATCCATTTTTTTCTCGAAGTGAGAGCCATTGTCGGAGATGATCTCATGAGGAATACCATATCGGCACATGATGTTGTTCTTCAACGAATTCGGCCACTTTCTTGGCGTTGAGAACTCGGTAAGCTTGTGCTTCGACCCATTTTGTGAAATAATCCACGGCCACAAGGATGAATGACTGTCCGTTGCTTCCCATAAGGTGGACTTTGCCGATGATATCTATGCCCCAACAAGAGAATGGCCAAGGTGTGGTCATGTTGTACAATTGGTAAGGTGGAGCATGTTGCAGATTAGCATGGAACTGGCACTTGGCATATTTTTTGACTTTCTCGATGCAGTCTCGTTCCATTGTAGTCCAATAGTAACCAATACGGAGTATCTTCTTGGCTAATATAATCCTATTCATGTGGGGTCCACACTCGCCTTCATGGACTTCGTGGATGATTTCTTGAGCTTCGATCTCATTTGCACATAAAAGATTGATCCCTTGATGTGTCTTTTGTAGAATCGGTTCTCAATCAATACATATCTGGCGGCCAGCTTTTGTAGTGCTATTCGAGTCTTCCCATTGCTGTTCTCGGGAACGGTGCCATTGTTGAGAAAATTCAGGATGTCCGTGTACCATGGGGGGTTATCTTGGACTTCATTGATCTCAATACTCATGCAGTATGCCGGACTAGTCCTTCTTGTAATTTTGAAGGGTTTCACCATTTTTCCTTTGGGCATTTCAACTAATGAGGCTATGGTGGCTAAAGCATCGGCAAAGCGGTTCTTGTCCCTCGGAAAATAACTGAACGTGATGTCTTGAAACTGTTCAACCAATTCCTCGAGGTGTTGACCATACTGTTGGAGGGTCGGGTCTTGGATTCACCATTTACCAGACGTCTGATTGATAAGGAGTAAGGAGTCACCGAATACTTCTAGATCTGTGACATTTCTTTCTAGGGCCGCTTTTAGCCCCGCTATACATGCCTCATATTCGGCAATGTTGTTGGTAGCTTCGAATTCAAGGCGGATTGCAATTGGAGTGTAGATGTCCTTTGGATCGACAAGCAACATTCCTATCCCATAACCATGTTTATTGGCGGCCATCGAAAAAGAGTTGCCACTTATTTCCTCGGTTGTAGTGCAAACCAAGTGCTCGTCGGGAAACTATAAGTCTTCCCCCTTCACTTCGTCACATGGAAATTCAGCAAGCTGATCACTGAACACTTTCCCCCTGATGGATTTGAGTGTGACGTAAGTGATATCATAGCCGGCGAGCATGAAGTACCACTTGGCTATCCTTGTTGACATTAAAGGCTTCTCAAAGATGTAGCGGAGTGGGTCCACTTTTGCTACTAGCTTGATTGGAAAGGCTTCCATGTAATGTTTGAGCTTTTGAGTAACCCAAACCAGTGCTGCACATGACTTCTCCAAGACGGAGTAGTTCTTTTCGCCTCCTTGAAATCGGTGACTGACAAAATAAATGGCATTCTCCTTTGTGGAGTCTCGTTGCTCTTGTGCTAGCATAGCCCCAAGGGCTTCATCGTTCACTGTGAGATAGAGCAAGAGATGCTTCTCTTTATGAGGTGGAACCAAGACTGGGGGGCATGTCAAGTAATGCTTCACTTGTTCGAAAGCTTCTTGGCAAGCGTCGGTCCATTCTAGAGCCACATTCTTCTTGAGTAGCTTGAAGATTGGCTCACACATGGAAGTAAGCTGGTGCACAAACTGACTGATGTACTGGAGTCTACCCATGAAGCCTTTTATTTTTTTGGTGTCTTGGGAGGAGGCATATCAATGATTGCCTTGATTTTTGAGGGATCTGCTTCAATTCCCCTTTCGGTAACCATGTAGCCAAGAACTTTTCCTCGGATAACCCTAAAAGTGTACTTTGCAGGATTGAGCTTCATCTTGTGTTAACGAAGCCTTTCAAAGAACTTGCGGAGATCGATCAAGTGTTGACCGTCATTCCCTTTGGAATGTATGATCATGTCGTCTATGTAGACCTCGATCTCTTTGTGAATCATATCATGGAACAAGTCTGTCACGGCCCTTTGATAAGTATCCCCAGCGTTCCTTAACCCGAACGACATAACTGTGTAGCAAAAGGTGCCCCACAGTGTTGTGAAAGCAGTCTTGTGTTGATCCTCCTCGGCCATGAGAATCTGATTGTACCCAGTGAACCCGTCCACAAATGAGCGGACCTCGTAGGCGGCAGTGGAATCAACGAGCATGTCGATGTTGGGTAGTGGAAAGTCATTCTTTGGAGAAGCTTTGTTCAAATCCCGGAAATCCACACAAACACGGACCTTGCCGTTAGCCTTTCTGACTGTCACGATGTTAGCAAGCCATGTTGGATACTCAATAACTTTGATGAAGCCCACACTGAGAAGCTTCTCTATCTCTTCTTTGACTTGTAGATACCATTCTGGCTTGATCTTTCTGAGTTTCTGCTTTGTCGGCTTAGCATCCTCTCTAATCGGAATTCTGTGCTCAGCGACCTTTCTGTCTAAACCCGGCATGTCTTTGTACGACCATGCAAATACATCCACAAACTCCTTGAACAGTGCAGTCAATCTGTCTTTTTCTTCTCCTTTGAAGAAGCTTCCGATCTTGGTTTCTTTCGGCTCTTCGTCGGTACCCAGATTAACAACATGCAGTTCTTCGTCAGCCCCTATACCATTTTCACCATGACTACGGACCTGTTGAGCAAGTTCATTTAAGTATGTTGTGTTTTCGTGGTCTACTTCATTATTATTTGATTCGTTATTAACTAGTTCATTAAATTCATTATTAGTTAATTCATCATTCATGATGTTTTCAATCTCGGGGTACTCAGAAAGATCAAATTTTTCATTAACTAAGAAAGGGAACACACGCTCGGCTATGGTCTCCATATCCTCTTGGGTGAGGATGTCGGAAACACTCTCGGACTCGAAAGTGAAAGTGAACAAGTCCTCCTTTGTAACCTTGCGCGGAATGCAACCCATCTTCTTGACCAAGAATTCCTCGGATACCACGGGCCCCTTTATAGAATACCAGTTGTTGATTGGCTCGGAGCTTGGCTGGATCTCGCTGATAGTTTCCCTTCTCGTGTCGGTTTCGTAGATGGCATTTACTTAGCACTCACCCATGATGGCGAGCTCTTCGAACATGGAGGCTAGATCCGTTGATTCCTCCCCCACGGTAATCTTTGTTTCAGACTCTATGGTCACCTTCTTCCCCCACCACTCTCGGGGAGACATAGGAGTTGGTTCCTCTTCGATTTTTGAATCTCACGGTCGGATAATATTTCAAGACCGGGCTTTCTGATGCCTTTTCTGTTGACCGATGGCTCGGGAAAGATCATGTACGGGATGTCTTCCCCTTGACGGACAAAGTAGCCATTCAGTGTCTTGCGGTAAGGCCTTAAATTAGGAATCTCATAATGACGGCCTTCCCTTCGAGCTTGGGCCTTCTCATTCTTGACGGCTTGCTCATACTTCAAGTCATCTTTGGAAGGCTCGTACCCCAATCCGAACTTGTTTTTGACAAATGGAACTTCTATGGGTTGCATTCTCCCTTGTTGATATTTCCCTAGGCCTAAACCAGGGAAGTAATTCATATTCCTTATCATGCGGAGGACTTTGCAATTGCTGAGGTTCCGTGATCCGTTTCCCCCTTGTTCATCGATGGCGTTGATTGAGACGCCTGAGAGGGTGGAGTCTTCTAAACCGTGTTGGACTTGGTGGACGGGTTCCCCTTTTCTGTGGATAGTGACATTTTCTGCCATGACGGTCACTATTTCATCTCCATTTTGGAACTTGACACACTGATGGAGAGTTGAAGGGACGGCATTGGAACTGTGTATCCACGGTCGGCCCAAAAGCAAATTAAATAAGGAAGGTACATCGAGAACTTGGAACGGGACGGACATGACCATGCTCCCAAACTCAATGTCTATTTCCACCATACCCATGACTGTGCGGGCCGTGCTGTCGTAACCTCGGATCACTTGGGTGGAAGGCTTTAAGTCTGAATTCTTAAGCCCCAGTATGCCTATTATTCGGTCGGGCATCAAGTTGATTGCGGAACCACCGTTAACCAAGACTCTTGAAATAGGTGTCCCCCTTGCTCTTACTTTGAGGTAGATCGCTTCATTGTGATCGGACCCAAATGGTGGGAGGTCCATATGGCAAAAGTGATGACATTGCCAAAATGAATGTGACCTATCATTGCTGTAAGATCTTCGGGAGTAGTATCAGGAGAGACTGATGTGTCGTCAAGATTACTGATGACAAGATCTCGGTGCTTCTTCGAGGATGCAATGAGGTCCCAAATGGAGATGTTGGCTTGAGTTTTCTTGAGTTGAACCAATAAAGGGTCTTCGGGAGTGTCGCGAGCTTGCGATCTTTGAGAAGAGGTGCTTGGTGCAGAAGTAGTGGGGTTGCTTGCTATGACTCGTCCGGATCGAGTTATCATGTTGATGTTCCCATCTTGCCTCTTTTTCCTATTCTCTATTACTTCCCTCATTACCTCATCATAAGTCACAACGTGGCAAGAATTATCAATTGCATTCATAACACTGGAGTCCTTATTCACAATTGGGATTGAATAAGTGGTCTCCTCAAACTCTCCTAGCTCTATTACATTGACATCATCACCACTAGGCACTATGAATTCTTTCTTGTCTATGAGATCTTGGATGACGTTGCAGAGGACAAAGCATTCCTCAGTGGTGTGGCCACTATGATGGTGGTAGTCACAATGCTCGTGGTAGGCATGGTTGGGACGGATCGTCTTGGGTTTGTACCCTTGGAGAGGAGTAACTTGCCCTTTGTCCTTGAGAGCTTCGAAGGCCTCGGTGATAGTCATGCCTTAGAGGGGCGTGTAGACACGATCATCTTGAAATTTCTTGCCTTGTGGTGGGGAACCCTTTTGTAATTCCCCTTGTCGGTAGTGACGGCATTAACCGAAGCCTCTTCGTTTGAGTTAGAGGCGGCCTTGTAACGAAAGCTAGGAGCATTTTTCTTGATCTCCTTGAGCAACTCATCCATTCGGATTCCCGCCTCATACATTTGAGAGAAATCGGCATAGCAAGCCCCACTTAGGTGGGTGCGGAGATCAATCTTTAGACATTTAAGGAAGATGTCCATTTTCTCTTTGGTGTTAGGCCTCTCGACAATCTCAGCAAGCTTGTCATTCCACCTTCTCATGAAGTCAATGAAGGACTCGTTGTCCCTTTGAGTAGTGTTCTCGATCTCTTTCTTGGTTGGCCGGTGGGTGGTGTTGTATTGGTATTGACTCTTGAAGGCAAGCATAGCGGCGTCCCAATCAAGACGGACTGTGATCGGGAGAGTAGCATACCAATCCTTTGCCGCCCCCTCGAGAGTAAGAGGGAAGCATTGTGCCATAACTTTAGGAGAGACCTTCTTCGCTACCATGGCCCAAATGTAAGTCTCGATGTGTGCCATGGGACAAGAGTTGCCCTTGAACTTGCTGATGTCGGGCATCTTGAACTTGTCAGGGAGAGCGGCCATTGTGCTCATGAGAATGGAGGACTGATAAAGGCTCGTGTCGGGACTTTTCCCCACGCTGAGGCCGTTGAAGCGTTGATCTATGTAAGCCACAATTGAATCAACCATCTTGTGCTCATTATTCTCGGTGCTCGGTGTTCGGTGCTCGGTTCCCCCACTTTCTTGATACGGGCACTAACATAAGGGCTTTGAAACAAACCCTTAGTCCATTCGGACTATTCATTGTTCTTTTTGTCTTTACCACTCGAGAGCTTGGTGAGATTCTCTTTCATTTGCGCTCCATCTCGGCCTCGTGGGCCTCTCTTTGGTTGTCGAGGTGAGATTGCCAAAGATCATTTTTATTTTGGGCCTCCTTATTAAGAGTGGAGACTTGATCTTGGAGCACTTGGACCATAGCTGAAAGTTGCTCGAGAGACATGGTGTTGCTGCTGCCGGTCATGGTTGTTGTTGGAGCTGTTGGAGTAATCACTTCATGAACTAACTGATTCTCTGAATCCTGGTAGACTCTGTAAGTACCAATTGAACCTATATTGCAGAAGAGGCCCTTGTCAGTCTTGAGTAACACTTTTGATCCATGAAGAGGCTTAGAACACATATTGGGCACACGACTCAAACCACATAAGAAAAAGACTCTTTTTATATATATATATATATAAGTCGGAGGGACGGGGTCCCTTTTGAGTTTCTAAGGAAATAATGGAATCATCACACTAGTATATAGACCTTATTGCGGTCCCATATACTCATCGGATTCCATCATGCTTGTGAATCCTACACATGTCGGTATTAAACTAAATTAATGTAGTAAAGCATACATGCGGGGACGGATTTTTATTTTCATCTATAATAACCACTTGAGGACGGAGTTTTATTTCGCCCATGATAACCACATGGCATGTATGTTTTGAAGACATTAGTTTAGGGAAATCTCGGCACATGAAAACCGACTTAGTCACGGAGTGTTAGACCCTAACTAGAATTGTGTTGGCTTGTGCTCGGCTAATGAGAGGCTTAAGGTCACCCCCGGCATGTAGTCATGAACTACGCCACGGGTTGAGGTTTACCGCTTCAAAAGAGTCAAGGTCGGGTGGAGCTTGAAACTTCCTAGGACGGGCCTCTACGGGTTTGGGGTTATGAACTTGTGCGACTCGATTGTGAGAAATTTATAAGAATTTGTGCACGTAGTGTGAGGTCCAACATGTGACAAAACATTTTTTACTTTTTTTTTATGAAAGAAAAGCAAGTAAGCACGTAATTACAACTCTCGAATCACCCGTGTGATTGATAAAAAACACAAAACAAAACAGTTTAAAAGGTCCAAATCAGTCCCTGATGCAGGCAACTGTGCCCACACCCCAATCATTCTGCTCTGTTCTGAAGTTGTTCCTGTTCTGGAAAACTACCCAGAAGCGCGCACCTCTGGCTTGTGTTATGGGATGCGCACGCCTGGCGCAGAGTCTATGGGAGGCGCCCGCTTCTGGGCAAACCTGTCAGATAGTCAGACTTTGGACTCAGGGGATTGCACTGGTCCTGAATATTCATTGTAACCCCTACAAAAATGATTAGTGTAGAAGAAAGAAGAAGAATATGAAGAACATTAAGAAGCGGGCGACTCTGATACTTGATGTGGGCCGCGCGCGCCTTAGGCTTATAAGGCCAAAGGCGCACGCTTCCCCCATCAAGAATCAGAATGCCCAAAAAATGAAGTCTTTGATTAGAAACGCAAGTTTAACCCTCAAACGTCCTCAGCGGAGTCGCCACTGTAGATACCCCGGGGGGGCCCACCGCTTGGCTAGGGCGGCGGAAGGATCCTAGGATGTCTAACTTGTTTTAGATTTGTAGAGTCGCCACCTATGTTTTAGAGGAACATAAGAAAAACCTAATATTTATAGCCTAAGTTTGATTACGAAAACAGAGATTCTTGTTATGAGGTTCGGGGGTTAGGTTACGAGATGGGAAGTACTTAAACACCCATCTCACCCGACTAATGTCGGTCTTGCTTGATCAAAGTCTACATAAATGATAAAATATTCTTCTTGTTCTTGATGATAAAAGGGGGTTTTTAAAAGGAGTTTTGGAATGTAGGGAGATGACTCTGTGACTAGCTTCAATGAAGTGAAGTAGTCTTTGGTGTCATGTCCCAAAAATTTTTGGGTGATTTCACTTTTGATTAAAGTAAAATAGGGAGAGGAGAGATGAAGTAGAAGAGGGGAGAAAAGAATAGTCTTTTACTTATACTTCAAAAGACTTCAAAGACTTCTTCAAGAGGTTCTTGGGAAATATATTGTAAGTATTTGTGTAGAGTTTTTGCTTAGTGATTAAAATCTTCCTCCTTTTCAATGGCGAATTAGAGGGGTTTATATAGGTAAAAGAGGTGTGTTTTTGGTGCCAAAACCAAGTCAAAAAGATCAGTTTCTCGGGTAAATCCTGTTAAAAAGAGCAAGGGAGAGATTCTTGGACAGAAATCTGTAACTGATGCCCAGGTGCGCGCGCCTCCTGCCTTGGTGGCGGGATGCGCGCGCCTCTGACCCCAACGGGTGAAAGCACGCGCCTTAAAGATGGTAAAAATGACTAAATGGACTAGAATGTCAGCACTGTTATTCAGTTTGGTCCCTGAACTTAACGAAGTCAGTCAAGAACTTAACGGAAGTAACAGAAACTAACGAAAACACATAAAAAAGGGAGAAAACACGAGATCAAATGTGCAATCGGGGTGAGTGGTCCAAGGCGGGGTGTCTACAGTTCTTCGTGTTCATCGGATCACGATCACAGGAACACGAACTTGAGATGCCAAAACAAGCATCCTCTATGTGTATCCACACGCGAACGAATATCTAGAACCATTCTAGATCTGGATTGCTAGACCCATTAGAAAACACACTTTTCTAATCTTCAAAGGCTATATGAATTTATTGGTGTTCTTAAGCTTTTGATTCTCAATCTAAACTCAAGAATATGTTTCTCAAACACATGGAGGCTACCAATAATGATACAATATCAATACTTACTGATTAGGGTTAAGAGAGGGGTGTTTATACTCATTAATTCTAAACCCTTTAGGAGAAATAGGTCAAAACCCGTCAAAACACGAAATCAAAAAACTGGGCTTGAACAGGGCTTGCTCGGCCGAGTCCTTTAAGGCGCTCGGCCGAGCACCCTTGTGCCAGAACTTTCTGTTACTCATGCTCGGCCGAATCATGTGATGTGCTCGGCCGAGCACCCACAGAAACTTGATTTTAGCCTTTTAAACAATTCGTTCTTTTGTGTGTGACCCCATAGGATTATATTAAGTTGGCAATGAGTTTAACCAAGGTCAAACCCATAAGTCATGAGCGGACTCTAGCAAGCCATCATGACTACCCAATTAATATAACTTAACGAAGTTCGTTCATCCTCATAGAACATATCACAATCCTTTTATCACGTGATATCATATTGGACATAATTCATGGTCCATGTAAACTTATGTTGTCCAATGCTTTCTCGATCCCGAGTAGATTGATATGAGCAAATGACATTTAACACTTCAATTCATTTGGGTACTGCCGTACACTATCATTAATCTCACTCATCGAGAGGCTAAGCAGATATCTCTCTTGAGAGAGGGACAAATCCCATCTTGACTTATCATTCTTCCCTATATGAATCCGATTATGCCAATCGTAGCCTTTATAGCCACCCGGTTAGGGGTAGCGTTTGAGTATGTCAAACATAATGTTCATCATGTGGAAGACCATGATAATCTCAGGTCTAAGGAGTCAAATGATATAACTATATGAGATTTAATTATGACATCTGACCATGACATAAATCTCATAGGTGGGTCATGTCCAGTACTTGTTCTCCAACTAGTACCCATAAGTTTAATTTGTATCACATACACATGATCATTATATGATCATCGATTAAACTTATACTGGTTCTTCATAAGTGCTAGGGACGGGGATTATTATAATAAACATGTAAAACATATAATAATCCAAGGTTGTTATCTCCATAACAAATGAGAACATGATGTAACACAAGACCTTTCTCAAGGGCCTAGAGCATAATCTCCAACATAAGGTTATTATGGGGCAAGTAATGTGAGGGGTGAATTTGGTGGTTTGAAAGCTTTGATCATGAGTGGAAATAAATCTTCACATTATGTTCATTGTTTTGCTGACCAACTTTAATTAGCTCTTGTTGCTGTAGCTAAATATCATGTTGAAACTGTGTACTTTTTTTAATGATTTCCACCTTAATGAATGTTGTTGGAGTTTTGTAAGCGTAAAGACATGATTCGACAAAGGCAAGTAGATGGATTGGCAAAAGATATAGGTAATGGTTTAATTGAGAGATGAACGGGAATAAATCAAGAGTTGAGCCTTCAGAGGGCTGCGGATACACGTTGGGGGTCCCATTATAAATCATTGTTGAGTTTGACTAATTTGTCTTTTTTTTTGTCGTTGAAGTCCTTGAAGTTGTGTCTCATGATACTACAGATTCAATAAAAAAAACTCAAGCATTTGGTTTATTGGGATATCTGCAGTCTTTTGATTTTGTGTTATTTGCAATTGATGATAACTATACTTGTCATCACAGATGAGTTATCATTGGCTTTGCAAAGGAAAGACACGGATATTCTGAATGCTATGAATATTGTCAAAGAAAGTCGGGAAAGATTGCAAAGTACTAGAAATGGTGGTGGGAATCTCTTCTACAAAAGATAAGTGAATTTTACAACAGGAATGAGATTGAATGTTTGGATATGAATGATGAATATGTTGATCGTCACCGTCCTCGGCGTAGAACAAACATTACAAATGATTTTCATTATCGTGTGGAATGCTTTTACGTCGTATTGGATCAATAAATTTTGGAGATAAATGATCGGTTCAATGAAGTGAACTCTGAGTTGTTTACTTGTATTGCTAGTTTGAGTCTAAGTGGTGGTTTTGTTGATTTTGATAAATCAAAGTTAATAAAGTTGGCTCAGTTTTACCCGGATCTGTCGCGACCCGAAACCCTAGCACTATTTTATTGAATTTATTTTATTTATTTTATAATTTATGTGTGCATTTTGTGTTTTATAATATTTCATGTCTAGCATTTTAATTGATCAAATGTGCCTAGTGTGAAGATAAGGGAAATATTTGAAAGTGTGTTATGTGGGTTAGGTGTTCAAAGTAGAAGTAGAGGGTTATTTGTGAAACAATTTTTAAAAAAATATCTTACTTACTCCCTCCCTACTCCCCCTTCTCCCTCACTCTTCTCCTGCACACTACACACACACACACACACACTCCCTCATTTCTCTCTGCCTCCATTGTTGAAAGGTAAGAAAAACTCCCTCCCTCTTTCCTTCTTTTGGTCCTCATTTACTCATCTTTTCTTAATACTCATTTTATGTAAAATGTTTAGATCGTCGCTGGATCGTTTGTAGCCAAGAAAATTCGAATTCCATTCCCTTTCATAATTTCCAAGTAAGTTGCTTTTCTCCCTTTTATGCTAAAAATGTTCATTCTAAGTTTATATAATGCTATGATGACTACATTTTGCTTCTTGGTTGAATTTAGAGATGATTTATATTTTGTTCATCTTTTGTGATTTATATGAAGGTTGAATAAATTCTTGGGTTTGTGTGTAGATGTTGTTATATAAGCCTTTTTTTAAGCTTATATGGTGTTTTAGTACCTTAGTATACTTGTTAGAAGTGTTAGATTTTGGTTGAGTTGTGGAATGGGAAGAATTGGGTAAGAACCCAACCATTTTTGCCGATTTCCGGCAGAACAGGGCTTTTGGGCGACCGCCCATAAGTGGGTTGGGCGACCGCCCACGCCATCAGTTTGAATGGTGTTGAATGCAGGGTTTTGGGCGACCGCCCATGGGGGTTTTGGGCGACCGCCCATGATGGTTGTTCAGGAAAGTTTCTATTTTTAGTTGTTTTGAGAGTCAAGCGTGGTCTAGGCTCGGATTACTACTCTAGTGGACTTAAGTTAACATCGTGGAACACTTTATTGTTTAGAATTGATTCCTTTGTGAACAAATGTGATATGGAAATTGATCAATTATTATTTGGGAATGTTGGAACGACTTTATTATGTGTGGTTGGTTTTAATTCATCTTTTGGTGATTATTTGGCATGGTTCCCTACTTTGGAATCATTAAGTGTTTATCAAGCTAGTATTTATTGCTTAGCGTTTATTTGAAAGTCCAGCTGGTATTTGTGGTTGTGTCGGGCGATGAGAATATTATAATGGCACCGAGCCGAGTCCATTATAATGTTACCATTGTTTTGCCCTTATTTTCCTCTTCCAGATTGGCCTTGGTTGAGATGAGCTAGCTCCCTTTGCGAGTATTCTAGCTAGTTGGTTTTGGGTTATGACTTTGTGTCATTTTCCCTTGTTACTATTGGTTCTTGGTTCCGGTACCGGGGTTGTTATCTTCAGCTGTTTATGCTACTATGAAGATGGTTTGATTGGTTGATTTGGTTGAAGCTGCGCAGCGATTGTTCTATCAGTTTGGGAAACCTTGGCTTATATCCTTTGTTATTTTTTTATTTCCGCTGCTATCTGTTAACTGCTAATTGTCGTGCTATGTGAGTTTTATTATTGTTTATTGCATCATAGCATGTCATGTAGTTGCATAAGTGGCTTATTGAGATTTATCTCACCCCCCTTTCTTTTATCTTTGTTTTTCCTTAAAACCCCCCCCCCCCAGGAGGAAAGTAATAGGACTCGCTGATCACGAGGAGGACGACGAGAGGGTTCGTGGCTTTGGGGCAGGTTGTTGTTAGGTTTTCATTACTTAAATGTGTAACCTTGGGATAGTATTACCAAACTGTGACGTCATTAAGAAGTTGTAATATTTTGTATTTTGGTGTAAGCTTATGGAGCTTATACTAGTGGTTTAGTATTGATGTTAAGATTTGGATTTCTAAAACCGTGTATGATCATCTTTTGGTATTAAAGGAAATTTTTATCTTGTGTATTTTGGTGTTTTATTGTTTTTAAGTCGACGTCCATCACGCGAGCTCCCGGCCCGCGGGGTCGGGGTCGCGACAGTTGGTATCAGAGCTATGTTTTAGCTCTAAGTTTAAGTATAGGTGGACTAGAATGACCTAGGAGGGTAGTTGTGTTCGGAGTGAGTAACGATTGGTGTTTTATGCAGGTACTTGTTCAAAATGGCTAGAAGAAGGGCTGGTGAAGGTCACATTGGGGCTTCGAATCTTGAAGAGTTACGGGAAGAAAATCGTGCGATGTTTCAGGGTATGTTCGAAGCTGCTATGAAAGCCATTCATGATCAAGGGCCGAGAGAGGAACAAGCACCACCTCCACGGTATGGGTTGGAGCAGTTTTTGAAACTAAAACCGACAGAGTATGATGGAGAGCCTGATGTGAAAAAGGCTGAAATGTGGATAGAAGCAATGGAAAAGATCTATGATTGTCGCGACCCCGGACCCAGCGGGCCCCGGGACCGCGATCTGGACGTCGACTTAAAACCAAAACTGTGAAATGCCGGAGTTAAAAAAATTCCATTTAATACCAAAAGGTGACCATCCAAAGTTTTACAAAACCGAGTTTGATAAAAACCAAATACAACTTATCATAAACTTCCACAAGTTTATGCCCAACAAATTACAAATGTACAAAATCCTAATGACGTCAATGTTTGGTACAAATATCCCCAAAAGGTTACACATTGATATAATGTAAACCAACCTATACAACTTTCCCCAAAAGAACGGATCCACACTCGACGTCCTCTTTCTCGTGATCAGCGAGACTAATCCTTAGCACCTGGGGGGGTTAAGGAAAAACAAAGATAAAAGAAAAGGGGTGAGATAAATCTCAATAAGTTACTAATGCAACTACATGACATGCTAAGATGCAATAAGCAATAAACAATAATTATTGTCACATATCACATAGCAATTATCATATAACAGATAGCAGCGGAAATAAACACATAACAAAGGATATAGCCAAGGTTTTCCAAACCGGAACGTCCAAATAAAGGATTGCTGCGCAGCTTCAATAATCAACCAATCATCATCTTCATAGTGGCATGAAAGCCGAAGAGAAAACCCCGGTACCGGAACCAATAACCAATGAAATGTCACAAGGGACGGGAGACATGCCACAAAGTCATGCTCCAAGAAGCTAAAATGCACACAAAGGAGCTAGCTCTTCTCACATCAAAGGCCAATCTGGAGGAGGGTAATAATGGGGCAAAACAATGGTCAACATCACAATGGACTTGGCCGTGCCATCATAATGTATCGCATCGCCCAAACACACACAAAATACCAGCTGGACTTTCACGTAAAGGCTAAGTAATAAAATACTAGCACGATAAACAACAAGGGATTCCAAAGTAGGGAATCATGCCAAATAATCACCAAGAAGATGAAATGAACCACAACACACAATTAAAGTGTTCCAACAATCATAACAATGATAACACAATTCCCATATCACATTTGACCATAAGGATCCAGTTAATTCGAGCCCTAACCAAATTTACTCACTCATATAGAAGAGCTTAAGGAGAGCTTTAAAACGGTAATTTATACGCCTAAAACGGAGTTCGGGTGAATAAGATATGGCCCTCAAAAGATTGGACAAAAAGGAAATAAAGTTCACAACAGGGGAGAGGGTGCGCGCGCCTCCTATGGGAGGATGCACGCGCCTCCTGAAATCAGAAGGAAGAATTGCGCCAAGGTACAAGAGGGTGCGCGCGCTTCAAGAGAATGGGTGCGTGCGCCTCTTAAGGACAGAAGGTCTTGATTCAAGGATGGCCTAAGGGTGCGCGCGCTTCATATAAATGGGTGCGCGCGCTTCAATCCAACAGAAGCACAAATGTTCAAGGAGGGCATAAGGGTGCGCGCGCCTCCTAAGGGAGGGATGCGCGCGCCTCCTAGCCCGGAAAGGCAATTTCCGGCCAAAATCTGGGTTTCCACCATTTTCAAACCAAAACTCAAACTAACCCAAATCTTTCACCATTTCACAAATACTTGGAACCAAAGCTTACAATGTACCCAACTATGAACCAAAACAGCTTCTAGACTTGTAATGGGGCTAAATAACACATCTAGGACCCAACACAAGAATCAAACCAAATTCCCCAAAAATATGAATAAAATGCCAATCACTCCCAAATCAACCCATGATGCAATACATAGCATCCCTAACATCAAATAAACATGGAGTAGCATTTCTAGCATAAAAATAGGGGGAAAAGTAACTTACCCGGATTTCTCAAAGTCGACGGAATTCAAATCTTTTTGGCTTCCTACGAACCTATCGACGATCTAAACAATGTTCAAGATTTAAGAAATGAACAATAATGAGAGGAAGATGGAGAAAATGAAGAGAGAAGTGAGAGAATGAGAAAACTTACCAATATGGAGGAGAGAGGAAGAGAGTGGCTGGGAGAGAAAAATGGGGAGGTTGAGTGTATGAGGGAGAAGGGGAGGAGTAGGGAGGGAGTAGGGAAATAATTTCAAATATTTACACTTAGGCCCCCTCCACTACACTACACACAAACACTACACTCCCTACTAATTATTAAGACCCAACACTTCTACACTAGCCCAAATAACTCGAATAAAATGCTAGGCACAAATATTATAACACATAAATTGCACCCATAATTATTTAAATAAATAAGAATTTAAATAAAAAAAAAAAAGCAAATAATTAAATAAAAATCATTTAATTACTAATAAAATAGAGCCTAGATTTCGGGTCGTGACATTCACTCCCCCTTAAAGAAAATTCGACCCGAATTTTAACGAGACTCACCTCAAACAAAAAGCCACGGAAATTTCCTCTCGATCTCATCACGGAGCTCCCACGTCGACTCCTCGATGTTATGATTCCTCCAAAGGAATCTAACCAACGCAATGCTTTTGTTCCTCAACTCTTGAACCTTGGAATCTAAAATCCGAACCGGTCGTTCCTCATACGTCATATCGGGCTCAAAATCCTCCGGTACACTCGGTAACACGTGAGATGGATCATGAACATACTTCCGAAGCATAGAAACGTGAAAAACGTTGTGCAACCGGTCTAAAGATGGCGGTAACGCAAGACGATACGCTAGAAGTCCAACCTTTCCCAAAATCTCAAACGGACCAATAAACTTCGGAGCCAACTTGCCTTTCTTCCCAAACCTACGAATACCCACCTTTGGAGATACTTTCAAAAACACCAAATCACCGGTCTGAAAACTAAGATCTCGCCTTCGGTTATCTGCATAGCTCTTATGTCGACTCTGGGCTGTCTTCAATCTATCCCGGATAACTCTAACCTTTTCAACTGAATCCCGAAGCAAATCAATACCCAAAACCTTCGCGTCACCAACCTCATCCCAACAAATAGGCGATCTACACTTTCTTCCATACAAGGCCTCAAACGGTGCCATCTCGATACTGGCCTGATAACTGTTGTTGTAAGAGAATTCCACTAACGGTAGGTACGAATCCCAAGAATCGGAAAAGTCTATCGAACAAGCTCGCAACATATCCTCCAAAATCTGAATAGTCCTCTCGGATTGACCAACGGTCTGAGGATGAAAAGCCGTACTGAATCGCAAATCTGTACCCAAAGCTTCCTGAAATGCCTTCCAGAATCTAGAAGTAAACCTCGGGTCTCGATATGACACAATACTAACCGGAACCCCATGCAATCTAACGATCTCATCAATATAAAGGGTCGCAAGCTTCTACATCGAATACCTGATGTCAATAGGCAAGAAATGGGCACTCTTGGTCAATCTATCCACTATTACCCAAACACTGTCATACTTCCTGCGGGTACGAGGCAGTCCCGTAACGAAATCCATAGTCACATGCTCCCATTTCCACTTGGGAATCTCTAACGGCTGAAGCAATCACGCGGGTCTCTGATGCTTGGCTTTGACCTGCTGACAAGTTAGACACCTCGATACATACTCGGCTATTTCCCTCTTCATATTAATCCACCAAAATTGTTGCTTCAAATCCTGATACATCTTCGTACTACCCGGATGAATAGTATACCTCGATTTGTGACCCTCATCAAGAACTCTCTGTTTAATTCCATCAACATCCGGAACACACAAACGACCACGGAAAGTCAACACTCCCATCGGGCTAACAGAAAAATCCTCGAAATTCTTTTCCTTCAATTTACCCATTATTTTCACCAACTCGGGATCCTCTTTCTGAGCTTCCTTTATTCTTTGAATTAGGGTCGGGGACACCCTAATATTCGCAAAAATAGCCCCATGTCTCGATCCACGAGGAGACCAATCTCGAACCTCCTCAAGCATTTTCCATTCACGAACCATCATCGAAGCCACATAAGACTTTCTACTAATCGTATCGGCTACCACATTCGCCTTCCCCGGATGATAAGAAATCGTGCAATCATAATCCTTCAACAATTCCATCCATCAACGCTGTCTATTATTCAACTCTTTCTGGGAGAAAAGGTACTTCAAACTCTTGTGATCCGTAAAAATCTCGAACTTCGCTCCATAAAGATAGTGCTTCCACTTGTGCAACACAAAGACAATAGCCGCTAACTCCATATCATGAGTCGGGTAATTCTGTTCACTCGGGGTCAACTTCCTCGAAGCATAAGCAATTACTTTCCCATTCTGCATCAACACACAACCCAAACCCTCTTTCGAAGCATCACTGTAAATCACTAGGCCATCGCTCCCATTAGGCAAGGTCAAGATCGGTGCGGTAGTCAACCTCTTCTTCAATTCTTCGAAACCCTTATCACATTTCTCGGTCCACACAAACGGGACATTCTTCCGGGTCAGCTGAGTCATCGGAGTAGCAATCCTCGAAAACCCTTCAATAAACCTTCGGTAATAACCGGCTAAACCCAGAAAGCTTCTAATCTCTGTCACTGACTCGGGTCTCTTCCAATCCACTATGGCTTCAATCTTTGACGGATCCACAGAAATCCCATCTTTCGAAATTACATGGCCCAGAAATGACACCTTCTCGAGCCAAAATTCGCATTTACTGAACTTCGCAAATAATTTCTCCCTCGCAAGAACGGATAAAACTGTCCTCAAGTGCTGTTCGTGCTCCTCTCGAGATTTCGAATAAACAAGAATGTCGTCGATAAAAACCACCACGAACGAATCAAGATAGGGATGGAAAACCCGGTTCATCAAATCCATAAACACGGCCGGCGCGTTCGTCAACCCAAACGGCATAACCAAGAACTCATAATGGCCATAACGAGTGCGAAAAGCAGTCTTCGGAATATCCTCCGATCGAACCTTCAACTGATGGTACCCACTCCTCAAATCAAGTTTAGAGAAAACCACGGACCCTTGAAGCTGATCAAATAAATCATCAATGTGCGGTAGAGGATACTTGTTCTTCACCGTAACCTGATTCAACTTCCGGTAATCGATGCACAATCTCAACGAACCATCTTTCTTCCGCACAAACAAAACCGGCGCTCCCCACGGGGAAACACTAGGGCGGATAAACCCTCGATCAAGCAACTCTTGCAACTGAACCTTTAATTCCTTCAACTCTGATGGGGCTAACCTATAAGGTGCTTTCGAAATCGGAGTCGTACCCGGCAAAAGATCTATACAAAACTCAATCTCACGATCGGGAGGCATATCATACTCGGTAGAGAAAACATCGGGAAATTCCCGAACTACCCGAACACTATCAAAACTAGGGGATTCTTTCCTAGTATCAAGAACACTAGCCAAATACCCCTCACAACCACTATGCAATAATTTTCTCGCTTTTATAAAAGAAATCAAGCGAACCTTTCTACTCAGAGGACTAGCCTTAAAAACAAACTTAGGCACATCGGGAATAGAAAAAGTAACAGTTTTCTTACGGCAATCAACGGAAGCATGAAACTTGCTCAACCAATCCATACCCAAAATGACATCAAAGTCTTGGATAGGAAGAACTACCAAATCGGCACAAAGGACTCGACCACAAATAACCACGTCACAAGCACGAAAGACTCGATCAGAAACCAAGCATTCTCCTATAGGGGTCGACACCTCTAGCACGTACGGTAAAGACTCGAATGCAGCATTTAACATAGAAGCAAATTGCACAGAAATGTATGAATGAGATGATCCTGGATCTACTAACGCTCGTGCGCTCACATTAGACACAGAAACAATACCTCCAATAACGGATGGATCATCGGTAGCTTGTTGTTGATTCATGGCAAATACCCTTCCTTGGACTTTGGGCTTCCCGGTAACATCCCTTTTTTGACCTTGATTATTACCCACTCCTGACCCGGATGCTTGTCCTCTACCTCTCGGGCAATCTTTTACAAAGTGACCCATTTGACCACAATTGGTGCACCTTCCTTGCTTCTTCCAACAACGGTCTTCAGAATGACCTTCCTTTTGACAATACGAACAAAGCCTCCTAGTTTGGCTCCCTTGGTTCCCGGAAGTGGTACCCGGGTTCCTTGGGGCCGGTTGCCCTCGGAACTGAGATTGTCCCCCAAAGTTACCTCGGTTATCGGAACGGTGCTGAGGTTGAGACTTAGCATGGCTCCCCGGTTTACCCGTACCCGCAACCTCGGTTTTCCTTTTGTGCTCCCCGATATCTTGCTCAATCAAATAGGCTCGGTCCACCGCATCTTGGAATGTCACAATCCGTTGAGCAATAAGTTGAGTACGAATGGAGGTCTTCAATCCCCGAATAAATCTCATAGCCTTTTGTTCCTCGGTCCTCACCAAATAGTCGCAATACCGGGCTAATTCTATGAACTTAGCCGAGTATTGTGCTATAGACAACACACCTTGCTCCAGGTTGAGTAGCTCGATCTCCTTTCGGTTTTGATCAACCACCGGAATGAAATGCTCCTTGAATTTTCGCACAAACAACTCCCACGCATACACCGTGTGAGTATCATCCCAAGTAGCTTTAATACCTTTCCACCAATGCTCGGCGGCTCCCACAAGCTTGTAAGCCGCGAACCGGACCTTGTCCTCATCCGAACACCCAAATACATCATAAATCTTCTCCATCGACTCGATCCACAACTCAGCTTTCTTTACATCGGGCTCCCCATTGAATTCAACCGGTTTCAACTTCAGGAATTGCTCCAAACCATAACGGGGTGGTGCTTGTTCTACCCTCGGACCTTGATCATGTATGGCCTTCATGGCCGCCTCAAACATGCCTTGAAACATGGCACGGGCTTCTTCCCTTGTATCAGTCTGATTCTGTGCCCCACTAGTACCTCCTCTGTTTCTTCTTCCAGACATTTTGAGTAATTACCTGCATAAGACATCAACCGTTAATCACTCCGCACACTACTACCCACCTAGGTCATACTAATCCACCTAGACTTATACATAGAGCTAATGCCATAGCTCTGATACCAACTGTCGCGACCCCGGACCCAGCGGGCCCCGGGACCGCGATCTGGACGTCGACTTAAAACCAAAACTGTGAAATGCCGGAGTTAAAAAAATTCCATTTAATACCAAAAGGTGACCATCCAAAGTTTTACAAAACCGAGTTTGATAAAAACCAAATACAACTTATCATAAACTTCCACAAGTTTATGCCCAACAAATTACAAATGTACAAAATCCTAATGACGTCAATGTTTGGTACAAATATCCCCAAATGGTTACACATTGATATAATGTAAACCAACCTATACAACTTTCCCCAAAAGAACGGATCCACACTCGACGTCCTCTTTCTCGTGATCAGCGAGACTAATCCTTAGCACCTGGGGGGGGTTAAGGAAAAACAAAGATAAAAGAAAAGGGGTGAGATAAATCTCAATAAGTTACTAATGCAACTACATGACATGCTAAGATGCAATAAGCAATAAACAATAATTATTGTCACATAGCACATAGCAATTATCATATAACAGATAGCAGCGGAAATAAACACATAACAAAGGATATAGCCAAGGTTTTCCAAACCGGAACGTCCAAATAAAGGATTGCTGCGCAGCTTCAATAATCAACCAATCATCATCTTCATAGTGGCATGAAAGCCGAAGAGAAAACCCCGGTACCGGAACCAATAACCAATGAAATGTCACAAGGGACGGGAGACATGCCACAAAGTCATGCTCCAAGAAGCTAAAATGCACACAAAGGAGCTAGCTCTTCTCACATCCAAGGCCAATCTGGAGGAGGGTAATAATGGGGCAAAACAATGGTCAACATCACAATGGACTTGGCCGTGCCATCATAATGTATCGCATCGCCCAAACACACACAAAATACCAGCTGGACTTTCACGTAAAGGCTAAGTAATAAAATACTAGCAAGATATACAACAAGGGATTCCAAAGTAGGGAATCATGCCAAATAATCACCAAGAAGATGAAATGAACCACAACACACAATTAAAGTGTTCCAACAATCATAACAATGATAACACAATTCCCATATCACATTTGACCATAAGGATCCAGTTAATTCGAGCCCTAACCAAATTTACTCACTCATATAGAAGAGCTTAAGGAGAGCTTTAAAACGGTAATTTATACGCCTAAAACGGAGTTCGGGTGAATAAGATATGGCCCTCAAAAGATTGGACAAAAAGGAAATAAAGTTCACAACAGGGGAGAGGGTGCGCGCGCCTCCTATGGGAGGATGCGCGCGCCTCCTGAAATCAGAAGGAAGAATTGCGCCAAGGTACAAGAGGGTGCGCGCGCTTCAAGAGAATGGGTGCGTGCGCCTCTTAAGGACAGAAGGTCTTGATTCAAGGATGGCCTAAGGGTGCGCGCGCTTCATATAAATGGGTGCGCGCGCTTCAATCCAACAGAAGCACAAATGTTCAAGGAGGGCATAAGGGTGCGCGCGCCTCCTAAGGGAGGGATGCGCGCGCCTCCTAGCCCGGAAAGGCAATTTCCGGCCAAAATCTGGGTTTCCACCATTTTCAAACCAAAACTCAAACTAACCCAAATCTTTCACCATTTCACAAATACTTGGAACCAAAGCTTACAATGTACCCAACTATGAACCAAAACAGCTTCTAGACTTGTAATGGGGCTAAATAACACATCTAGGACCCAACACAAGAATCAAACCAAATTCCCCAAAAATATGAATAAAATGCCAATCACTCCCAAATCAACCCATGATGCAATACATAGCATCCCTAACATCAAATAAACATGGAGTAGCATTTCTAGCATAAAAATAGGGGAAAAGTAACTTACCCGGATTTCTCAAAGTCGACGGAATTCAAATCTTTTTGGCTTCCTACGAACCTATCGACGATCTAAACAATGTTCAAGATTTAAGAAATGAACAATAATGAGAGGAAGATGGAGAAAAGGAAGAGAGAAGTGAGAGAATGAGAAAACTTACCAATATGGAGGAGAGAGGAAGAGAGTGGCTGGGAGAGAAAAATGGGGAGGTTGAGTGTATGAGGGAGAAGGGGAGGAGTAGGGAGGGAGTAGGGAAATAATTTCAAATATTTACACTTAGGCCCCCTCCACTACACTACACACAAACACTACACTCCCTACTAATTATTAAGACCCAACACTTCTACACTAGCCCAAATAACTCGAATAAAATGCTAGGCACAAATATTATAACACATAAATTGCACCCATAATTATTTAAATAAATAAGAATTTAAATAAATAAAAAAAAAGCAAATAATTAAATAAAAATCATTTAATTACTAATAAAATAGAGCCTAGATTTCGGGTCGTGACAATGATGTCTTTGGTTGTACGGGTGAAGATAGAGTTCGGTTTGCGGCCTATAAACTAGTGGGAGCTGCTGAACATTGGTGGAATGCAATCAAGGCGAGTTGGGATGAGACTCTCGTACCGTATACCTGGGAGCTGTTTGTGAGGAAATTCAAGGAGCACTTTATTCCGGTAGTTGATCAGAACCAGAAGGAGATCGAGTTTCTAAACTTGGAGCAGAACTTGTTGACGGTAGCACAGTATTCGGCTAAGTTCACAGAATTAGCTAGGTATTGTGGCTATCTTGTAACAACTGAAGAGCGGAAGGCAATGAGGTTTATCAGAGGCTTGAGGACAGCTATCAGAACTCAGCTAATAGCTCAGAGGATTCAGACTTTTCAGGATGCTGTAGACCGTGCCTACTTGGTGGAGCAAGACATTGGGGAGCACAAGAGGAAAACAGAAGCAGTTAACACGGGTAAACAAGGAGGTCAGATCAGATCACAACCACCTCCACGTGTCGATAACAGAGGAGGAAACTCCGGAGGTCAGTCACAATTCAGAGGGCAACCAATAGTCAGGAATCCGGGTAATACTTCGGGAAACCAAGGGAATCAGAATAGAAGGCTCTGTGCCTACTGTCAGAAGGAAGGCCATTCTGAGGATAGGTGTTGGAAGAAGCAAGGAAAATGTACCAATTGTGGTCAGTTGGGACACTTTGTGAGGGATTGTCCAAGAAACAGAGGTCAACCATTGGGGACAGGAGCTGGTACTTCACAGGGCCAGAAGAGAGATACAACAGGGAAGCCTACGGTTCAAGGAAGAGTTTTTTCTATGAACCAGCAGCAGGCTACTGATGATCCTTCAGTGATAGGAGGTATTATTTCTGTGTCTAGTGTGAGCGCCCGTGCATTAGTAGATCCAGGATCATCGCATTCATACATATCTGTGCACTTTGCTTCTTTGCTAAATGCTTCATCTGAGTCCTTACCATATGTGTTAGAGGTGTCAACTCCTATGGGAGAGTGTCTGGTGACTGATAAAGTGTTTCGTGCTTGTGATGTGCTTATTTGTGGTCATGTTTTGTGTGCGGATTTGGTAGTTCTTCCGATACAAGACTTTGACGTTATTTTGGGTATGGATTGGCTGAGTAAGTTTCATGCTTCAGTTGATTGTTGTAAGAAGGTCGTTACTTTTTCTATTCCTAATATGCCTAAGTTTGTGTTTGAGGCTATTCCTTTGGGTAGAAATATTCGTATAATTTCTTATGTGAAAGCGAAGAGGTTGTTGCATCGTGGTTGTGAGGGTTATTTGGCTAGTGTGCTAGATACCAAGAAAGAATCACCTGGGTTAGAGAGTGTTCGGGTAGTTAGAGAATTTCCTGATGTTTTCTCTTCAGAGTACAGTATGCCACCCAATCGAGAGATAGAGTTCTGTATAGATCTATTACCAGGTACAGCTCCGGTTTCGAAAGCACCTTATAGAATGGCTCCAGCAGAGTTGAAGGAACTGAAGGTTCAGTTACAGGAGTTGCTTTATAGAGGATTTATTCGACCTAGTGTTTCACCGTGGGGAGCACCAGTTTTGTTTGTAAGGAAGAAAGACGGTTCGTTGAGGTTGTGCATTGATTACAGAAAGTTGAATCAGGTAACGGTGAAGAACAAATATCCTCTACCGCATATTGATGATTTATTCGATTAGCTTCAAGGGTCAGTGGTATTCTCTAAACTTGATTTGAGGAGTGGATACCATCAATTGAAAATTCGATCGGAGGATATTCCGAAGACTGCTTTTCGCACCCGATATGGTCATTATGAGTTCTTGGTTATGCCGTTTGGATTGACTAATGCACCTGCCGTGTTTATGGACTTGATGAACAGAATTTTCCATCCTTATCTTGATACGTTCGTAGTGATCTTCATTGATGATATACTTGTCTATTCCAAATCTCGAGAGGAGAACGATCGACATCTGAGGACAGTTTTATCAGTACTCGCAAAAGAGCAGCTATTCGCGAAGTTTAGTAAATGTGAATTTTGGCTCGAAAAGGTTTCATTTCTGGGTCATGTTATTTCTAAAGATGGGATTTATATGGATCCTTCGAAGATAGAAGCTATTGTTGATTGGAAGCGACCAGAAACAGTGACTGAGATCAGAAGTTTTCTGGGGTTAGCAGGGTACTACAGGAGGTTTATAGAAGGGTTTTCACAGATTGCTACACCGATGACTCAGTTGACCCGAAAGAATGTTCCGTTTGAGTGGACCGAAAAATGTAACAACAGTTTTGAGGAGTTGAAAAAGAGGTTGACTACTGCACCGATTTTGGCATTGCCTAATGGGAACGATGACCTAGTGATTTATAGTGATGCATCGAAGGAAGGCTTGGGTTGTGTTTTAATGCATAATGGGAAAGTTATCGCGTATGCTTCGAGGAAGTTGAGTCCGAGTGAACAGAATTATCCTACTCACGACATGGAATTGGCAGCTATTGTATTTGCTCTTCATAAGTGGAAGCATTACCTTTACGGGGCAAAATTTGAGATTTTCACGGATCACAAGAGTTTGAAGTATCTTTTCTCCCAGAAGGAACTAAATAACCGACAGCGCAGATGGATGGAACTTTTGAAGGACTATGATTGTAAAATATCTTATCATCCGGGAAAGGCGAATGTTGTAGCTGATGCGATTAGTAGAAAATCTTATGTGGCTTCGATGATGGTTCGAGAGTGGAAAATGCTGGAGGATGTTCGAGACTGGTGTCCTCGTGAATCGAGACATGGGGCTATTTTTGCGAACATTAGGGTATCTCCAACCCTAATTCAGAGAATAAAGGAAGCTCATAAAGAAGATCCAGAGTTAGTGAAAATAATGGGTAAAATGAAGGAGAAGAACTTCGAGGATTTTTCTATCAGTTCGAATGGAGTGTTAACCTTTCGTGGACGTTTGTGTGTGCCCTATGTTGATGGTATAAAGAGGCAAGTTTTGGATGAGGGTCATAAATCAAGATATACTATTCACCCTGGTAGTACAAAGATGTATCAAAATCTGAAACAACATTTCTGGTGGAACAGCATGAAGAGGGAAATAGCTGAGTATGTATCGAAGTGTTTAACTTGTCAGCAGGTCAAAGCTGAGCATCAGACACCCGCAGGACTACTTCAGCCATTAGAGATTCCGGAGTGGAAATGGGAACATGTGACTATGGATTTTGTTACCGGACTACCTAGTACCCGTAAGAAGTATGACAGTGTTTGGGTAATCGTGGATAGACTGACCAAGTCTGCTCATTTCTTACCGATTGATATTAGATACTCGATGGAAAAGCTTGCGACCCTTTATATTAATGAGATTGTGAGATTACATGAGGTTCCGGTTAGCATTGTATCGGATCGTGATCCGAGGTTTACTTCTAGATTCTGGAAAGCATTACAGGAGGCTTTGGGTACAGATTTGCGATTCAGTACAGCTTTTCACCCTCAGACCGACGGTCAATCTGAGAGAACTATTCAGATTCTAGAGGATATGCTACGAGCTTGTTCGGTAGACTTTTCTGATTCTTGGGATACGCATTTACCTTTAGTGGAATTCTCTTATAATAACAGTTATCAGGCTAGCATCGAGATGGCTCCTTATAAGGCTTTGTATGGTAGAAAGTGTAGATCACCTATCTGTTGGGATGAGATCGGGGAAGCGAAGATTTGGGGTATTGATTTGATTCAGGATTCAATTGAGAAAGTCAGAATTATTCGAGATCGATTGAAGACAGCCCAGAGTCGACAAAAGAGCTATGCCGATCATCGAAGACGGGATCTTAATTTTCAGACCGGGGACTTTGTATTCTTGAAGGTATCTCCGAAGGTGGGTATTCGAAGGTTTGGGAAGAAAGGTAAATTGGCTCCGAGATTTATAGGACCGTTTGAGATTTTGGAAAAAGTGGGACTTCTTGCTTATCGACTTGCGTTACCATCTTCTTTAGACCGGTTGCATAACGTCTTCCATGTTTCTATGCTTCGGAAGTATTTGCACGATTCATCTCATGTGTTACCGAGGGTACCTGAGGATATAGAGCCTGACATGTCATACGAGGAACGGCCGGTTCAGATTCTTGATACCAAAGTTCAAAAGTTGAGGAATAAAAGCATAGAGTTGGTTAGAGTGCTATGGAGGAATCACAATGTTGAAGAATCAACGTGGGAGCTTCGAGAAGAGATAGAGAGGAAGTATCCGTGGCTATTTAACTCGGGTAAGTATTTTTAAAATTCGGGTCGAATTTTCTTTTAGGTGGAGTGAATGTCGCGACCCGAAACCCTAGCACTATTTTATTGAATTTATTTTATTTATTTTATAATTTATGTGTGCATTTTGTGTTTTATAATATTTCATGTCTAGCATTTTAATTGATCAAATGTGCCTAGTGTGAAGATAAGGGAAATATTTGAAAGTGTGTTATGTGTGTTAGGTGTTCAAAGTAGAAGTAGAGGGTTATTTGTGAAACTATTTTTAAAAAAAATATCTTACTTACTCCCTCCCTACTCCCCCTTCTCCCTCACTCTTCTCCTGCACACTACACACACACACACACTCCCTCATTTCTCTCTCCCTCCATTGTTGAAAGGTAAGAAAAACTCCCTCCCTCTTTCCTTCTTTTGGTCCTCATTTACTCATCTTTTCTTAATACTCATTTTATGTAAAATGTTTAGATCGTCGCTAGGATCGTTTGTAGCCAAGAAAATTCGAATTCCATTCCCTTTCATAATTTCCAAGCAAGTTGCTTTTCCCCTTTTATGCTAAAAATGTTCATTCTAAGTTTATATAATGCTATGATGACTACATTTTGCTTCTTGGTTGAATTTAGAGATGATTTATATTTTGTTCATCTTTTGTGGTTTTTATGAAGGTTGAATAAATTCTTGGGTTTGTGTGTAGATGTTGTTATATAAGCCTTTTTTAAGCTTATATGGTGTTTTAGTACCTTAGTATACTTGTTAGAAGTGTTAGATTTTGGTTGAGTTGTGGAATGGGAAGAATTGGGTAAGAACCCTGCCATTTTTGCCGATTTCCGGCAGAACAGGGCTTTTGGGCGACCGCCCATAAGTGGGTTGGGCGACCGCCCACGCCATCAGTTTGAATGGTGTTGAATGCAGGGTTTTGGGCGACCGCCCATGGGGGTTTTGGGCGACCGCCCATGATGGCTGTTCAGGAAAGTTTCTATTTTTAGTTGTTTTGAGAGTCAAGCGTGGTCTAGGCTCGGATTACTACTCTAGTGGACTTAAGTTAACATCGTGGAACACTTTATTGTTTAGAATTGATTCCTTTATGAACAAATGTGATATGGAAATTGATCAATTATTGTTTGGGAATGTTGGAACGACTTTATTATGTGTGGTTGGTTTTAATTCATCTTTTGGTGATTATTTGGCATGGTTCCCTACTTTGGAATCATTAAGTGTTTATCAAGCTAGTATTTATTGCTTAGCGTTTAGTTGAAAGTCCAGCTGGTATTTGTGGTTGTGTCGGGCGATGAGAATATTATAATGGCACCGAGCCGAGTCCATTATAATGTGACCATTGTTTTGCCCTTATTTTCCTCTTCCAGATTGGCCTTGGTTGAGATGAGTTAGCTCCCTTTGTGAGTATTCTAGCTAGTTGGTTTTGGGTTATGACTTTGTTTGTGTCATTTTCCCTTGTTACAATTGGTTCTTGGTTCCAGTACCGGGGTTGTTATCTTCAGCTGTTTATGCTACTACGAAGATGGGTTGATTGGTTGATTTGGTTGAAGCTGCGCAGCGATTGTTCTATCAGTTTGGGAAACCTTGGCTTATATCCTTTGTTACTTGTTTATTTCCGCTGCTATCTGTTAACTGCTAATTGTCGTGCTATGTGAGTTTTATTATTGTTTATTGCATCATAGCATGTCATGTAGTTGCATAAGTGGCTTATTGAGATTTATCTCACCCCCCTTTCTTTTATCTTTGTTTTTTTCTTAACACCCCCCCCCAGGAGGAAAGTAATAGGACTCGCTGATCACGAGGAGGACGTCGAGAGGGTTCGTGGCTTTTGGGGCAGGTTGTTGTTCGGTTTGCATTACTTAAATGTGTAACCTTGGGATAGTATTACCAAACTGTGACGTCATTAAGAAGTTGTAATATTTTGTATTTTGGTGTAAGCTTATGGAGCTTATACTAGTGGTTTAGTATTGATGTTAAGATTTGGATTTCTAAAACCGTGTATGATCATCTTTTGGTATTAAAGGAAATTTTTATCTTGTGTATTTTGGTGTTTTATTGTTTTTAAGTCGACGTCCAGCTCGCGAGCTCCCGGCCCGCGGGGTCGGGGTCGCGACAGGATCACTTCTCTCAACTTGAATCTTTGTCTCTTGAGGCTCAACTAGACATATATTAATTGTGGATGTGCGCTTGAATGATAGATTTAGTCAATTTAAGGGGCTTGGGGATTTATATTCAACTCTAGTGACAACAAAAAAATACTTGTCGTATCCGTTGGTGCATCGAATTTTGGAGTTATCTTTAGTTTTGCCGGCAGCAACCGCAAGTGTGGAAAGATGCTTCTCTGCAATGAACATTGTCAAGACGGATATTTACGTAATCAAATTGGTGATACGTTTTTTTTTTTTTTTTTTCTTGCATATTATAATGAAAAAGATTTACTCGAAAGTGTTACAGACGAGGATGTAATTAACCGTTTTCAAAGTATGAAAAACGCGTAAGGGACAAATTTAGTATGTATTTTTTTATTGTGTTTGGTTGTAAACATGTTACGAACTATTATATTTTAATGCTTTGCGAAATGTATTTTGTGTACCCACTTACTTTTAGTCCTGAGTCCGCCACTGCACACACCCCTCTCACTACAATCAAAGCTTAAAATGACTAAAATGCCCTAGCTTTTTTACATGTACTCATGGTAGGAAATGGAACCGTATAGAACCTCACATTGATGAAATTTTGAAAACCTAAAACCCCATTTGATGAAATAGCAGTACTATTAAACCATGATGTGTGAATGGACCCAAAAAGATGGACCATAGTTTATAATTTGTCACTTAATATTATATTGACTTTAAACTGCAGCACCAACTATTGAATGTCAGAGATGAAATAAGCGAAGCATCCAGAAACAAAGAGCTTATCAAAATACATTTGATAAAAGACCCAAATTAGATGGAAGCTAATCAAGAATTTGCTGCCTACCTATAAATCAGCGTTCTAAAAAGTGCTAAGCGCCCGCTAGGCGATGAAGCCGGGCCTAGCGCCTAGAGGCCTAGGCGGGGCCGAGAAATTAACGAATTTTTATATATTTTTCATAAATTTATATGTAATTATATATATTTTTATCCAAAAAATAGTGCTACTTATTTTTGTTATTTGTCAAAAATTAATAATATTAATTTAATTTAAAAAATCATAACTAATACTCTAATAGTAGTCTTAATAATTTATTTTAACTAAAAAATTAAATCATAACTATAAAGTGTTCTAAAATGTTTCAATAGTGAAAGCTACATTCTACACTAACCCTAGCCCACTCATACATTTATTTTCAGCCCATTGAATTTTTCCCCACACCAAAATGAGCCCAGCCCATGTAAAGTCCTCTATCTAAGGAAAACCTAACCCTAAAAACTAAATCACAGCCTCTTTTCTATTAGTTTCTTCTCTTTCTCTCTTATCTCTTCTCTGTATAAAGTACAAACATTGCCGCCGCCTCTTACAGTTCACCACCCACGGCTCCACCACCCCTCGTTGTGTACGTCACCTCCTCGCCCACCCCAATCGCCTCGACATCTTTCTTCTCTGGTCAGCTCCGGCTATCTCTGCTCAAGACGAGCTAAAAATAATATTAAGTCAGCCGCCTATCCCGCCTGCTCCGCCGCGCCTCCTAGCACCGCCTATTCCGCCTGACGCCGAAGTGCACCGATTTGAAGGAAATCGGGGCGGAGGGACGCCGTCTGCCGCCTAGGCGGCCGCTTAGGCCGATTTTTAGAACACTGCTATAAATTACTTCATTAGTCCCATTTATTTAAAATGTCACATATATTTTGTTTTTTACTAATTTTTATCACAAAGTAAATGTCATATTTTTCAATAAGGCAACAACTTCGGTGCAAAAACATACAAACAAGTGAAACTAACACATTTATTAAAAACACAAACAAATTAAAATATGACATTTATCTTGTACTCCTTCCCTCCCGAACTAAGATTCTTAGTTTGATTTTACACGGAGATTAAAAATAAAATATTGTAAGTAGGAAAAGTAAAGTAAGAGGGAGAGAAAGTGGGTAGAAAGGTTTTGTTGTGAGAATGACAAGTGAGCCTCATTGTCCATTTTAGATAATAAAAAAAAAAGCAACTAAGTACTTTATGCGACAAACCAAAAAGAAAAATAAGAAACGGACGAAAGAAGTAATAGAGAAAATATTACTACCATTATATAGCGCTTATCAGAAGCTTCCAAGAAGGAGCCGAGAATCATTGTTGATGTTTTTGAAAAAAAAAAAAAAGGGGAATATGCATTACGTGGTCAAAACTAACTTCAATGTAGTGTTGGGGTTAAGAGAAAAATGCACTAGGATAGTCAAGGCACGATGGTGAAAGCAACCTAAAATATAAGGTCCGGAATGGAATGGAATGGAATATCTCTATCTTACTTAACATTTACGTCTTCAATTAATTTATATTGAAAGTAGTCACAAAAATTTCAAACATATCTCATTGATTTATAGGTAAGGAGACTTTGTCACAATTTTGTCAGTTGGCTGTAGCCACTCATTTTTTTAAAGTTTAGACCCTATTTTTAGCCATGCATGGCCCTTCTTTGAAGCATGTACTCCCTCCGGTTTAACGTTCTTAGTTTAGCTTGACTTTGCACGTTTATTAAAAAATCAAGACAAACTTGAGTCAAAAATAGTAGTGGGTGAAGGATGTAATTGTCCATTCATAAAGCAAGTGGGTGAAAAATAGATGGGTAAGTGATGGGCTTTTTGTAATATATGAACTTTATGAGGACAAAAATGTCCAAAACACTATTCATCTTTTGTCATTTAAGGAATAAAGCAACTAAAAACCTTAAGATGTGACATACAAAAAAAGAAAGTTTGAACTTTAAACTGAGTCCGAGAGAGTAATTTATAATAACAATAAAATAAAGGAATAATTAATACATATATATTTCCCACTGTTGTCACATACCGTAAACTCTAGAAACATTAACAATCATTTTAAGACGTGGATAATAGGTCGTAAAACTAACGTATCCGAGTCATTTTTACTCTTATAAAAAACATGTGTTACACTAAAAAAATAAACAAACAGGTTTTCTATAATAAATGAAAAAAATATTTTACACTAAAAAAAACGTAAAACAAGTGTTTCATGAGATTTTCACATCATATCCAGTGAAAAACCAAAATGCATTAACATAATTCATAGCATCTGTGTACTTTTATAGAAATGAAAAGTCTTTTAATATTACTCCATCCCAAATAATTGTAGTGGAAGGAGATAAAATTTTTCCTAAAATACTTGTTGTTTTACTACTCTTTCCGTCCCTAAATAAATGTCTAAATTTCAATTTAAGAAATGTCTGAAAATCTCTACTATGTATGCAATATACTGGCAAAAATTCATATATATTCTTCTAATCTTATTTCCAAACATTTAGGTTTATAAGTATAAATAGACTAGTAAAAATTTTTATATAAAAAAACATACAAGGACAAAGTTATTTTCAAAAAACACATTCAGTTTGGAGCAATTTTTTTATTTTTTGAAAATTAATTTTCATTTAAAGACAGAGGGAGTGTTATCTAGACATCTTTACCCTAGTTTACCATATGTAGTATCCTTTTATTTATGGTTAAGAAAGTACAACATTGTAAAAGCAATTAAATGCCTGGTTGATTGAACTATTATATTTAATCTAGGACAAACTACCCAAATAGTCTTTCTACTACTATGTGTGTTTTATGGAATTATTCTTTGTACCCAAATTTTGAAAAAATACATCCCTTTACCACTCAAATTAGTTAGTCCTCCGTCAAATTTAGTTAGTTATGAGTGTTAAATCATGTTGGGTACAACTCAAATAACATTTAATATGGGCAAAATAGTCATCACAGTAAAATAGTAAACGGATTGATTGGGTAAAGTTAAGTCTATGTTATTCATAATGTGTATGTGTGTATGTGTATATATATATATATATATATATACTCCATTCGTCCCACCTCACTTGAGACTTATTTCCGTTTTGGGCCATCCCACTTCACTTGAGACTCCCCAAAATGGTCATCCTTTTATAATTTTATATTTAATCTACCCCACGCACTCATTCTCTCTCTTCATTTTCCACCACACATTTTATTCAATCAACCTACTTTTAACCCCACTCATTCTCTCTCCTCATTTTCTACCACACATTTTCCTTAGTTTATTCTTTTTCCTTAGTTATCGTGCCCACCTCTTAGGTCTCAAGTGATGTGAGACGGAGATAGTATATATATATAGGCGTGCTCTTGTGAGAACCGTGAGAACTTAGATACATTAGGTTTTTACCTAATGTATCTAATGGTTCACTTGGATACATTAGGTAAAAACTAATGTATCCAATGGTTCACTTGGATACATTACTTGGATACATTAGATTCTTACCTAATATATCCAAGTTCTCACGATTCTCACGATATTTAGGTTCTCATTTGAGCACCTACCTGTTGGGTTTCGTAGTAACATGCGCAGCGGAATAAAGCATTTAAAATTTTCATGAACCCAAAGCCATAGATCCATTCATATGATTATATCAAATACAAGAAATATGAATACTAGAATACTAACTCTTGATGACTTTGATTTTAGCCTTTGATCTTGGTGGAGACTTTGAAGCTTTGATCACGAACAAGTAAGAACACGAACTTTGAAGATGATCAGCTTCACCCTCAAGCGGTATCCACACCTCGAACGAATATCAAGAGCACTTGATCTTGGTTGCTAGACCAAATCGAAAAACACGTTTTCTCAATTGTATTTTGACTATATGGAATATTATTGTGTTTGTTCTTGTTCTTCAATCTAGGGATCTCTTAGAACAAGAAATAACTCTCAAAAACTCTTTGGAGGCTTGCAAAAACACATGTACTGATTTGGGACGAATTAGGGCTGTTTATATACAAGTTAGACATATTCCAAATAGGTAACTTATGTCTAAACCCGCAAGAAAACGGATTAAGGAAAGTTCCTGCCGAAACCAACTGGTCCGGACGGGTACAGAACAAGGTCCGCCCGGACCCATCATGGTCCGACCGGGTCTTGAACCTGGTCCGCCCGGACCTCCCCTTTTCCACTTTTCTTCCTCTAATTTCCTTAAATCCTCGAATGGTCCTTCGACCTAATATTCCAATGTAGTCCTTTATGATTCGTTCTATTTGTGGGTGACCTTCTAGGATTACACTAAGTTGGCAATGGGTTCAAACATGAAACCATAAGATATGATTAGGTTCTAGCAAACCGTCATACCTACCCAAATAGTGTAACTAGATACAAGTTCGCATTCCTTTAGAATATGTCATAATCCTTTTGTTCACGATGTCATTGAACACAAGTCATGGTCAACAAGTCAACTTGTCTTTGTTCAATACTTTCTCGATTCTGAATATGTTGATAATCCAAATGACATTGATCCAATCAATTCATTAGAGTCCGGCCGAACATTTTCATCAACATCATTCCTACGAGAGGCCCAAGCTTGACATCTCTCCGAAGAGGGACAAATCCATTTAGCTTATTATTCTTCCCTACATGAATCCGATTATGCCAATCATACCCTTTATAACTACCCGGTTAAAGGCAGCGTTTGAATATGTCAAACATAATGTTCATCAAGTGAAAGACCATAATAACTTCATGTCTAAGGATTCAAATGACACAACTAATATGAGATATATGTATGACTTTGACCATGACATAAATCTCATAGAGCGGGTCATGTCCAGTACCAAACAAGTACCCATAAATCTAACATGATCATCCCATGATCATTTAGCCTTTACACTAATACCTAACAAGTACTAGGGACGGAGATTATTATAAGTAAACATGAACAACAATAATAATCAAAACATCTCTTTATTAATATGAATAAATGATAACAATTACAACGTTTATTAAACGTGCCTAGGGCACTAACACCAACAATCTCCCACTTGTCTTAGGCCCAATCTCCCATGTATCTAATACCAATGGACCTAACATGACCATCATGTTTAGCTTGTGGAATTCCCTTTGTTAGCGGGTCCGCAACATTGTCATCAGTTGGTACTCTGCATATATTTACGTCTCCCCTATCAATGATTTCTCGAATGATATGAAAACGCCTAAGTATGTGTTTGGATTTTTGATGTGCCCTTGGTTCCTTTGCTTGAGCAATAGCATCATTATTATCACAATAAAGGTCTATTGGATTAGCAATACTAGGAACCACTTCAAGTTAAGTAATGAACTTCTTAATCCAAACAGCTTCCTTTGCAGCATCCGATGCAGCAATATACTCAGCTTCAGTTGTAGAATCAGCGGTTGTACTCTGCTTGGAACTCTTCCAGCTTACAGCTCCACCATTTAACATAAACACAAAACCCGATTGTGATCGACTATCATCTCTGTCGGTTTAGAAGTTTGCATCCGTGTAAGCATTTACCACGAGATCATCTTCCATTCCTCTATAGATCAAAAACGAATCTTTAGTCCTTCGCAAGTATTTAAGAATCGCTTTTACAGCTATCCAGTGATTTTTACTGGGGTCGGATTGATATCTACTCGTCATGCTCAAAGCATAAGATACATCCGGCCTAGTACATATCATGGAATACATGATGGATCCAATTGCCAAAGCATATGGAACATCATTAATTTTCTCACGCTCATATTTTTTCTTAGGACATTGATTCTTGCTTAGAGAAACTCCATGTAACACTGCCAATGTGCCTCTCTTAGAATTTTCATGGGGAATCTTCTAATGACCTTGCCAATGTATGTACCTTGGCTTAAACCAATTAGCTTCTTTGATCTATCTCTGTAGATATTAATGCCAAGGATATATGCAGCTTCACCCATATCTTTCATTGCGAAACACTTTCCTAACCAAGTCTTTACAGACTGAAGTGTAGGAATTTTGTTTCCAATGAGCAATATGTCATCCACATATAAAATAAGGAATAGCACTATGCTCCCACTAATGTTCTTGTATATACAAGGTTCATCTTCATTTTTGATGAAACCAAACTCTTTGACCGATTCATCAAAATGGAGATTCCAACTCCTAGAAGCTTGCTTCAATCCATAGATGGATTTCTGCAATTTGCATACTTTAGAACTTTATTCAAAACCCTCGGGTTGTGTCATATAGACATCCTCTTGCAAATTCCTGTTAAGGAAAGTGGTTTTGACATCCATTTTCCATATTTCATAGTCATGATATGCGGCAATGGAAAGCAAAATTCTTATAGACTTGATCATTGCTACGGGTAAAAAGGTTTCATCATAGTCAATACCATGAACTTGCCTATAACCTTTCGCTACAAGTATAGCTTTGTAAGTATGCACATTCTCATCCATGTCAGTCTTCTTCTTGAAGACCCATTTGCATCCTATGGTTTTCACACCTTCGGGCGCATCAATCAAGTTTCAAACTTGATTATCTTGCATGGATTGTAATTCGGATTTCATGGCTCCAAGCCACTTCTTCGAATCAGGAGAAGACATCGCCTCTTGGTAAGTAGTCGGTTCATCATTATCAATGATTTCCACCTCATTACTATCCATTACGAGAAACCCATATCTCTCGGGCTCGGATCGTGACCTACCAGATCTGCGATTTACTTGTGTATTCTGAACAGGTTCCACAATTTCTTGTGGTACTTGTTCTTGTTCCACTATCGGTTCAATGTCATTTTCTGGGTCTCGAACCTCTTCGAGATTTATTTTACTCCCACTGATTTCTTTGGAGAGAAACTCTTTCTCTAGAAAGATACCATTTTGGGCAATAAAGACTTTGTTGTCCGTTCGGTTGTAAAAGTAATATCCTTTAGTTTTCTTAGGATATCCCACGAAAATACATTTATCAGATTTGTGTGCAAGTTTGTCTGAGACAAGTCTTTTGACAAAATCTTCACAACCCCAAATCTTCATGAAAGACAAACAAGGTTTCTTTCCACTCCACATCTCGTATGGAGTCTTTTGAACCGATTTAGTTGGAACACGATTTAGTGTGAAAGCAGCACTTTCTAGAGCATAATCCCAAAAGGATAAAGGAAGATCAACTTGACTCATCATTGATCGAACCATGTCCAACAAAGTCTGATTCCTCCTCTCGGACACACCATTCCATTGTGGTGTTCCGGGTGGAGTCAATTGTGAAATTATTCCACAATTTTTTAGATGATCATCAAATTCATGGCTTAAGTATTCTCCACCTCGATCCGATCGAAGTGCCTTAATACTTTTGCCAAGTTGTTTTTCTACTTCATTTTGAAATATTCTAAATATCTCAAATGCTTCACTTTTATGTTTCATTAGGTAAACATACCCAAATCTACTATAATCATCAGTGAAGGTTATGAAGTATTGAAACCCTCCCCTAGCATTGCTACTTAGTGGTCCGCATACATCGGAATGTATCAACCCCAATAAGTCGCTTGCTCTTTCACCTAGCTTGGTAAAAGGTGTCTTGGTCATTTTTCCAAGAAAACACGACTCGCAAGTATCATATGACTTAAGATCACATGAACCCAAAAGGCCGTCCCCATGGAGTTTTGAGATACGCTTCTCATTAATATGACCAAGACGGAAATGCCACAAATAAGTATGATTTACATCATTAGGTTTAGATTTCTTATTTATATGATAGCCATTTTCATCATTCTTGACATCCAAGATATAAAGGCCATTAAATGAATTTGCAATACCATAAAGCACATCATTTAAATAAATAGAAAATCTCTTATTCTCAATAAGAAACTTAAAACCTTTATTATCCAAACAAGAAATTGAAATAATATTTCTACTTAAATCCGGTACATAATAGCAATTGTTCAAAACAAGTATTAAACCGGAAGGTAAAGTGACTTCATAAGTTCCTACGGCTAATGCAGCAACTCTTGCTCCATTCCCCACTCGTAGGTCCACTTCACCCTCTTTAAGAAGTCTCCTATTCTTTAGTCCTTGCACATTTAAACAAATGTGAGAACCACATCCGGTATCCAATACCCAAGAATCAGTGGTAGAAAGGATAATATCTATCATATAGATACCTGAAGTCGACGCAGTCCCACTGCTCTTCTTCTTCTTTTGCTCTTCCTTAAAAGCCTTGCAATTACGTTTTCAATGACCAATTTCTTGACAATGGAAACAGATTGCATCCTTTTGTGAATCGGGTTTTGCCTCAGAAGCCTTGGCAACCTTTGCCTTGCTTATCTTGGGTTTGACAACTTTCTTACCCTTTCCTTTGGCACTAGCCTTCTTCCCATCTTGAATCATGAGCACTGGAGAACCTTTCTCCACAATCTTCATCTCCGCAGTTTTAAGCATAACATGCAACCCGAAGAGATTCTTATCCATTTCATGCATGTTATAATTCATCACAAACTGATTATAACATTTAGGCAATGAATTAAGAATGAGATCCGTGGCTAGCTCCAATGGGATTGGATAGCCAAGTTTCTCAAGATGCTCTACATAGCCTTTCATTTTAAGCATGTGAGGACTCACTTGTTGCCCTTCACTCATTTTGCAAGAAGTGAATGCAACAATGGTCTTGTACCTCTCTTGCCTAGCTTGCTCTTGAAACATGGCTCTTAACTCCACGCCTATCTCATAGGCTTCCAAATATTCTAAACTTTGTTAGAGTTTTGAGCACATAGTAGCAAGCATGAGACAACTTACATCTCTAGAATCATTACGATGTTTCTTGTAACTGTCTCTTTCTTCCCTAGGGGCAGTGGCTTCTGGTTCAACAGGAAGAGGCCCATCGAGAATGTACAACTTATCTTCTTGCCTAAGAACTATTCTTAGGCTACGGATCCAATCCATAAATTTCGTACCATTCTCTTGGAGCTTATCCCTTTCAAGATCGATCGCAATGAAATTGATTGAGTGTTGGTAGTCATTATCTACAATTATGCAAAATTTCCAAATTTAATAAGTACCAATTTCATTAAAGAAATAAAATATGTATTTTTTTTCAAAAAATACTCCCACTAAATTATACAACCTTCTTATACATCCAATGTATAATATAATTTAAATGGGCTAAGATCCAACTTTAATTTAATTTCAAGTACGCTTTGGTGCACAGCTCAAAATCAAATTAATTAGGTAGACAATCTTTTCAATCATATCCCATATGACTCTTAGATCCTTTTCTGAGATTCTTTAAGAAATACAATTTCAAAAAGAATGTTAAATCTCATCTTTGCCTAAGCCCAAAACTGTTTTGACGCTTAATTAAGTCCAACCATTTTAAACGCATAGGAAACTCTTATTCACTCATCTTGCTCATACATGAATAAAATTAACACACTTCGCTTTGGCGAACCCATATTAAAGTTACCCATGTACCAACAAGTGTTTTAATCATGGCATGGCAAGAGGACTTAAAACTTTCTTTGAAGGTTTATCACATATAGCATATAACACATTTATGAGCACATAATATAAACATGTTACACATCAAGTTTAGCCACTAAATTAATCATCATTAATTTAAGCATAATATTTATGTGTCATTAGTTTCTCGATAAGTATGAGGATGAGACTCTTTGAACTTTGGTTATTATCTCCAAATCAAGACAACAAGAATTGCGGCCGAAACTAAGCCATGAGGCAACCACAATTCCGCACTAATTCAAGAAACCAAGAAAGTAGTCCATGTGGCCGAAACTAAGCAATAGATGGTCTCGATGAACGTAGGTCAATTGCATCCACAATTCCACATGGATCTCCAATCTTTGAATCAAGAACTTTGTTTCTCAATTTTAGCAATTATGAACTCTTCATGATTCTAACTTCGTTTTATCTTTGAAACTTTGAATGCGATCAAGTTTGGGAAACACAATCTCGATGAACGTAGATTATCCATCCAACCTCTGATCCAATCTCAGAATCACAAGATCAAAACAAATAAGAAAATCAAACCCCGAGATCCACACCTAAACCAACTGCCCAATCCCCGCTCTAGACCAGAAGGTCCGGCCGGGTATTGTCACTGGTCCGGTCGGACCCGCCTCTGAAAAACCCAGAATTTTCAAGTCCAAAAACCAAACACCTGACCCCCACTCCAGACCCAATGGTCCGGCCGGGTGCCTGCTTTGGTCCGGTCGAACCTACGCTGAAAATCCCATAATTTTAAAGTTCGAAAATTTGTCTCAAAATTGTTTTTCCCGATTATCAAAACTTTGATCCAATCAGAAATTGATAACCCAAACAATTTTAAATCCAACATAATTTTTATTGCGATTGAATAGTGCGATTAAAGTTTATTAAAACAGTAAACCACATAAACGCATATAACACATAAACATCATAATCCAATATTCATATTATGCTAGGCACATAAACAAACAATTTACATACTCACAACATGATCTAGTATTGAAATAATCAACATGAACGGGGCTCTGATACCACTGTTGGGTTTCGTAGTAACATGCGCAGCGGAATAAAGCATTTAAATTTTCATGAAACCCAAAGCCATAGATCCGTTCATATGATTATATCAAATACAAGCAATATGAATACTAGAATACTAAACCTTGATGACTTTGATTTTAGCCTTTGATCTTGGTGGAGACTTTGAAGCTTTGATCACGAACAAGTAAGAACACGAACTTTTAAGATGATGAGCTTCACCCTCTAGCGGTATCCACACCTCGAACGAATATCAAGAGCACTTGATCTTGGTTGCTAGACCAAATCGAAAAACACGTTTTCTCAATTGTATTTTGACTATATGGAATATTATTGTGTTTGTTCTTGTTCTTCAATCTAGGGATCTCTTAGAATAAGAAATAACTCTCAAAAACTCTTTGGAGGCTTGCAAAAACATATGTACTGATTTGGGACGAATTAGGGCTGTTTATATACAAGTTAGACATATTCCAAATAGGTAACTTATGTCTAAACCTGCAAGAAAACGGATTAAGGAAAGTTCCTGCCGAAACCAACTGGTCCGGCCGGGTACTGAACAAGGTCCGCCCGGACCCATCATGGTCTGACCGGGTCTTGAACCTGGTCCGCCCGGACCTCCCCTTATCCACTTTTCTTCCTCTAATTTCCTTAAATCCCCGAATGGTCCTTCGACCAAATATTCCAATGTAGTCCTTTATGATTCGTTCTATTTGTGTGTAACCCTCTAGGATTACACTAAGTTGGCAATGGGTTCAAACATGAAACCATAAGATATGATTAGGTTCTAGCAAACCGTCATACCTACCCAAATAGTGTAACTAGATACAAGTTCGCATTCCTTTAGAATATGTTATAATCATTTTGTCCACGATGTCATTGAACACAAGTTATGGTCAACAAGTCAACTTGTCTTTGTTCAATACTTTCTCGATTCCGAATATGTTGATAATCCAAATGACATTGATCCAATCAATTCATTAGAGTCCGGCCGAACATTTTCATCAACATCATTCCTACGAGAGGCACAAGCTTGACATCTCTCCGAAGAGGGACAAATCCATTTAGCTTATTATTCTTCCCTACATGAATTCAATTATGTCAATCATACCCTTTATAACTACCCGGTTAAAGGTTGCGTTTGAATATGTCAAACATAATGTTCATCAAGTGAAAGACCATAATAACTTCATGTCTAAGGATTCAAATGACACAACTAATATGAGATATATGTATGACTTTGACCATGACATAAATCTCATAGAGCGGGTCATGTCCAGTACCAAACAAGTACCAATAAATCTAACATGATCATCACATGATCATTTAGCCTTTACACTAATACCTAACAAGTACTAGGGACGGAGATTATTATAAGTAAACATGAACAACAATAATAATCAAAATATCTCTTTATTAATATGAATAAATGATAACAATTACAACGTTTATTAAACGTGCACCAACAATACCTCTCTCTCTCTCTCTCTCTCTCTCTCTCTCTCTCTCTATATATATATATATATATATATATATATAATGAAATTATATTTGAATTTTTTTTTATATGTTTGTTATATGTATCTTAAATGACTTTGTAGAAATTGGTTTTTATAGAACTCAAAACAAGCAACTCAAAATCACCATGAAACTACATTGAGAAAAATTTGTGAATAGTCATCAGTTGTTCATCCACCACAAAAGAAGGTTCAAAAAATCGTCAATTAGTAAATTCATGAACCATAGTAGAATATCAATTCGATTCTATACCGAATATTTGTTTTTTGTGATGTATGAACAACTAATGAATATTCACAGTTTTTTTTTAAGGTAGTTTCATAGTGATTTTGGGTTGTTTGTTTACGTTTTTGTTATTAATCAATTTCAACCAAGACATTTAAGATACATTTAACAAAGAATATAAAAAAAATCAAACGTAGTTTCGTTATATATATAGAGAAACATGATGAATAACATAGACTTAGCTTTACCCAATCAGTCCTTGTACTATTTTACTGTGATGATTATTTTGCATATAGTAAATGTCATTTGAGTTGTACCAAATATGATTTAACGTTAAAAACTAATGAAATTCAATGGAGGGACTAATTGCATTTAATTTGAATAGTAAGAGGACATATTTTTCTAAAATTTGGGTACATGGACTAATCTCATAAAACGCTCATAGTAGAGTGACTATTTAGGTAGTTTGTCCTTTAATCTATTTGTACAATAAATGTATATATACATATATATTTTTTCTGCTTTCAAAATATATAAATATATATATATACTCCCTCCGTTTCACGTCATTTGAAAATTTTGGTCAACTTAAGATCGTTTTGACCAAGACTTTATAGAAAATTTTATGATCATACAGGAAATTTAAAAATTATAAAATGATTCATCATAAAAAACACTTTCAATAAAAAAATTTAAATTTTTATCAAGATCATCAAATTTTCTTTAAAGTCTTGGTCAAAACGATCCTAAATTGACCAAAAGTCTCAAGTGACGTGAAACGGAGGGAGTATGTATTAATATATGTGTGCAGCTCTAAAACTTGAAGTATTTTCGGAGAGGTATTTTGTTTTCTTGAATCTTGATCATAAAAACAAATGCATGCACAAAACCAGGCTGTCAAGTGTCAACTAATAAACTCAATTACAATTCGAAGTTCGTGCTTCTGTCCCGAAAAAATAGTTCTTCTTTTATTTGAGAAGGTCTCTGGTGCGGCGGTCGCATGGGGTGCGGCGCCGACCATACCTTCTTTTCCTTTTTTTTTTTTTTTTGTTTGCCCCCACAACCTTTTTTCCTCCCACCAAAAGTAACACTTCTTATAATGAAATGTAACACTTTTGTTTTTCAAATGTAACACTTTTTTTTCTTTCAAAAATGTACCACAATTTTGATGCAATAGATTAAAGACAACATAAAAATTAACGACTAAATTAATGTAACACTTTTTATAAAGGAATGTAGCATTCTTTTTTCAAATGTAACACTTTTTTTTCAAAATGTACCACCCATACTTTTTTTCCTTCCAACAAAAGTAACACTTATTATAACAAAATGTAACACGTTTTTATTCAAAATGTAACACTTTTTAAAAAAAAAATATACCACAATTTTGCTACAATAGATAAAGATAATATAAAGATTGACAACTAAATTAATGTAACACTTTTTATAAGGGAATGTAACACTCATTTTTCAAATGTAACATTTTTTTTTCTCCGAAAATAACATAGGATTGACAACTAAACTAATGTTACATTTTATAAAAAAATGAATGTAACATTTTTTTTCTCAATTGTAACAGTTTATATTCCTTAATGTAACATTATATATGAAATGTAACAATTTTTTATTGAGAAAGTAACAATTGAAATGCAAACAATTTTTTTTTTTTTTTGTAAAATTGATGTTACATTTGACATTAGAAAAAGTGTTACTTTTTGAAGATGAAAGTGTTACTTTTATCAGAACAGAGTGTTACATTTCAGCTGGCAAGCACCTCAAACTTTTTTATGTGTAAAAAATTGTTTAAAAAAAAAAATCAAACCATATCATGACCTATGTAGTTTTATTCGTCTCGTCGAGACGAACACAACGGTATTTTTAAATATTTTTTTTTACTTATAAATCTCAAAATATAGCATTTTAAAGATTTTTTTTTTTAACACACGTGGAAAATGGCGCGTCCGTCTCACGCGCCCGTCGCACGGCGTGAGACGGCCGCAAACGAGAATTTGCCCTTTTATTTTTGTCCTGAAAAGATAGTTCATTTTTTATTTATTGTTATTACGAAGTGGTTTTGAGCAATAATCAAGGTTACTTTTAATTATCTTAGTAAAAGTTTAAAAATTGTTATTGATACACCATTATAAATACTATCAATACAAATTTTTAGATTTTCATTAAGATAATTAAAAGTAGTCTTAATTATTGCTCAAAGTTTTTTCGTATTAACAACGAAAAAAGAGGGACTATCATTCTGGGACAGAGGGAGTATCTGTGTTCTTTTTTTTTAATAGAAACAAATGTCTTTTAATACTCCCTCTCTGTCCCAAAATACTTACTATTATTGTTGAAAGAGATAAATTATATTTATTTTTTTGTATTTTTACTATTATTTAAAAAAATTACCATAATTTACCATGTAAATTCTTATTAAGTGTTAGGAAAATACATTGTAAAATTAATTAACTCCCCAGTTAATTGAACTATTGCAAAGTAGTTTAGTCTTCTTCTTGATTTTCGAATTCCTATTGGGGCGATTTTCTTTTAAGAAAAATGGGTTTTCAAATATAGGGGGGCATTGTTTTCTTTTTCTCTTTGCCTTTATTTGGTGTTACTATTTTCCTCAATACAACCTCGCTGTGTATCAATTTACATAAAAAGACGCATATGATCATGCACATGACCAATTTTATTAGTTTTTGTAACGTTCTTTAGTGGCAAAGGGTAATGAGGGATGCTTTGCAAATTAAAGTACCATGACATATTTATAAATTGGGGTGTGAAGTGGGGTTTGTTAAATACTTTGTGGTTTACGGGTAAATGTAATTCCGCCATATTTTTTATTTTATTTTTTAAATATATAAATGAAAGCCGCGAACCTTTTTAATACGTACTTTATGTTTAAATGAGCATTCATTTTCTATTGACAAAGAAAATAATACTGGAGACAGGACACCAAAAATGGAAAGAGAACATAGTGGTCCAATTATGTAGAGACATGGAGATAGAGCTGATCGAGGTGTATCCAAAAATGTCAAGCTATAAGAAATGTACGTAGTTATTATAATTAAGGTGCATGGTCTCTATCTATATATATACGATGAACAAAACTAAAATTATCAATCAAACCAATTTATGAAATTTATACTATAAACACACCTCTAAATTTGTCTTGGTTTCTTCCCACCTCTAATAATGGCAACTCATTTTGCATTCTTGGCCACCATAGTTGCATTTCTATATATCACCACACTTACCTCATCTTGTTGTACTGAAGGTATGTGATAACACGAGTTGTGTCTTATATTAATGAATTACATTTGTCGAATGTACATGCCCCAAATTCATATATAAAAGGGCTCCAAATATATTGTTGAAGCCTTATCTTACAACTTAATTTCGTTTATCAGTTGATAACTTATTGTCTGACAATACTAACAACTTTTAAAGCCAATTGAACAAGCGAGCGCATGAACGGTCCCTTTTCCATTGCTCACTGTTCTCACATATCATCAAACAAATCTTTAACACTCTGGTCTTTTTCTTTCGGCAGATTAAGAAGAAAATCTGTGATAATATTATTTGTCAAGTTTCAAAACAACTAGGCTCGATCACCAAAAATATTGGTTGTATCTGCATCAGTTTTGACGAGTGAGCTGAATTTATTTGTTCGATACAGGGCTTGAACAAGAAATTCCATTCAGTTACATGGGTGATACGGGGCTGAAAGATGGGCAGCTCTGAATCCTAATTTCACAGCATGCTCAACAGGGGAAAAACAGTCCCCAATCAACATTGTAAGAGAAACATGTGTCCATAATCCCAAGCTCAAGCCTTTAGTGAGAGATTATTCCCCTGCCAATGCTACTTTGGTTAACAATGGCTTCAATGTTGGGGTTTGTCTTCATTCTTAACCCCTTCTTTCTTTACAATGTTTTAACACTTTCTTTTCGAATTCGAATTTACAACTGTAACAACCGGCCCTTTTTGGCCAAATAATTATTTTAGTAAACTCTTTATTAATTAGTTATTATGTTGGGCTATTATAAATTAAGTTAGGGAATGGGTTTAATGTTGGCCCAAATAAATTAAAAACCCAATCAAATTTAAACCCTAAGTATGTATATATACCCATAATAAACCCTTTCCCTCATTATTTATCACAAAAGAAAAGAAAAAGAGAGAGGTCGGGAAAGAGTGAGAGAGCGGCGTCAGAGAGGAGGCCGAGAGGGAGAAGGATCGGAGAAGAAGAAGAAGAGAGGAAGAAAAGGGGATCGAACCAAGGTAAACCTAATTCCCTAAATCTAATTCCTCCGTCTAGTCTTGTCTAGTATTGATTTCAAAGTTGGAACCCTAACTCTAAGAAGATAAATTAGGGTTTGGGAAATTTAAAAGGATGATTATGAGGATTATGGTTATGTTAATGGTGTGTACACATATAGGTGTGTGTGTGAATGTGTACGTGTGTGCATGTGTGTGTGTAGTGTGTGCTGAATGTGTGCAGTAAGTGTGTGCAGCGTGTGTATGTGTTCTGTGTGTGTCGAGTGTGTGTGTTTGTGTATTAGGGTTTTGTATGTGTTTTTCCAAGGTGAAATTAGTGCGTGAACAGTAACGTGAATAGTGATTTTACGTGCTGTGAATAGTGATTTTACGTGCTGTGAACAGCGATTTTACGCGCTGTGAATAGAGTCTGTGAATAGTAATTTCATAAGCTGGGAATAGTGTTTTAATTAGGATTAATGCAACCCTAAAACTTATTATTTGGAATTGAATTAATATAACCCTAAGGGTAATTTAGTAATCCGAAAGGGGTATTTTGGGAACACAAATAACGGGTAGAACGAACCCTAACCAAGGTTTAAGATGATGAACTCGTGAAGTTAAGAAAGTAAAATAAAGCCTAATGGGGACGGAGAATTAAAGTAATTCATGTTCCTAAGAAAGCCGTGTTTGCGTGTTTGTAGATTTTGCACGTGAATTTGCGAAGCGAAGACTGCAAGGCTAAGGTAAGGGATTACGATCCTTAGTTCTTGATGTCTCTATCCTTTAATGTAGGATTCATATATATTCTTTCATGAGTAGTTACCTAGTGGCGGTAACATTTGAATTCTTAAAAGTTGTGAACGCCTTTTTAATGTTCCTACCCCTTGACATGTTTTAAATCAATGGGTACCAAAACATATCCTTGAAATTGTATGGTGTTCCCGTACCTTGAACACTAAGTTGAAACCTTGCTATATCTTAATGTGGTATAGACATTCGCTTACTTTGCTATATCTTAATGTGGTATAGACATTCGCTTACTTCGCTATATCTCAATGTGGTATAGACGGACTAAGTAGGTTAATCTAGTTTGAAATGAAAAAGAACTAGACTTATGTACTGCTTAAATGAAGTAGTTGATTATCATGATAAATCTTACCTAAATGCCCTGATCAGGCATTGCACCTGAAATGGTGACGATATCTTGGAATTGACGGACTTGAAAGTAAATGCCACCCTTCTTTTGAAAAATGTTATTGTTAACTGTTTGAATCTTAGCGGTTAACTCAATATTTAAATGAAAACTCATCCTTGAAAATACTATCATTGTTTCGTTCTTCCGGTCATCTCTCCTTAGAACCCGGAGAGATCCCGTATGAACTTACTGAGCATTGTTCGCTCACCCCTTCCATAATATTTGTTCTCCAGGATATAAATAGGAGGAGGTCTCGATGGACAAAAGAGGAGTTGTTAAGGTGATAATGAAGACCTGGACGATGAAGATTTGAAGGAAGTCTTTTAGTAGTAGTTAGAAAGAACTATTTATGAATGTTTATTTAAATGATGGTTATAATTAGCCGTAGGAGTTTGAAAGACAATTAATTCGCTTCCGTTATTTATTTTGAATAGTGGTTAGAGATACTAGCCGTTGATGTTTGAATTATTGTTTAAGACCGTTGTTTTCCCGCGTTTGGGGACGGGTTTTATTAAAGGATATTATATTATATTACTCCGAAATTCGGGGTGTTACAGTTGGTAATCAGAGCTCCGGTTTAGGTTTACATGGGAGATTATAGAAAGAAGTTAAGACTATGAGGATAAATAGTACTTAACATAGATTGGGCTTTAGAACTCTGATAAGGAAGATAGTACTTTTGAGGAAACTTTCTAAATTGGGAAACTTACCTTTTGAAGAAACTTTCTAAATTAGGAAACTTTCTAAGTTGAGGAACTTTCCAAATAAGGAAACTTACTATTTTGGGAAAGAACCTAAGATAGGAAACGTCATTTTTATGTTTTTCTTTTATATGCTTAAGATGACGGTTATTTGACTTTAAGTATGTGATTCTAACGTTGATTGTGTCCAAATTATAGGAAATGGACGGACTTAAGGACAAGATGATGAAGAATTTGAGGCATAAGACACCGAAGGAAAGGGCAGCTCTGAGGCATGCATGGACTGTCAGAAAGCTCAAGAAGCAGCTTAAACATGAAGAGAAGAAAACAGAGGCTACATTTGAGCGATGGATGTATACTAGGGAAAGGTGGCATAAAGCGGTAGATGAAGTGGAGAAGCTAAAAGAGGCTGTGAATAAGCAGGACGTGTATGAAGCCTCGATAAGGGAAGAATATTACAGAAATTACTACAAAGTCCCAGAACTTGAGGAAGCACCCAATGTGGGGGAAATGGGAGCCAATGAGGAGATAGAGGGACTAGAAGAGGAAGAAGCGGTAGAGAGAGAGGTCATAGTGGAGGGCAACGAAGCTGCCCCAATTGTGATCGAAGATGAGGAAGAACTGGAGGAAGCACCGGTTCGTAGGCCGAGAGGAAGGCCAAGAGGTTCAAAGAGTGCACCAATGGTCTCTAGTGGAAGACCTAGGGGAAGGCCTAGGAAGAATGTAGGCCGTGATTGAGGAACGAAATTTAGAATTATTTTATTCTTAGTATTAATAGCTAGCTTAGCCAGTTAGATTCTTTTAGTAGAACTCTCGTTTTGTTTGGATTCCAAAATTCTTTTAATAAAATTATTGAAGTTATTTTAGCATATAGTCTGGTAAATTGTTTTGTTTTAAAGTTGTGGCAAACGAACTAACTAAAACAAGAAATAGTGGTCAAATGAAAAGATCATGAATGAAATTGGCTTAGTGAAACAGCCAAGTGAAAGTTAGTTTCGGTCAGAGTAGAATGATTGAAACAAGCATAAGCGGCCTAATGAAATGGCCAAGGCAAAGAAGTACCAAAGAAATCTTTTGAAATGAATGTATGATTGGTCGGGGAAGACGGCCAAATATAACCGAAAATATGGTCTAGTGAAATGACCTATGAAAGTAAATCAAGATTTATAGAAAGAAATAATAAAGATAGGGGTATAATGAGACCCAAGAAAGGTAGTAAAATTTACTATAATAAGAAAGTGTTGGCTTAGTAAACGGCCATAGGTCTAAGTGAATGACCTTTATGTAAATAACAAGCCTAGTAAGGCGACCTCAGTGAATGTTGTGAAAGTAAAAGTATAAAGTGCGCGAGAGCGTGTAAAACGTTTTGTATTCGCAGTATTAATAGATATCCTGTTATCCTCAGATGTCGAGGAACAACAGAAGGAGCAATGCCGGAAACGATGGTGGACAAGATCCCAACATGACTAACTTACTACAAACATTAGCTCAGACAATGGCTGGAATCGGCCAAGTAGTGCAAGGATTGGCAACTCAGCAGCAGCAACCACAACCTCAACCAGTGACACAGAGAGATCCTCTTGAGTCATTTCAGAAAAGAAACCCAGAATCATTCTCTGGAGAGCCAAAAGATAAGCCAGAGGATTGGATAAAAGACATGGAGAAGATTTTTGAGACGTTGACTTGCACAACGGAACAACAGGTGGTGTTTGCAACGTTCATGTTTAAAGGGAAGGCTCTTAAATGGTGGGAAGCCGAAAAGAGAGCATCAGCTGCGCGTGGAGATGAGGCCTTCACGTGGAACAGGTTTAAGACGGCGTTTTATGAGAAGTATTACCCCGCAAGTGTCCGCAATGAGAAAGTAGCGGAGTTCCTGATGCTGACTCAGGGTAGCATGACCGTAGATGATTACTGCGCGAAGTTCACAGAGCTGCTGGAATTCGCTCCGACTTTCTTTGATAACGAGGGGCAGAAAGCCCGTAAGTTTGAAGCGGGATTGAGTGACCGCATAAGGTTCAGGATTACACCTTTAATGCTGCCAACATACAGTGACATTGTGGACCGGGCAAGGTTGGTAGAGAAAGAATCTGATAATTACCGCAGCAAGAAAGAGGAAAAGAAGAAAGCCATTGAAAAGGAATCGACTGGATGGAAAGGAAGTTCCGGAGGATGGAACCGAGATGGGGGTAACAAGCGAAAGGCCAGTGATGATAATCGTGGGAAAGAAGGTACTGGGAATAAGTATCAGAACAAGGGCTTCAATAACCGCCGAGATGGAGACAAAAATGATGCTCGTGATAAGGGACGGGCGAGAAGTGTCAGTCCTGCCAGGGAAGGCACAAAACCGAAGACTGCTGGTTCAAGGAAAAGAAATGCTACAACTGCGACAAGATGGGACACCCGTATTGGAAATGCCCAGAACCAAAGAAGAACAACAATGCACAGGGAGCTAAGGATGGCGACAAGGACAAGGGTGGAGGCCGTGGTCGTGTGTTCACTATGACGGCTAGAGATGCAAGAGCTTCAAACGATCTGGTAGCAGGTACTCTTCGACTCTGCCTTCGAAATGTATATGCTTTGATTGATACGGGCGCTACGCACTCCGTTATTAGTACGCGAGTGGCGAAGCAAATGAAATTGAAATCTGAAGAATTAGAGACACCTCTAGTAATAGATACACCTACTAGAGAATCGATTCCTATTGTGTCTATATATAGAAAGTGCCCGTTAAGCATAGGCGAAATGGAACTAGAGGTTGATTTGATCGAATTAGAGATGGGAGAGTTTGATGTGATCTTAGGGATGGACTGGTTATCTGCATACCATGCCCATGTTGACTGTTTCAAGAAGGAAGTTCACTTTAGGTTGCCATCTGGTGAAGAGTTTTGTTTTCAAGGCATGAAGCCTAGAACCAGATTGGACTTCATCTCTGTGATGAGAGCTCGCAGGTTGCTAAGGAAAGGATGTGAAGGGTTTTTGGCTTACGTTGGAAAAACCGATAGTGGGGAGATTAGTATAGAATCTTTGTCAGTAGTTAGAGAATTTGCAGATGTGTTTCCAGAGGAATTGCCTGGTATACCACCAGAGAGAGAAGTGGAGTTCTCTATCGATTTGGCACCAGAAACCGCGCCAATATCAAAGGCACCTTACAGAATGGCTCCGGCAGAATTGAAAGAGCTAAAAGAGCAACTACAAGAACTGTTGGATAAGGGTTTGATTAGACCAAGTGTATCGCCTTGGGGTGCGCCGGTGTTATTCGTGAAGAAGAAGGATGGGTCAATGAGAATGTGTATCGACTATAGAGAATTGAACCGCGTGACGGTAAGGAATCAGTACCCATTACCCAGGATTGATGACTTATTCGACCAACTTCGGGGAGCATGTTACTTTTCGAAGATAGATTTGAGATCTGGTTATCATCAGTTAAGGGTGAAAAAGGAAGACATTGCGAAGACGGCCTTTAGGACAAGGTATGGTCACTACGAGTTTTTGGTGATGCCTTTTGGGTTGACTAATGCGCCTGCTGCATTTATGGAGTTGATGAATAGGGTATTTCAGGAACTTCTGGACAAATGTGTCATAGTATTCATTGATGATATTCTAGTCTACTCAAGGACTAAGGAGGAGCACGAGGAGCATTTGAGGTTAGTGTTACCAATCTTAAGGGAACAACAATTGTATGCTAAGTTCAAGAAGTGCGAATTCTGGTTGGAAAAAGTAGCGTTCTTAGGCCATGTTATATCTAAGGAGGGGGTAGAAGTGGACCCGACAAAGATAGAGGCTATCGTGAACTGGGAGAGGCCTACTACTGTTAGTGAAATAAGGAGCTTTTTGGGTTTGGCTGGTTACTATAGGAGATTCGTTGAAGGTTTCTCTAAATTATCTGTGCCATTGACAAGACTGACTCAAAAAGGAGTAAAATACGTTTGGTCAGAGGAGTGTGAGAAGAGTTTTCAAGAGTTGAAGCGACGATTGGTGTCTGCACCCGTTCTTACATTACCCTCTGGATCAGACGGGTTTGTAATTTATAGCGATGCGTCGATTAAGGGATTAGGCTGCGTGTTAATGCAGAGTGACAAGGTTATAGCCTATACATCAAGACAATTGAAGGTCCATGAAAAGAACTACCCGACTCATGATTTAGAATTAGCCGCGGTAGTATTTGCATTGAAGATTTGGAGACATTACTTATATGGGACGACATGCCAAATTTATACGGATCATAAGAGTCTTAAGTACATTTTTACTCAGAAAGAGCTTAACATGAGGCAAAGGCGATGGCTCGAATTATTAAAAGACTATGATTGTGAAATCTTATACCATCCTGGGAAAGCCAATAAGGTGGCGGATGCGCTAAGTAGGAAGAATCATGGAACCCTAGCGACGTTAAAGCCTAAGGAGGTAAGTACGTGGAGTCGTATCGAGATGTTAGGCGTGAAGGTAAAAGTTCAAGGCTATATGGCACATTTGAGTGTACAGCCCACGCTGTTGGATAGAATCAAAATAGCGCAAGTAACTGATGAAGAAGTGAGCAAAGTACATGCAAACTTAGTGGAAGGGAAATGGAAGGACTTCCGTATGGGAGAAGACGGGATTGTGAGGTACCAATCAAGGATTTGGGTGCCAAGCAACGAAGACATCAAAAGAGAGATTTTAAATGAAGCTCACTGTTCGAGGTTTTCTGTGCATCCGGGAAGCACAAAAATGTATAGAGATCTGAGGGAATCTTATTGGTGGAATCATATGAAGGGAGATGTGGCAGAATTTGTGTCAAGATGTTTAGTGTGTCAACAAGTAAAAAGTGAGCATCAAAGGCCTGCAGGATTATTACAGTCGTTACCTATCCCTGAATGGAAGTGGGAACACATAGCTATGGATCTGGTGGTTGGATTACCGAAGACGTTGAAAGGGTAGAACACAATTTGGGTGATAGTAGATAGGCTCACTAAATCGGCCCATTTTCTGGCAATCAAGGTGACAGATTCGCTAGAAAAGATGGCTAAGTTGTATATTGATGAGATTGTAAGGTTGCATGGGATACCGGTGTCAATAGTGTCTGATAGAGATGCGCGATTTACGTCAAAATTTTGGAAAAGTTTGCAACAAGCTTTGGGGACAGAGTTGACAATGAGTACAGCTTTTCACCCGCAGACCGATGGGCAATCAGAGAGAACTATTCAGACATTAGAAGATATGTTAAGGGCTACATCTTTAGATTGGCAAGGAACTTGGGATGAACATTTGCCATTAGTAGAGTTCGCATATAATAACAGTTTCCATGCTAGTATTGGAATGGCACCGTACGAGGCACTGTATGGGCGAAAGTGTAGATCACCGACTTGTTGGGACGAAGTGGGTGAAAGGAAGTTGACTGGACCAGAAATTGTCCAAGTGACGGCGGACAAGGTACAACAGATAAGAAATTGGCTTTTGACTGCGCAGAGCAGACAGAAATCCTATGCTGATCGTAGAAGACGTGACTTAGAATTTCAAATCGGGGATCGAGTATTTTTGAAGATCTCGCCAACGAAAGGAATTATGAGATTTGGTATTCGCGGGAAGTTAAACCCGAGGTACGTGGGACCGTTCGAAATTTTGGAAAGAGTTGGAGCAGTGGCTTATAAATTAGCCTTACCGCCGGTACTAGCGGGAGTGCATAATGTGTTCCATGTATCGATGTTAAGGAAGTACATTTCCGACCCAAGCCATGTGATCGAGTATAAGCAGCTTAGAGTTCGAGCTGATCTAAGCTATGATGAAAGGCCCGTAAAGATTGTCGACCGCAAGGATCAGATTTTAAGGAAAAGGGTGATTCCTTATGCAAAAGTGCAATGGAGCAACCATACAGAAAGAGAAGCTACATGGGAGCTCGAGAGCGAGATGCGAGAAACGTATCCCGACTTATTTTCAGAATGACGAGTTCGGTTTGGAGGACCAAACCCTTTTAAGGAGGTAAGAATGTAACAACCGGCCCTTTTTGGCCAAATAATTATTTTAGTAAACTCTTTATTAATTAGTTATTATGTTGGGCTATTATAAATTAAGTTAGGGAATGGGTTTAATGTTGGCCCAAATAAATTAAAAACCCAATCAAATTTAAACCCTAAGTATGTATATATACCCATAATAAACCCTTTCCCTCATTATTTATCACAAAAGAAAAGAAAAAGAGAGAGGTCGGGAAAGAGTGAGAGAGCGGCGTCAGAGAGGAGGCCGAGAGGGAGAAGGATCGGAGAAGAAGAAGAAGAGAGGAAGAAAAGGGGATCGAACCAAGGTAAACCTAATTCCCTAAATCTAATTCCTCCGTCTAGTCTTGTCTAGTATTGATTTCAAAGTTGGAACCCTAACTCTAAGAAGATAAATTAGGGTTTGGGAAATTTAAAAGGATGATTATGAGGATTATGGTTATGTTAATGGTGTGTACACATATAGGTGTGTGTGTGAATGTGTACGTGTGTGCATGTGTGTGTGTAGTGTGTGCTGAATGTGTGCAGTAAGTGTGTGCAGCGTGTGTATGTGTTCTGTGTGTGTCGAGTGTGTGTGTTTGTGTATTAGGGTTTTGTATGTGTTTTTCCAAGGTGAAATTAGTGCGTGAACAGTAACGTGAATAGTGATTTTACGTGCTGTGAATAGTGATTTTACGTGCTGTGAACAGCGATTTTACGCGCTGTGAATAGAGTCTGTGAATAGTAATTTCATAAGCTGGGAATAGTGTTTTAATTAGGATTAATGCAACCCTAAAACTTATTATTTGGAATTGAATTAATATAACCCTAAGGGTAATTTAGTAATCCGAAAGGGGTATTTTGGGAACACAAATAACGGGTAGAACGAACCCTAACCAAGGTTAAGATGATGAACTCGTGAAGTTAAGAAAGTAAAATAAAGCCTAATGGGGACGGAGAATTAAAGTAATTCATGTTCCTAAGAAAGCCGTGTTTGCGTGTTTGTAGATTTTGCACGTGAATTTGCGAAGCGAAGACTGCAAGGCTAAGGTAAGGGATTACGATCCTTAGTTCTTGATGTCTCTATCCTTTAATGTAGGATTCATATATATTCTTTCATGAGTAGTTACCTAGTGGCGGTAACATTTGAATTCTTAAAAGTTGTGAACGCCTTTTTAATGTTCCTACCCTTGACATGTTTTAAATCAATGGGTACCAAAACATATCCTTGAAATTGTATGGTGTTCCCGTACCTTGAACACTAAGTTGAAACCTTGCTATATCTTAATGTGGTATAGACATTCGCTTACTTTGCTATATCTTAATGTGGTATAGACATTCGCTTACTTCGCTATATCTCAATGTGGTATAGACGGACTAAGTAGGTTAATCTAGTTTGAAATGAAAAAGAACTAGACTTATGTACTGCTTAAATGAAGTAGTTGATTATCATGATAAATCTTACCTAAATGCCCTGATCAGGCATTGCACCTGAAATGGTGACGATATCTTGGAATTGACGGACTTGAAAGTAAATGCCACCCTTCTTTTGAAAAATGTTATTGTTAACTGTTTGAATCTTAGCGGTTAACTCAATATTTAAATGAAAACTCATCCTTGAAAATACTATCATTGTTTCGTTCTTCCGGTCATCTCTCCTTAGAACCCGGAGAGATCCCGTATGAACTTACTGAGCATTGTTCGCTCACCCCTTCCATAATATTTGTTCTCCAGGATATAAATAGGAGGAGGTCTCGATGGACAAAAGAGGAGTTGTTAAGGTGATAATGAAGACCTAGACGATGAAGATTTGAAGGAAGTCTTTTAGTAGTAGTTAGAAAGAACTATTTATGAATGTTTATTTAAATGATGGTTATAATTAGCCGTAGGATTTTGAAAGACAATTAATTCGCTTCCGTTATTTATTTTGAATAGTGGTTAGAGATACTAGCCGTTGATGTTTGAATTATTGTTTAAGACCGTTGTTTTCCCGCGTTTGGGGACGGGTTTTATTAAAGGATATTATATTATATTACTCCGAAATTCGGGGTGTTACAACAACTGCTACAGTAAAGAAGCGTGACACGAGTTCATAATTTTAACTCCTCCCACTATAATATTATACATTTGTGAATGCAGATGCGTTACGAAGGAAATGCAGGAGTGTTGAATATAGATGGGAAAACCTACTCTCTCGTTCAAATGCATTGGCATGCTCCTTCTGAACACCGCATAAACGGAGTCCAGTATGCTCTCTCTCTCTCTCTCTCTCTCTCTCTCTCTCTCTCTCTCTTTCCCTTTGATATTAAAACTATAGAAACAATTACAGATATGCTGCAGAGCTACATCTAGTTCACATGGCTGAGGATGGCTCCATCTCAGTTGTTGCAGTCCTCTACCACTATGGCCACCCTAATCCCTTTGTCACAAAGGTACGTACATACATAACTATTTTTCATTGACTGTACGAGTTGAATGATCCGACTTAATAATATTACTTGCGACATACAGATACAAAATAAACTAAACATGTTGACAGAGGAGTTGTATTCAAGACATGAACTAGGCCAAATTACACTTGGAGACGTTAACACAGAGCGAGTAAAGAAAACCACCCAAAAGTATTATAGATATACCGGTTCTTTTACCACTCCTCCATGTACCGAGAACGTTATTTGGAACATTCTTGACAAGGTACGTCTATTCGTTCCAAAGCATTTTTTTTTTTTTTACCTGTTACTATATCGATTAACATTTATTTCTACAACTTATCTTATGGTCAAATGGAACCTTTTTTTTCCTTGTGTACAAATATTATACATAGGTGAGATCGATATCAAGAGAACAAGTAGAGGCATTGAGGAGTCCATTAGTTTGGGGGTGCAAGAACAATTCAAGACCTTCTCAACCTTTGAATGGAAGACAAGTTGAGATGTATGATCAGATTATCTAGCAAATCTATCAGAACTCAACCCCAAGGATTTTTGGGATCAACTCCATTGCTCATATATCATATATATATTCAGGAATTTATTTATTTTTAAATTTTTTAATTTTTTTTTTTTTTTTTTTTTGTGTGGTTGGGACCCTCTGTCATGGAATATTATGCTATGTAGAAATATGTCGAGTACTGTTATGGTCATGCATTTGTAATAAACCCTCAACCCTCCTTCTGTTTACCTGTAATAGACTATACCATTGATTAATATGATAAATATTTGTGGGTTCTTAAGCATGGTATTAATTTTTTAATAGAAAATTACTAATTTTGACTAGACACAGACACACAAAAAAAAAAAAAAAAAAAAAAAAAAAAACTTACTTATATTATATACTTCCCTCTTGTAACGACCCAAACTTTCACATAATAAATAAATTCCATAAACTAGGGAAAATCCCAAACGTCAACGTAAATTCAAAACTAACGTTACCATTCAACGGCTAGTTTACTTAACCATAATTCAAACAGTGCGGAAACATAACTAATAATTAAATCCCAACGGCTAGTACAATCCACTAGCTCAACACAAAACAATTAATGTCTTAAACTCTTCAAAACCTTGGACTGCCCTTCCTTGCAATCCATCTAGATCCTTAGTCTTTACCTGGGAAAAATAATATAAGAAAGGGGTGAGCGAACAATGCTCAGTAAGTTCATACGGGATCTCTCCGGGTACTAAGAAGAGATGACCGAAAGAACGGAGCCAAACGACATTATTCAACGAAAGGCTAACAACAATAATCTTAACTGTACATATACAAAACACAGTTATCACATTCAAAGGATTATGGCCCTAGTACAAGTTCGTCAATTCCATAGTTTCATTCATCACCTTTTCAGGGTGTCGAGAGACCTTACACCTCCTCACGGTGCTCCCTCATTTAGTTCGATCATGATCATTTAGCCACTTCATCAAGCAGCGTTTACGCCTAATTCTTTTCAATCAAATTAGACTATCTTAAGTAGCCCTTTTTACTCAGACTAATTCTAGCTAAGCCCTTTTCAATCAGACTAAGCTAACTGCACCTGTTTCATTTAGATACAGCCATATTTCACAAAGTATTCAAGGTACAAGAATACATAAACGATTTCAATTCACTTAGATACCCTATGAACAACACATATCACGGGTAAGATAATTTAAAAGACATTATATCAACATCGGAGTTCAAATTCTACCGGCCATTAGTAGCTACACTTTGAAAGAATTAAGAGAATCCTACATTAAAGGATGAATCTCAAATACTTAAGGAACGTAATCCCTTACCTTGACTTTGCTTTATTCCACTTAGCAAATCTCGTGCACGAATCTACAATCATGCATAAAATAGTCTTAGGACAAGTAATACTATTTACTTCCGTCCCCAAATACTTTTTCTTTTACTTTCTTAACCTTATGAGTTTATCTTCTTAAACCCCTTTTAAGGTTGATATTTCTTCTAAGGTTTGTACTACCCTTTATTTGTATTCCCAAAATACCCTTTTTGGTTTGCCAAAATACCCTTTGGGTTTCATTAATTCCATTCCCAAATAATGTGGTTTAGGGTTCCATTATCTCCCTCAAAACACTATTCCCAGCTTGTAAATCTACTATTCACAGCTTGTTATACTATTCACAGATTACTATTCACAGCTCATTAATCCTAGATTACTATTCACAGCTTCTTAAACTCAGATTACTATTCACAGCTTTTGTACACACACTGTTTTCACCTTTTAAAACACACACAAAACCCTAATTTTATTCATACACACTCGACACACACACAAACACACACTGCACGCACACTACCCACATGCACCGAACACACACACACACTGTACACATTCACACACACATATACACGCATATACACATGCATGTATACATATATGTCAATTCTTCTTCTTCTTCCTTTACTTTAAAAATCTCAAATCTCAACCCTAGTTCATCTTTTTAGGTTTAGGGTTTTGATCTTACAGTTAATACTAGATATAATTTAAACGGAGGAATTAGGTTTAGGGAATTAGGATTATCTTGGTTCGATTCCCTTCTTCTTCCTCTCTTCTTCTTCTTCTTTTCTTCTTCCTCGATCTCTCTCTCTCTCCTTGCGGCTGTTTTCACCGCCACCCTCTCTCACTCTTTCCGTTCTTTTGTTTTTGAAACAATAACAATAAAGATAGGGTTCTAGGGATATATATATCGTAGGGTTTTTCCTAACTCAAAAAGGATACCCTATTTTAATTATATTGGACTTTAGCTACTCGGGCCCAAAACTTAACATCCATACTCTTAATTAATTAATTAAGCCCAACCTAATAAATAAAAGTTTAACCAAAAATAAAATAATTGGCCCAAAGTGGCCGATTGTTGGGTATGCTTATCTCTTAACCCTTCCAATTATGTTAGAATTGATTGATACCATCACCTATTGATATTTTATGGACTTTAGGATCATATGTAATAAGTTTTATAACTTCAATTTTTAGCCAAGTCCATTTTATAATACAGGCTTAGATTATAGGACTTGAAGCTATGAAGGATCGAAGATTTTCTAAACAGGATTCATTTCACTGCGCATGATGTTCTCTGCGCAGGTCACCACTACGCATAGATCTCTTGCTCAGATTTTGACCCTGCTCAGTTTTCAAGGTCATTCCCCAACTCAGAAGAGATCCTTTGGTATGACCAAGCATGGTGCGCATGCTCGCCATGCGCAGCATCCATGCGCACCGGCAATGCACATGCCTTTGTGCGCGCACGCTCAACCTTGGTCAAAATTCTTATCTACTGATCTCATATTCTAGAAGCTTGGAAAGCGTCAAGACAAGCTACGCTTTTTGGATTGAGCCAAAATGATGAGGTGTGCACAAACGATAAAATAAGCACACTCAGCAACACTATTAGTGGAGACACGCTTCAACGGTCATATTTCAATTGAAGACAGCTGTTAACCTTCTAGAAGAAGCTTTTGAATTTGGTCTTCATGCTCAGTCTCCAACGGCTCTATATCACCTGCGCACCAATCATATTGTGCCAGGTCATCAACCTTGATCAGAGCCCCAACGGCTATAAAGGACACCTGCGCACCAATCATAGCGTGCCAGCTCATCGTCCTTGCTCAGAGCATCAACGGCTAGTTTTGGAGCTCAGATATAAATAGCATGCTCATCCTCATTTACCAAGCGGCTTGTGAACAGAGAGAGTGCTTGTTCAGCCAGAGCTAGAGTTTCATGCTTCATTAGAAAAACCTTGAAGATCTGAAGACTGATGCTCAATATTTCCAGATTCATTAGAACAGCCTTCAAGATCTTCAAACCTTCAAACTCCTGCTCAAATCCCAAAAGCCCTATATCACCAGAATTTTTGGTGCTCTTCATCTCTTATATTCATAGAGCCCATAATTTTTGTCACACACACACCTCTTGAAGCTTTGATCATTCTGATCTAACTTTTTGAGATACACCGGTTTAGTCTAGGATTTGTTCTTCATAGATAATAGATCTTGAGTTAGTATTGAGCTCAAAAGTTGTAATTTGTAATACTCACTCATATTATAAGATCTCTATTAGAAATCCAAGACTAACCATCTTGGTAGAGGACGTAGATCTTTCCTTGATCGAACCTCTCCAAATAGCTTGTCCATCATTCTTACTGCTTATTTCATGCTTAACTATTTATGTATTACTGCTTTGTTTGATCTTTCAGATTGCTACACTTTACTGCTGTAATTGTTATCGCTCATTTGCCCAAGCACAATTTTATCCAACTCTTTAGCCAAAATTTAGCGCGTGCGTTTTTCATTTCTGCGCAGCTTTCCCTGCGCAGTACATGTTTATCTCTGTGCAATATACCCTGCGCAGAGCTGCTTTAAATCTTCCGCTGTGCATTTCACACTCTTGCCGCGCGCTATACTTGGCCAAAATAAGAGTTGTGCGCATATGCCATTGAATTGCAAAAGGGTTTGAAAAGAATTTTAAAACGCTATTCACCCCCCCTCTAGCGATTTTCACACCCTTGTTGCCCCTTTGGGACCAACAAGTGGTATCAGAGCAAACACCTTCATAAAACTTGTATCTGTTTTTCAAGCTTAACATCTTGGGTGCCGATTCAATATGGCTTCAAAATCTTGGGTAATGGCTAACTATTCACATGTTCCTGCGCCTGCTCATACCTCAGATCAAATTCAGAAAGTTCTCTAAATCTGGTGGATCCTCATGCAAACCTCATGTTCTCTCTCAATAGTGACTCAAAGAAAGATGATGACTTGGTCTGCTACAACTGCAGAATGCCAGGACATTTCGCTTCAAAATGTCCTACTCCAAAATTTGAGTACGAGGAAAAGCAACCCTGCGCACAAAGCACTTAAGCATACTTAATGGTTGCTGAAGAAAACAGCGCAGAGAAGGAACTAAAGACTTGATAGAGACTGACACTGAAAGCGATGCTGACTCTGAGGATGGACTGCTCTGCTTAGTGGCAAATGCTGGCAATGATTCAGAAGCTGTTTCTGAAATGGAACCTGAGCATGCGCCAAGAACAATCAAGAAAGGTCCCAACTTCACTCAAATAATGGAAATGGGACACCTTCACCAAGCAGACAGAATGGCAAGTACCTATTTGCAAGAGCAAACCTGACAAAGATGCGTTATCACTAACTTCGCAGCCGCGCAAGGAATCTCTTAAAGTGACTGCTAAACTTAAATGATAATGATAACTCTGCTGTAGAAGCGCAAGTCAATGTTCCAACAAGCAAAAAGGGTCTCATGCTTCACTACGCACTCCCAAGCGCATATTTGGTATCGACAGTGGATTCTAGACACGACTGGAGATGTCAACACTCTTGAAGATGTGCGTGAAGGAAGAGGTCCCTCAGCAACATATGATGACAACAAAAAAGGGCACATAATTGGATATAGACTAATCAGAATAGATAGTCTCAAGCACAACCTGCTCTCCTTATCACAATTCTGCGATAAAAGCCTAGTATGCCAATTCACTTCAACACATTGCTATATCAAGGATGGCACTTCTGGACTAACTTTGCTCACAGGGACTCGTAAGACCAATGTTTTCATTATTGATCTTACTGCTATAAATTCTATCTCTAATCTCTGTTTTGTAGCAAAGCAAGTGAAAGCAGCCTAAGCAGTCTTTCTCTAGCAAGATTGCATCCTCAACTTCATAATGCTTACAACTGCTTCACATAGATCCGTTTGGACCTATCACCACCGCAAGCATTGGAGGAAACAAATATACTTTAGTTGTGGTGGATGACTACTCAAGATATACATGGGTCGAAATGATGATATCCAAAGACGACTGCTATGATATCTTGACTGCTCTTTTTCGAAGACTCCAAACTCAAAAGGAAGACGACATCGTGAGCGTTAGATCAGACAATGGAACTGAATTCAAAAATAACGATGTTTCCCAATATTGTGATGATCATGGAATTGATCACAATTTCTCTGCTGCTGGAGTTCCTCAACAAAATGGCGTTGTGGAAAGAAAGAATCGCATGTTGATTGAGGCTAGAAAAACAATGATAGCAGAAGCAAAGCTTCCAAAGTATTTCTGGGGAGAAGCTGTCAACATTGCTTGCTTTACTCAGAATAGATCCCTCATCAACAAAGCCTACAACAAGACTCCATATGAGCTATGGAAAGGAAGAGCGACCAACATTGCTTTCTTCAAGATTTTTTGCTGCAAATGCTATATCCTCTACAACGGCAAAGATCATAGAGGTAAATTCGACGCCAAAGCAGATGAAGGTATTTTTGTTGGGTATGCCAAACATTCTAAAAGATTTTCGTGTTTTTAATAGAACTACTCTAGTAATTGTAGAATCAGTACATGTTACTTTTGATGAGCATTCTCTCCTTGAGCCACATTTGTCTCCAAATGATTCTGATGATTCTGTTGAGAATGATGAGACAGGTACGCAACCTCAAACTGCACCTGCACAGAATGATAATCAAAATCAAAATCAAAATCAAGTCCATCTCATGCGCCAACTCCGGATGCTGCGCCAGAAGTGACGACTCCTGATGCGCAGACACCCCCTCCTGCGCATGATGTTTCTCCGCTTCAGCAAATCAACTTTGATGATCTTGATGCTGAAGCAAATGAAGTACCCATTGAAGATCTTCGTATTCCTATTACTCAACCCAACTTACCTCCTGAGGTTCGTGAAGTTAGAGATCATCCAACTACAAATATCATTGGTGATCTCAATGTAGGGGTTCGTACTAGGAGAGCATCAAACTTTTATGATGAGTATCACTCCTTTATATCTCAAATCGAACCAAAGAAGATTGATGAAGCGCTCTAAGATTCAAGCTGGGTTACGCTATGCAAGAAGAGCTTAACCAATTTGAGCGCTGCAAGGTTTGGACCTTAGTACCCAGACCTCATGACCAATGAGTTATTGGTACCAAATGGTTATTCAGAAACAAGATGGATGAGAATGGAAGCATCACCAGAAACAAAGCAAGGTTGGTTGCGCAAGGCTATAGGCAAGAGGAAAGAATCGACTATGATGAAACTTTTGCGCCTGTAGCAAGACTAGAAGCTATCAGAATTTTCTTAGCTTATGCCTCTCACAAAAAATTCAAGCTTTATCAAATGGATGTGAAGAGCGCATTTCTCAACGGTGAACTCCAAGAGACGGTCTACGTAGCTCAACCTCCTGGATTTGAAGATAGCAGATTTCCAAATCACGTCTTCAAGCTTCAAAAAGCTTTGTATGGAATTAAGCAAGCTCCAAGAGCATGGTACGATACTCTATCAAAATTTCTACTAGAGAAAGGCTTCAAGCGTGGTAAAATCGATACACCTCTTTTTATTGCTAAGTATAATGATCATTCTTTACTTATTCAAATTTATGTCGATGATATTATATTTGGTTCTACTAATGAATTGCTTTGTAAGCGCTTTGAGAAGCTCATGAAAAGCAAGTTTGAGATGAGCATGAAGGGAGAACTCACATTCTTCCTCGGACTTCAAATCAAGCAATTGAATGATGGCATCTTCATAAATCAATCCAAATACACAAGAGACTTAATCAAGAAATTTGGACTTGAGAATGCTAAAGCATACGACACTCCAATGGCCACCGGCAACAAGCTTGACAAAGACTTGAAAGGTAAGAAAGTTGATCAAACTTTATATCGATGTATGATTGGCTCTCTCCTTTATCTTACTGCAAGTAGGCCATATATTATGTTTAGTGTTTGTGTCTGTGCGCGCTATCAAGCGGACCCTAGAGAAGCGTACTTAACTGCTGTTAAACGCATTATTCGTTATCTTTCTGGAACTGTTAACCTTGGACTTTGGTACACCAAAGATTCGAATTTCGATTTGCTAGGTTATTCAGATGCAGATTACGCAGCATGCACAATTGACAGGAAGAGCACAAGTGGAACTTGTCATTTCCTTGGAAATCGACTTGTTGCGTGGGCAAGCAAGAAGCAAGCTGATGTGTCCATCTCCACTACAGAAGCTGAATACATTGCTGCTGGAAGCTGCTGCTGCCAAATCCTATGGATGAAGCAACAATTGGTGGACTATGGAATTCATGAAGGAAATTGTCCAATTTTCTGCGACAATATGTCCACCATAGCAGTCTCCAACAATCCTGTCATGCATTCAAAGACAAAGCACATCGACATCAAATATCATTTTCTCAAGGATCACGTGGAAAAAGGAAACATTCATTTAGAACACGTGGGCACAGATAATCAAATTGCTGATATCCTCACAAAGGCTCTTGACGCAAAGAGATTTGCTTTCTTGAGAGGAGAAATGGGTATGTTTGAACTTAGCTAAACTGTCCATACAATTTGTTAATACTAATATTTGTGTTTGCTTGATAAGTTCTTAAAGGTCAAGATTTCATGCAATCTGCGCAGCTACTGCGCAATAAGTTAATGCGCATGGAACAACAGTTCTGAGATTTATAGAATCTCTGCGCTATCTATGCGCTGCGGATGACTATCCATGCGCAATCATCGAAGATCGCAGGTAAGTACTCTATTTATTAGAATTTGCACATAGGTCTCTGACTGAAAAGTCAACACTAATTCACAAGGGTACTTGTGTAATTAAAATTTTCCCGTGCCTTTATTTTTTAAATTTTTTTGGGAATTACCGTTTATACCCCTACGCATATCCCAGATGTCATCAATGCAATAGGCCATTGATTGACAGCGCACGTCCTTTCCTGCCAAATCATTTATGTGTGAAATGAAACGATTGTGACTGGCCCTTAGGCTCTGACACACGCGCGCATAGGCTTGCACACGCTCGTTCCCTAAGGTGACACGTGGCATTACTATCTTGCGCCACTGCACCTTTCCTCCAAATTCTTCCTCGCTATCGTGCGCCTGAACTTCTTTATCTTCCTTCCCTACTTAAACCAATTCTCTCTCTACTTCTCTCTACTGTAAACCTCTTATTTTCTCTCTCTAACTTCTGCACTCAAACCTCCATCTTCATCTCAACCCTTCTTCTTCTTCGTCTCTCGACCATTTCAATGGCTCCGAAGAAAAGCAGAACTCAAGAACCTGAAATCGTTCTCTCTGATTCCCCCTCTCTTTCTGGTCCTGAGAATTCTCTAGAAGTAGAAAAACTAATAGAGCAACCCACCGTCGATGACATGGTATGTTTCTTCATTACTCATTATTTTCGCCATTATTGTTCTTGAAGGTTTCATAACTCTCTTTTTCGATTTCTCCCTCATTTCTCAATATTTTTTGAAATCGATTGCTGCTATGCGTTCGTATGCATCTGATCTACTGTTATATGTCATTTATTTTACGATCAATTAGTATTTGAGTTGCTCTCTATGATTTTTAGGTCTAAAAACTTTTTGCCAGTCGGACTGTTTTTTTTTTTACTTTCTGGGTTCATTATTTGTTTGTTGACTTTATAAATTACATGGTTTTGATCGTCCGGTCAACGCGGTTATTTTGATATACTTTTTGTCGAATTTGGTCAACTTTCGATTTTCTGATATTCTTAGTATTTTTGAACATTCCTTGTGTTCTTCTTGCCCCATTTTTAATATATATATATTTTTATATATATTCATGAAATTTCTCCAAGCATTTTCTTCATGCTCATATTTTTTTTTGCGCATATCTTTATTTTTTTTTCTTTCTGCGCATACTTTCACGTTCCTTGCGTATCATTATATAATTATTTGCGCATCCTTTTTGTATGGATTTGTGCGCATAGGTATGTTTGTGCTATTTGCACATGCGCACTGCTCCATGCGCAACGGATTGTCTAACACTAGCAACTGTCTTACGCAGGGTCCCCTATACTTCATCCCTGGATGGGAAGTGATTGAAGCAGATCTTTCTCAAGACGCAACTGGACGACGCCTGCTGCACCATCTCAACTCCTCCGGCATTCTTCCGTTGTTCATTCTAAACCAATCATTCTTTACACCAACTCTCGTCGATGAGTTCTTCAAATATGCAAAAGTTGTCTCGGCAATACTCGAAGGAAAACCAACGGAGATGATCATGGCCTGTGTACAAAAATGCGATGTAACTATTCATCCCAACCATATTCGCAAGCTCTGTAACTTCACAGTTGATAATGCTCCAGTCGATTATGATGAGGTTCATCAGAACAATCTTGCGTAGAAGTTAATTGGCGTACCTTCTCTAAACAAGAGATGGTCAGTTCATGATAGAAAGGAATTAGGTGAGGTGATGTACCACCTGTGCACCATCATTGGATATTCCCTCAACTACAAAAATGGAAATAACGGGAAGTTCATCTCTAAGCAGTGGGAATACTGCGCAGCCATCTACAACAATGTTAAACTCGACTGGCCGCAACTTATTTGGAATGAGATTGTGAAGGGCATGAACAGCTATGATAAAAAGCTCAACGCAGGGAAGACCAAGTACAGAACTCACTGCAGGCTGCTCACTAAACTCTTGTTGACATATGAGGAACTAGCCACCTCTGTTGAGAAGAAGTCAATCAAGAAGCAGTCCTGTGATTCCAAGTACTACTCCAGACCTCATCTCCGGACTTTGCAAAATGAGATTGGTAATGAAGACTACTACCACATCTGGAGAGCTGGCAAAGATCCCAACAAAAAACCATGGATAGGAGAGGAACCCTCTGATGGGAAGAAAAGGAGCGCAGCAGACTCTACTGCGCCTACGCAGGAAGAACCAGAAGAGGCGTATAATCACAAGGGGAAGGGTATTGCTGAGCCCAGTACCAAGAAAAGGAAAGATATTCCCTTTGTTCAATCTACCAAGGGAATCTCAATCAGAGAATCAAGTCCGGCTCCCACACCTGCTCTTACTCCTATAAGACCATCCTCAAAGAAGCGCAAAGCCAATCTTTGTGGCGTTTCAGAAGATTCTGCCGTTCAGGGGGAGCCAAGGCTCAAAGCTTCGAGTACGCAGGACGCTTTCCATAGTGCTGACATCGCACATGTTTCTCCCCGCCTAAAGCAGAAGGTGCGCAGCAGCGCTAAAAGATTGAAGAAGAGCCGCACTCCATCCGATGCACCTAAAAATATTAAGGACAATGTCAATGCATCTGACAGCAGTAAACATTCTCCACTTGTTAAGCCTTCTCCATCCGTAGTTCCCGAGTTCCCTACTTCAACATCCTCGTCGGTTGAGCTGCGCCAGATCTTACAAGCCTTGCATTCTATTCAAGCGAATCAAATCGCTATGCAGTTACAGATGACTCAACTCCTTACTGCACAAACCAATTTTCAGTACCAACTTGATACGAAGCGTTTGGACATTGCTGCCATTAAGGGGGAGAATACGAAAGAAAGTGCAAAGGCAAGTGGAAAGGAGAGTAAGGAGGGTGCAAAGGCAAGTTCATCCGTAAATCTCTCTGAGCCTGAGCAAGAAAAGGCACCTAATGTACTTGATCAACTTATCCTGAACTCCCTCAAATCCATCGCGCTCTGCTCGAAAACGTTAGCGCACTACTCAACAATGTGTGCACCTTTGAAGCGATTGATGGTGGCTTCAGGGAAATTTTGAGAAAGCTAAAGAAAACCCTTGCAGATGGGTTACATGAAGGATTTGCTGACCTAGAAGCTCAGATTTTAAAGATTGGACAAGGAGCTCCTGCGCAAGGGAATGAGCTCAAAATTGAAGATGTGAGAGAATGCTTAACTAAATCCATGACGGATTTTTCCCATGCGTTCAACGCCGGGATGGACTATGCAATGCTCAACATTCAAGCCAGCATCAACACACAGCGCCTTCATACCGACACAAGACTGGAAGCTACGCAGACTGCCATCCAGACGGACTGCAGAGCAAATTTCAGAGAGCTGTTTGATGATAATGTCGATATACGCAGAGGCATGAAGACTTATGTGGGCAAAGCTGTTGAGTTCCAGGACAAGTTTCAAGATTTAAAAGTTGAACACATGAACAAATTCAACAACTTACAGAACGAGCTGCGTGAAGCCCTATCCCGCATCAATATAGATTAGTTTTCAGGTATTTTGTTGTTGTTGCGCAAGTTCTCTGTGCACTTTTGTTTTTTGTTTTTTTTTGTTTTGTTTGCGCAAAGAACTTTGTTTTGTGCCCAGTTTAAACTTGTTCATATCTTGTAATTCTGCAACCATTATAAGTTCAAGTTTAAATGAAAAAATTGCATCATTAGTTTCAAAACCTTGTTCAAATCAAATTTCTTATTTGTAGAACAATGAATGCATTATTTCAAACTTCATACGCATAATCTTAACTGCTTATATTTCCTACGCATGATGTTTAAACATTCAGTTTAACGCATACTAAACTAAAATTCACAACCTTTGTATGCGCTGGATGATATTTCTATCTTTCCCATATTGTAAGTTAAATCTTTTGGATAGATTAGAAATCTATAGCACTGGCTAGTGTGTGCATTGACTTGAGGCATGAGTTACCATTCACATTTTTATGGACATGTTATTATCAAGTACAATGAATTGCCTTTGCTATAGTAGGTAATGGCATTAATCATTTAGGGGGAGATTTTTGGGTATGCTTATCTCTTAACCCTCCCAATTATGTTAGAATTGATTGATACCATCACCTATTGATGTTTTATGGACTTTAGGATCATATGTAAGAAGTTTTATAACTTCAATTTTTAGCCAAGTCCATTTTATAATACAGGCTTAGATTATAGGACTTGAAGCTATGAAGGATCGAAAATTTTCTAAACAGGATTCATTTCACTGCGCAGGATGTTCTCTGCGCAGGTCGCCACTGCGCATAGATCTCTTGCGCAGATTTTGACCCTGCTCAGTTTTCAAGGTCATTCCCCAACTCAGAAGAGATCCTTTGGTATGACCAAGCATGGTGCGCATGCTCGCCATGCGCAGCATCCATGCGCACCGGCAATGCACATGCCTTTGTGCGCGCACGCTCAACCTTGGTCAAAATTCTTATCTACTGATCTCATATTCTAGAAGCTTGGAAAGCGTCAAGACAAGCTACACTTTTTGGATTGAGCCAAAATGATGAGGTGTGCACAAACGACAAAATAAGCACACTCAGCAACACTATTAGTGGAGACACGCTTCAACGGTCATATTTCAAATGAAGACAGCTGTTAACCTTCTAGAAGAAGCTTTTAAATTTGGTCTTCATGCTCAGTCTCCAACGGCTCTATATCACCTGCGCACCAATCATATTGTTCCAGGTCATCAACCTTGATCAGAGCCCCAACGGCTATAAAGGACACATGCGCACCAATCATAGCGTGCCAGCTCATCGTCCTTGCTCAGAGCATCAACGGCTAGTTTTGGAGCTCAGCTATAAATAGCATGCTCATCCTCATTTTCCAAGCGGCTTGTGAACAGAGAGAGTGCTTGTTCAGCCAGAGCTAGAGTTTCATGCTTCATTAGAAAAATCTTGAAGATCTGAAGACTGATGCTCAATATTTCCAGATTCATTAGAACAGCCTTCAAGATCTTCAAACCTTCAAACTCCTACTCAAATCCCAAAAGCCCTATATCACCAGAATTCTTGGTGCTCTTCATCTCTTATATTCATAGAGCCCATAATTTTTGTCACACACACACCTCTTGAAGCTTTGATCATTCTGATCTAACTTCTTGAGATACACCGGTTTAGTCTAGGATTTGTTCTTCATAGATAATAGATCTTGAGTTAGTATTGAGCTCAAAAGTTGTAATTTGTAATACTCATTCATATTATAAGATCTCCATTAGAAATCCAAGACTAACCATCTTGGTAGAGGACGTAGATCTTTCCTTGATCGAACCTCTCCAAATAGCTTGTCCATCATTCTTACTGCTTATTTCATGCTTAACTATTTATGTATTACTGCTTTGTTTGATATTTCAGATTGCTACACTTTACTGCTGTAATTGTTATCGCTCATTTGCCCAAGCACAATTTTATCCAACTCTTTAGCCAAAATTTAGCGCGTGCGTTTTTCATTTCTGCGCAGCTTTCCCTGCGCAGTACATGTTTATCTCTGTGCAATATACCCTGCGCAGAGCTGCTTTAAATCTTCCGCTGTGCATTTCACACTCTTTCCGCGCGCTATACTTGGCCAAAATAAGAGTTGTGCGCATATGCCATTGAATTGCAAAAGGGTTTGAAAAGAATTTTAAAACGCTATTCACCCCCCCCCCCCCTCTAGCGATTTTCACACCCTTGTTGCCCCTTTGGGACCAACACCGGTTATTACACTCTGACCCAGAAAGTTTGTCTCATTTTGATTTTTTATAGTAAAGACAAATCAACTTTGACCACACATTTGTGTCGATCTAATCATTCTAGTAAATTCTAAAAATTGTAGTAATTGTTCAATTATTAAGTGATTTATCAATTAAAAATTTTAAAATTGTATCATTAAAATGACACGAATATTTGATTAAAGTTTAAAGTTCATTTATAATTAAAATGGGATGAATTTTTCAAGACAGAGAGTATTTGGAAGAGCGCACAACTAGAATATTAAGTATTCATTGGACAAGGGCCTCTTGGCCCAATGATATCCGGGTGTGTGGGTAAGGCTTTTACATTACATAGTGAAGGTTTTAGGTTCGACTCCCTCTAGAAGCAAAGTGAAGAACCTTGTTAGTTTGCCTCCGGTAGGAATTGTACTAGACTGGGCAATAGATGTGAACCTTGTTAGTTTGCCTCCGGTAGGAATTGTACTAGACTGGGCAATAGATGTGTAATAGAATACACAGAATTGGTAGGGTTTGGGGTGATCTGAGCGGATAGAGGCCCATAAGACATTTGAATTAGTATGACTCTACTGCTACCGATATCAAAATTTTCCTTCTATAGAAAATGGGTTAAGGAAATGGGCCCGGACCAAAAACTGGAATGGATAATCATAAGTTTGATGATTATAAATTTATAACCAAACCTATCGTCCCAAAAAGATGGTATGGTAAAAGTTGAAAAGTAGAGTCTCAAAACTTACAAGTTACAGGTTCGACTCTTTACTTTTTGGCTCGAGACTTGAAAGAAAATCGTTAAATAATTTTTTCGTTCTATTTTAATTTTTAAAAATGAGCTTAGACAGTATTATTTAAGAAAAAAGTTTTAAAAAAATGATCTTATACATACAAGTTGTGAGTACTTATTGTGTTAAGTGGGTCTTATTATTTAAAAAGTGTAAAAAAAAAAAAAAACTTTTTAAGATTCTATAGATGAAAGTGAGAACAATCAAAATGATACTCCCTCCATCCCGGACTAAAATTCTGTTTGTCTTTACACGGAAATTAAGAAAAAGTGAATGTTGTGAGTGTAAAAAGTAAAATATGAGAAAGTAGGGGAGAGAAAGTAGGTAGAAAGTTTTTGTTGTGAGAATGACAAGTGGTCCCATTGTTTATATTAGGTAATAAAGCAACTAAGAAGCTTAGTCTGGACAAACCAAAAAAAAAGTAAAAACCTTATGAAATGAGTAATAGTCATAAATTAAAGTGGGGGCGGAGGAAATATGTAATACTTTCTTTTGTCTCAAAATAAATTTTCAAAAAAATATTGTCTTACTGCACAAACCTTAGACACGTATTAATAAAGCCCAAAGTTGATTCTATTTTCCTTGGACAAGCATACATTTTGCACACGCAAACTAAAAGATGTTTGGAATAAGGTAAGAAGTGGTGGGGGTCGTCGGTGATTGTAATTGACAGCTTGGCTACAACTATTATAGTTGACATTAATTACTCCCTTCATCTTGAAATACACCTAGTTTTAAAAATTAATTTTTGCTTTAAAATATTTATTGTTTTACTATTTTTAAGATTTTTTTTAATAGCACTTATACCTTTATTAATGATAGTAAACTATCTCTTCGATAAGCATTTAATTGTTTAAGTTATTAATTACTTTAGGAGTATATGAAACTTTTTCACATGAACTAATTGTATTTTTTTAAAATTATGTTACTGCTTAAAACGACATTTATTTTGATATAGAGGGAGTAATAAGAGTTGGGGTTCCGGTCAAGAGCGGCTCGAACGTCCCACCTTCCTTATTTTGACAAGAAGGCACAAAGGATTGGGTCTACAATTGAATCAAAGAATGAGGGGTCAAACATTTTCCATTTCTTCCGTCAATAATTTGGTCAACAACTACAATTTAAATCTTGGAGGGACTTCCATATAAAGTCCGGTCACCAACAGCAAATAAGTATTCACAAGTCACAACCACCTTTAGTTTTATATTCCTTCCACAAAAAAATTGATTAGAAGTACTCCCAAACGACAGTTTTTTCTATTTTATTTGACTATTTAACTTAAAAGATAATCTGATTTTGATTATAGAATCAAGTTATTAGAATTTTGATCAATAATTTATAGTTAAATTAATTGTTTTATTAATTTAAAAATATTTATTTGATTCGCTTCATCGAGAGGAAAAAGTTAATATTCTCGGATTTTTATTCAACTTATAAATATTGAGATATTTAATTTTGAAATTTGAGTGAAATTTGGATGATCACGTGACACATGCTGAAAAGTGAAGGTCAAATGACATTCCAACCTCACACTCAGAAATTGCAAAAATGTAACCGCTACTATTGTAGCAAATGCCTAATTTGAGTCACTCATTCCTTTCGAGTAAACTGCTTTTTTGACTTTCGTACTATTTCAGATTTTCAATTTTACCTCTATACTACCGAAACAACAAAAGTAACATGCGTACTATTGATAAATTAGCAAAACTAACCAAAATCGTTAATGGTTGTTAATGGACACTAATGGACGTTAGTAATTTAACGGACATTACAATCAATATTTTCAATTTGCCCCCTTAACGAAACTAATTCCTAACTCGCTTAGTTGAGTCCCAAAATGACCGATACACCTTTGTTTATATAAAAAACACTTAATCCACAAATAATATATAAATTAAAGTAGTATAAATGATAATGCATTGATTATTATAACTTTTTTTTTATTTCATGAAAAAAAATAACAAAATCTCAAAAACTATAATTAATTTTGTATATTAAATTTTAATTGATTTATTATTATAATAATATAATAATAAAATAATGAAATATCTACTCTCCAAAATATATTCTATATAAAAATAATATAAAGTAGTGGGGTATAGAATGATGAGTGGGAGAGAGATGAATTTTTTTTTCCAACTAACCATTGAGGGGGGTTGTATGAAAGGGGTGTATGAAAGATGAGGTGGATAGGATAAAGTGTTAAAAGTGGGTGTTGAATTTTTTTTTGGTGTATGAAACCATTGCTCATGGTCTAACCCCCACCCTTATCCCCACCAACACCCCATGATTTTTGGGTTCGGATTCTTAGAAGGTCGGCCGTTCCAGTCACACACCAAAAATGTATAATCCAGAATCAGTCCAAGGCTAGGCACTTCAAAGAGAATAGGACCGTCGACGATGGCAGTGGTGAAGGGCACACGTAGCCCTCTGCAATTTGACGGCTTAAGTGCTTCAAAAATTGGGTTCCTTAGAAGTTGCATTGTGGTTCAATGGATCGACTGCACAACACTTTCTCCGAAACTGACAACTCATCTAATCTCTGCGATTCGATGCCTCGCATTAATTTATTCTTATTTTGGTCCAGGTAATGATGAACAATGGCTTTCTAAGTTTCATTACTTTTCATTTGGTTGGGAAATCAAGTGCTGTTTCCTCCAAAGTCGATGATAATTCAGATCTAAGTGAAATGGGCATGGTTACTGCTGCAATTAAGATGACCAGTTGAACCACCGTCGGGAAACAAGGGGAAGGGAGATGCGGCAGCGGTGGGCGGGCAAACTGCCGGAGGGCGATGGGATGAGAAGAAGAGCGACGGGGGATAGGCGAAGGGTGATGGCAGGGGGAGACTTTCTTCTACGATCATTATCTTCCTCAGACCTAGATCAGTGGTTTTTTTAGGCACAGATCAATGAGTTTTTTATTTTTCTTTTTTGAAAGAAATCAATGAGTAATTTAAGGATTGAGATTCTGAAATTAACCCAACACACTACGATAATGACGCTAACAACTAAAACGAAAAATATAAAGCTTTTAGGTTGGAAATGGAAACAAATGCAAAGATGAGGGATGAAACAGTTATTTAGCTTGTTAAGTTACTAACGCCTATTAACGTCCATTAACATTTTTAACGATTTTGGTTAGTTTTGCTAATTTATCAATAGTACGCATGTTCCTTTTGTTGTTTAGATAGTACGAAGGTTAAAATGATATTCTTGAAATAGTACGGATGTCATAAATGTGGTTTACTCCATTCCTTTCTTATCTGACCGCTGTAAATGGTTCTCTTGATTCTCATTTTATTTTGCTATACTACTAAATTGAAAATATATTAATGAACTAAAATTGATTCGTTATTTTAGAATGCAAGCTATTAGCTATTGTGAACAAAAAATTATTTAGAAATTAGAGACCAGTTTCATTCACATATTGAACGGATTTTTTTTAGTGTGGATGCATGTTCTAACAAATGTAACCTATTATACATGTTTCTTTTCTTTTCTTTTTTCTTTTTTTTTTTTTTTTTGAAGAAATTATGCATGTTTCTTACAAATAGTCCTTTACTAGGCTAAACTGAAAAAGTTGACGAAACCGTATTAACAAGCGAAGGCATGTTCATGACATCTCTTTTATTTTCCTTTAAAAAAGAAAAGAAAAGAGAAACATCTCCATTCTTTTTGTCCCAAAACCCCTCAATTCCTCTTTAAGGATTACTCTTAGTATATAAAAAGTTCGCAGTTCTAATAAATTGTTCCAGGTTTGATTAAAATAATAATAAAAAATATAGTCCAATTTCACACTATTAGCAAAAACCAAAGTGTTAATTGCAATTTGGTTCCTGATTTTTTTTCAAAATTTGCAATGTTGATGCTGTCTTTTCAATTTCGCTAATTGGTATACTCACTTTGTCATTTTGTTGCAATCTGACTACAAAAGTAAATTGGCGTTAGTTTTCTAACAGATTTTATGTCATGTGACTAGCACATGACGTTTTAAGATATTTTTAAAGCTACACATATCAGATTGATAAGATTCTTTTTTTAAATTGACACTAATTTTTAAATTTACAACATATACTCCCTTTGTCCCACCTCACTTGAGACTTATTTCTATTTTGGGCCGTCCAACTTCACTTGAGACTTCTCTAAATGGTAATCTTTTTATCATTTTATATTCAATCTACCACACCCACTCATTCTCTCTCTTCATTTTCCACCACACAATTCATTCAACCAACCTACTATTAACCTCACTCATTCTCTCTCTTCATTTTCTACCACACAATTTCCTTATTTTATTTTTTTTCTTAGTTATTGTGCCCACCTCTAAGGTCTCAAGTGAGGTGGGACGGAGATAGTATTTTTTGGCAATTTTTCGGGTGACTTAATTATTTTATACTAACCTCCATCCCAGCTCATGTGCACTTTTCACTATTCATTTGGTCAATTCATTCAAACTTTGACCATAATTTTTATTAAAACGTTGATATTCATAAGAAATTTTAAAACTTGTTATTGTTTCATCGTTACCAATAGTATCAATAGCATTTTATAGAATTTCATCGAGATATCTTGATTTTCATAAAATATGATCAAAGATCAATTGATAGGAAAAAAAAAAAAAAGAAGAGGAAGAGGAGGATGAATCGGGGGAAGAGTGTATGTGGAAGGGGTGATGCGGGAACGTGGAGTAGGGGTGGAGGAAAGTAAACGCTAGGAAAGTAGGTATATCATGATGGAAAATAGTAATTTTTTCAAATTATTTTTCCCATGTCCTCTATTTTCTTTAATATTGTAAATTATTTAAATTATAAATTAATATAATATAACTAGTTCACCAAAAAAATTGCAAAAAAATATATGTTGCAAATTTAAATATTATCTTCTGTTTAAAAAAAGAATCATATCAATCGGATATGTGTAACTTCACAAACATCTTAAAATGTTATGTACTGGTCACATGACATAAAATCGGGGGAAGATATGTTTGGCGAGTTTATTGCAAAACTGACCTGCGTACTTTCAGTTTTTTTTTTTCAATTTGATTCACAAACTTTAGAAACATCAAATGTGGTTTGCGTACTTTAATTTTCAAAATTTGAGACAACTTTGTTACACACCCGGTTAAAAATATAACGAGACACTCCATATAGGGGGTAAAGTGTAAGAAATAAAATTCAAAGTCCTAAGATTGCAGATTTCAACACTCCATTACACCATTGACTCTCTTCTTCCCCGAATCTACACCTACAAACCCTAAATTGGTCCACCCAAATTTCTCAAGTTCTTCAGATTATACCTAAATCTTAAATCTTGAAATTTTTCAATCATTTTCGCATTATGCCCAATTCAATTACAATAATGGGACTCGGCGGCGACAATGGACTTGACGGAACGACGTCGACGATAGACTCGACGGAACGACGACGAGCAACAATCTTGCCGAAACTTCGGGACATTATTGCTGGTGCGTTTCAGCTCCAATGGTGATGATTTTTACACCACTAATTTCGTTTCATTGAGGGAAAGACATCTGGGGGTGCTCGTTTGTCTCGTCGGGGTGTCACCGGCGACGGTAAAGGTCGCCGGAGTATACAGAGGCGACTGGTGTCGCGTTTCAGGTCGATGATTGTGTTTTTCGCGTCGGCTGAATCGTTTTGGGGAGGGGAACATGTTTTCGCATTGATTGAGAGGTAGATCTAGAGAGGGGGACTCGTTTTCCCTCTGTGTTCTGGTTACCTTCTTCCCCTATCCTCCATGGATTCTGGCGGCCAAAGGTTTCCAGCTCAGTAACATGATTTAGGACTTTAAGTTTTATTTCTTACACTTTTACCCCTAATATGGAGTGTCCCGTTATGTTTGTAACGGGTGTTAAAAAAGTTGTCTCAAAATTTTGAAAATAATAAGTATGCAAACCACATTTGATGTTTCCAAAGTTTGCGAGTCAAATTGAAAAAAACTGAAAGTATGGATGTCAGTTTTGCAATAAACTCTATATTTGGCTACTCAAATCAACATTTTGGGGTTTGAGGGGAGGACCAGCAATATCATACTTCCTTCTTCCTAGAAAAATATCGTATTCAACTTTTTCAGTTATTTGGAATATGTGATTTACAAGAATGTTTGTTATACAACACTCTCACCGTCTTAAAATAAATGTATTAATAATTTTTTTTAATTTGTTCTTGATCAAAATAGATTTAAACATATTTTGAGCCCTCACCAAGCCTAGGAAAAACAAAAACCAGTATATTGTATTTAATGACTCACGTTTCACAAGAAGCGCCTGTAGCTCAGTGGATAGAGCGTCTGTTTCCTAAGCAGAAGGTCGTAGGTTCGACCCCTACCTGGCGCGTTATTTTTGAATCCCTTTTTTCTCTTGCCTACCAGCATTTCTCTCATTTAAATGAATGAGACTGCAAACAATGTTTAACATCTAAACTCATGCTGTGTCAGTGTGTCCCGAACTAAATGTCTTTTTTTTTTTTTTAATATTATACCAAAGATCTTTTAATAATAATTTTAAATTAATTTAATAAAAATTAAAAAAAAATTATTTATAGTATTTATAAAAGTATATCAATAACAAGTTTATAATTTTATTAGAATAATTAAATTAATTTAAATTTACTATCAATAAAAAATTTTTACTTTTTTTTTTATTAAAATAATTAAATGAACTTAAATAAATTATTGTTCTAATTTCTTCGTACTAACATACAAAAAATCCAATATTTATTTTGGGGCAAAGGGAAGAAGTATATTTTAGATAAAACAAATTTGTTCAATTTTTATGCTATGCCATACTATATGTCATATGAGCTAATGTGTCTTAACTTACTCTACACAAATACGCATAATGGTATGACACTCAAAAACAATATAAATCATTTGATCGCATTGTATTTACATTGTACATTGTACGCTATTTGAGTATAAATATCCTTTCCAATTAATCAAACAAATAAAACGATAAATTAATCATTTTACCTTAGGCAAAAATAAATCAAACATCAGTCGCTCAACGGCCAAGGTTGTCCCAACGAAAACCCACCAAATATTTAGAACCGAGATTTTTGGTGCTTTTGGGTCCCAGAAAATCATGTCCTACACTCCACGGCGTCCCTTGTCTAACGAATCACGACTCACCACGTCAGCATCTGCCCCAAACGCGTCCGACCTTCGACCCGATACGAACCGTGTCATAGCTCCAATACTGGGCGGCTCAGCCACCGGTCCGGCCGAATATTCCGGTGGTTTGTTGACCGTCACGCTCCTTCTTGGACCGGATCCTACCGCCGGTTCATTCACTATTTCCAATTGTTTATTTTCTCTCCGTCTATGACCGTTAAATCTGAACATTGACGTCAGGCGAGAAAAGATTCCTGACTTCTTCACACTAGTGTGGCCCGTTCTCTCTAGATCAACAACCGGTTTTTTCTCCTTCCTTACGCTTTTACTGGTTCCAAGTTCCGGTTTCTTCCGACCTCTCTTCGATCGAACTCTTCCCATGCACGACACCTTTGGCGACGACGGTTCCGCTATAGAAATCACCGTCGTCAATTTGCCGACCGAATCAGGCCGTTTCGGAAACAACTTGATGTTCGTCAATCGACACTGCCGGCGCTTCGCATCAGCAACGTAATTAGTCTTCTGAGTCTTCGGCAAACCGAGAATACCTGCCTTGGATATTAAGTTCGAAACAAACCTATGCGAATTTGAATCGTTGTTGTTGGGATTCGAATTGCCGGCGGAATTGGAGATTCCTTTGGTGGATTCCTTGCGTTCGAGGAAGGCGTTGCGATCGAACCAATCGAATTCGGCATCCTTTGACAGCCAGAATGATTCCGGCGGAAGATCGGGAGGGGCATCTTCAATGGCCGCGGCAGTGTTGTCGGCGAGTGTCTCGCAAGTGATTTTTCGGTCGTTGGTGCTACCGCCGCATACTGAAACTAGGATTTCTAGATCCATAAACAATTTCAATTCTATACCGAAAAGTATAGTTTGTCAAAGGACGAGAATTATTTTTGAGAAAACTGCCGAGGAAGGAAAAAAAGTGAATTAGTCCATTTATCAGCGGTGAGTGGAAAGAGAGAAAGAACCAAGAAAATGGGTTATTGAGACTTTTTAATTACTTTTTTTTTTCAAAAGTAAACAAACATGTAATCGCATTAATAAAATTTTAAAACATGCGTTCCATAAATAACGGAGGCTCGTCCAAAATGTAATAGTTGCAATTAATATTTAACTTTTTAAAAGAAAAAAAATTGTATTCTCCAATAACATGAAAATTATTATAATCTATATTATGGCATAAATGATGTAATTGTAAGTAAATTACATTATTTGAAAAAATATAGTGTTTCATGCAAATGCAAAAATAAGAGTAAATTTTGGAGGAAACTAGTTTATCCCTAAATTACAGAAATTCAACTTTTTTTCTACTTGCAAGCATTTGGCGAACATATAGGAACAATTTGAAAAACATGACTATTTATAATTTAGGGAGAAACTAGTTTTCCCTAAAATCTTATGCAAAAATAAATAATAGTAACTCAACTTCTTCTTGGGAGTGGAGTCCTAAACCATGAGGAGATGGAGGAGAAAAGAAATCTAAATCGTCAGGGAGTTGGTGGAGACTAGGGATGGCAATCTGTTGTTCAAATATATGTATAGTACTTAGAATTGCTTAATCCTAATCATGTTTAACACTTAGGATCCCCCAATTTTTATTTTTATCTTTTTGATATCTTTAGGATTCCTAGTGTCCAGGATAGGTGTAACTCAACTCTTCAAACCAAGGCAAACCAGCTTGAGGACATCAGAAAACAAATCAGCAAGACAAGTGCCAAGTTGCCGACTAAGGACATGATCAGTATACACACACGTCACCGGCAACTCTACAATCAGCAAGGACAAACTGAAGCTTACTGGTAGTCAACTCTACAATCAGCAAGGACAAATCAGCTTTAGGATTCCTAATTGTCTCTTTCTGCCCTAGGGGCAGTAGGTTCTGGTTCGGTAGGAAGTGGCCCGTCGAGAATGTACAACTTATCTTCTTGCCTTAGAACAATTCTTAGGCTACGGATTCAATCCATAAAGTTAGTACCATTCTCTTGGAGCTTATCCTTCTCAAGGATCGATCGCAACGAAACTGATTGAGTGTTGTTAGTCATTATCTACAATTATGCAAAATTTCCAAAATTTAATAAGTACCAATTTTTTCATTAAAGAAATAATCAATGTATATTTCAAAAAATACTCCCGCTAAATTATATAACATTCTCATACATCCAATGTATAATATAATTTAAATGGGTTAAGATCCCGCTTTAATTTAATTTTAAGTCCGCTAAGGCGGATTACACAAAATCAAATTAATTAGGTAGACAACAATTGTCAATCATATCTCATATGACTCTTAGTTCCTTTTATGAGATTCTTTAAGAAATCCTATTTCAAAAAGCATGTTAAATCTCATCTTTGCCTAGGCTCAAAACTGTTTTGACGCCCAATTAAGTCCAACCATTTTAAACGTATAGTTAATGTGCCTCGCTAGGGCGTGCCCACATTATCTATCTTGCTCATACATAAATAAAGTCAATGCATCTCGCTAGGGCGAGTCTACATTAAATTCACCCATGTATTAACAAGTGTTTTAATCATGGGATGGCAATAAAGGACTTAAAACTTTCTTTGAAGGTTCATCACATATAGCATACAACAGATTTATGAGTACAAAATATAAACATGTTACGCATCAAGTTTAGCCACTAAATTAATCTCCATTAATTTAATCATAATATTTATGTGTCATTAGTTTCTCTATAATTATGAGGATGAGACTATTTCAACTTTGGTTATTATCTCCAAATCAAGACAACAAGAAGTGCGACTGAAACTAAGCCATAAGGCATCCACAATTCCGCACTAATTCAAGAAACCAAGAAAGTAGTCCATATGGCCGAAACTAAGCAATAGATGGTCTCGATGAACGTAGGCCAATTGCATCCACAATTCCACATGGATCTCCAATCTTTGAATCAAGAACTTTGTTTCTCAATTTTAGCAATTATGAACTCTTCATAATTCTAACTTCGTTTTATCTTTGAAACTTTGATTGCGATCAAGTTTGGGAAACACAATCTCGATGAACATAGATTAGCCATCCAAACCTTGAACCAATCTTAGAATCACAAGACTAAAACAAATAGGAAAATCAAACCCCAGGATCCACACCCAAATCAACTGCCCAAAACCCACTCCAGATCAGCAGGTCTGGCTGGTCTTGTCACTGGTCTGGTCGGGCCCCATCAAAATTCCAGAATCTGATTCTGACCAACTGTGCGGCCGCTCAAGAAAATCTGTGCGGTCGCCCAAACATGTGCGGTCGCCCAATATTTTCTGCGCGGTCGTACATTAGCATCAGACTGAATTTTTAATGTTCGAAAATTTGTCTCAAAATTGTTTTCCCCAATTATTAAAACTTTGATCCAATCAAAAATTAATAATCAAACAATTCATAATCCAACATAATTTTTAGTGCGATTCAATAGTGCGATCAAAGTTGTAAAACAATAAACCACATAAAATCATATAACACATAAACATCATATATCCAATATTCATATCATGTTAGGCACATAAACAATTTATATACACAAAACATGATCTAAGTATTGAAATAATCAACATGAACGGGGCTCTGATACCACTGTTGGGTTTCGTAGTAACATGCGCAGCGGAAAATAACATTTAAAATTTTATGAAACCCAAAGCCCATAGATCCATTCATATGATTAAATCAAATACTAGCAATATGAATACTAGAAAAACTAACACTTGATGACTTTGAATTTGGTCTTTGATCTTGGTGGAGAAATTGAAGCTTTAATCACGAACAAGTAAGAACACGAACTTTGAAGATGATGAGCTTCACCCTCTAGCGGTATCCACACCTTGAACGAATATCAAGAACACTTGATCTTGGTTGCTAGACCAAAATTGTGAAACACGTTTTCACAATCAATATGAACTATATGGAATTTTATTTGTGTATTATTTTGTTCTTCAATCTAGGATATCTTAGAACAAAATAAAACTCTCTCAAACTCTTTGGAGACTTGCACAAAAGCTAGGGATTGTTCTGGTCCGAATTTGGCTGTTTATATACAAGTTAGACCTATTCCAAATAGGAAACTTGTTAAACCCGTCCAAAATTCTTTTCCTAATTAAATCAGGAAACCAGTCCCGTCATGGTGTGCGGCCGCCCAAAACCACCTGTGCGGCCGCACATCTATCTGGAAGGTTTCTGGTACTTTTTTAGCCAAGCTGTGCGGCCGCCCAAGCCCTTTTGTGCGGTCGCACACCTTCCCCGGATTTCCCTAATTTCCAAATTCCTCCAAAGTCCTTCGACTCAATATTCCAATATAGTCCTTATTTAAGATTCGTTCTATTGTGTGTGACCCTCTAGGATTACACTAAGTTGGCAATGGGTTCAAACATGAAACCATAAGATATGATTAGGTTCTAGCAAACCGTCATACCTACCCAAATAGTATAACTAGATACAAGTTCGCATTCCTTTAGAATATGTCACAATCCCTTTGTCCACGATCTCATTGAACACAAGTCATGGTCAAACGGTTAACTTGTCTTTGTTCAATACTTTCTCGATTCCGAATATGTTGATAATCCAAATGACATTAATCTAATCAATTCATTTGAGTCCGGTCGAACATCTTCATCAACATCATTCCTACGAGAGGACTAAGCTTGACATCTCTCCGAAGAGGGACAAATCCATTTAGCTTATTACTCTTCCCTACGTGAATCCGATTATGCCAATCATACCCTTTATAACTACCCGGTTAAAGGTAGCGTTTGAACATGTCAAACATAATGTTCATCAAGTGGAAGACTATAATAACTTCATGTCTAAGGATTCAAATGACATAACTAATATGAGATATATGTACGATATAGACCATGACATAAATCTCATACAGCGGGTCAAGTCCAGTACCTTGTTCCAAACAAGTACCCATAAATCTAACATGATCATCCCATGATCATTTAGCCTTTATACTAGTGCTTAACAAGTACTAGGGACGGAGATTATTATAATTAAACATGAATAACAATAATAATCAAAACATCTCTTTATTGATATGAAATAAATGATAACAATTACAACGTTTATTAAACGTGCCTAGGGCACCACTACCAACATGAATATCCCCAGGTTACATTGCTTTGTACGACCTTACTGTAAGTAGTTAAATTGTCTCTGCTACGTTTTCTGCGCCAATCTGACACCTAGCTACTTCTAGCTCTACTCTGTCTCTTACTTGCTTTTTGCAGGTAACCGGTTGAGACAAAGTGGTCCTGTCCCATCAGACTTTTATAGGTATGCGTATCTTCTCCATTAATGCTGGAGATAGCGCATTTAATGCTCCTCACCTAACCGGCTGGAAATTCAAATTACAACCCTTCTCTCCCAAGACTCAAGTAATTTACTTCTTCTATAAATAGAAGACTCAGACCATTAAAGAAGGGTGGTGCATTGAAGAGAGTTGAATAGTTTGAAGCATTCATTGAAGCTCAAACATTCTTTGTCCCAGAAATCATTAGCCATTTAATAGGACATACACTTGTGCATAAACTCATCAATATTGTCTGTATTCCCGAACTAGATTATCTAAGGAATACATTGTTTGAGTTTTTCACACACCCACCTGAGTGAGATAAGTTCTTTTGAACTTGACGCTAAAAAACACTTGGTTAGTATTTGTACCACGATCCATTTGTGATTCCTAGAGTTCAGGTCTTTGTAAACCGGCAAAGCCGTGCTTGTAATAGACTAGGAAAATCTAATAGTGCTCTTAACCTAAATCCAAGTTCTGACCAAACTTGGTAGAGGACGTAGCAGTATTTACACTGTGAACTTCTCCAAATACTCGTGTCTCTTTGTGTTTACCTTATTTCTGCTTTGTCATTGTCGGTTGGAAATCTATCACCGACAACATCATATTACATACTGATTTATTGTAATTTCCATTGATCAATCTCTTAAAACTGCATTGAACTTTTAGAAACTACTTTGTGTTTAAACCAAGCTCTCAAAATCTTTTCATACTGATTTTGTGTGAGTCGAACTTAGTCACATCTTCTCCGCTGTGCTTACTGATTATTGGTTGCTTGCCGATTAGTGACTTTGTATTTTAAAGTGTTTCTTTTGAAAAGTTTTCAACTAGGATATTCACCCCCCTCTAGCCTATTTTCCTACCAATTGGGCCTAACACAATCTATCCGAACCCGCTCCGTATCCGGGGACAGTCCGCACCGCAGCGGGGCGGGTTTGATAGTCTTTTTCAAAACCCGACTGGTTGCGGGGCGGGTTTGGTTGCACACCCAAACTCGCGGGGCCCCGCCCCGCCCCGTATACTAATATATGTAGTAAATTACTATAAATGTGTTATAATTGTATACTTTGGGTGTGAATGTGATGGTTGAAATTATTGGATTGGGCTTAAATTTGATACAATGTTGTAATTGTATATTGTTGGGCTGTTGGACTCTTTAAAGGCTGGGCTAAAGCCCAAAAAAAAATTGTGATTATGAACCATACGGGGCAGGGAGGATACGGGTTTACTAGTTTGCGGGGCGGGTTCGGTATAAGGGGAGTTCCTTGAGGGGCGGGTACAGTTTTGGTCAAACCTGCCCCTTATCCGCCCCGTTGCCATCCCTAGTGGAGACCAAGTTGAGGTAAAAAAATAGAAGGAAACAGAAACCTCCAGCACATGGGGTGCACGGCCGAGCAGGGTCCATGCCTCTGTTGAGCAAGGATGAGCAGAGAGCATGTTGATTTTAGGGATAGGACTTGGCCGAGCACGACGGGGAACAGTCCAAATCTTGCCATTTTCCTATTTTGATCAGATATCTTCCATGTATTGCTTTAAGGATTCTCCTACACCTATTTAAACATAGTTTCATTCAGAATATTGTGTATTAGTGTAGACACCCCGCCTTGGACCGCTCACCCCGATTATACGGTTGATCTTGTGTTTCTCCCTATTTTAGGTGTTTCTCGTTAGTTTATGTTACTTTCGTTAAGTCCCTGACTGACTTCATTAAGTCCAGGGACTATACTGAATAACAGGGCTGACTTTCCAGTCCATTCTGTTAAAAAAGCCATCTCTAAGTCGCGCGCCTCCGCCCGTAGGGGTCAGATGCGCGCGCCTTCCGCCCCCGAGGTAGGAAGCGCGCGCACCTGGGCGTCAGTTACAGATTTCTGTCCAAGAATCTCTCCCTTGCTCATTTTACATGATTTTGCCCGGGAAAGATTTCTTGGTGACTGCGTTTTGGCACCAAAAACATCTTGTTTTCACCTATAAAAACATCTATTTTCCACCATTTCAAGGGACCTCAAATTTTCTCTACAAAACTATACACAAATCATTTCCAAGACATTTTCCAAAGCAATTTATCACGAAGTGTTTGAAGTCACTTGAAGTTTAGGTAAAACTCCATTTTTCCCTTTCTTCTCTACTTCATCTCTTCTCTTTTCTTTTATTTTAATCAAACGTACAATCACCCAAATCATTTTGGGACCTGACACCAAAGGCCACTTCATCCCATTGACGTTAGTCAAGGAGTTATCTCCCTACATTCCAAAAAACCCCTTTTAAACCCCCTTTTATTATAATCAAGAATAGGAAGAACATTTTATTTAAGTAGACTTTGAACAAGCAAGACCAACATTAGTTGGGCGAGATGGGTGTTTAAGTACTTCCCATCTCGTAACCTAACCCCCGAACCTTCATAACAAGAATCTCAGTTTTCGTATCAAACTTAGGCTAAACATTAGGTTTTTCTTATGTTCCTCTAAAACATAGGTGGCGACTCTAACAATCTAAAACACGAATAGACATCCTAGGGATCCATCCGCCGCCCTAGCCAAGCGGCGGGCTCTGTCGCGACCCCGAACCCCGCGGGCCCGAGATCGCGAGCTGGACGTCGACTTAAAACCAAAAATGTGAAATACCGCAGTTAAAAATTCCATTTGATACCAAAAGGTGATGATCCAAAGTTTTACAAATCCAAGTTTGATAACCAAATACAACTATCATAAACTTCCACAAGTTTATGCCCAACAGAATATAAATGTACAATTCTTAATGACGTCATTGTTTGGTACAACTATCCCAAAAAGGTTACACATTTATATAGTGTAAACCAACCTATAACAACTTTCCCAAAAAGAATGTATCCACACTCGACGTCCTCTTTCTCGTGATCAGCGAGACTAATACTTAGCACCTGGGGGGGGGTTAAAGAAAAACAAAGATAAAAGAAAGGGGGGGTGAGATAAATCTCAATAAGTTACTAATGCAACTACATGACATGCTATGATGTAATAATCCATAATAAATCACATATCACATAGCAATTATCACATAACAGATAGCAGCGGAAATAAACACATAACAAAGGATATAGCCAAGGTTTTCCCAAACTGATAAACCAAATAAAGGTCGCTGCGCAGCTTCAATAATCAACCATCAACATCTTCATAATAGCATGAAAGCTGAAGAGAAATCCCCGGTACCGGAACAATAACCATAAGAGTGTCACAAAGGACAAGAGCCATGCCACAAAGTCATGCTCGGTAGCTAGATACATTCACAAATGAAGCTAACTTATCTCTTCCAAGGCCAATCTGGAAAAGGGGTATAGTAAGGGCAAACAATGGTCAACATTATAATGGACTTGGCTTTGCCATTATAATCTTTCCCATCGCCCGATGCAACAAATATGCCAGCTGGGCTTCCAAATAATGCTAAGTAATAAATACTAGCTTAATTAAATAACTTAGGGTTCCAAAGTAGGGAACCATACCAAGAAGTCACCAAGAAAGTGAAATGAACCAACAACACACAATTAACGTGTTCCAACAATCTTAACAATGATAACACAATTCCCATATCACATTTGACCACAAAGGATTCAGTTAATTCGAGCACTCAACCAAATTTACTCACTCATCTCGAAGCTTAAGGAGAGCTTTAAAACGATAATTTATACGCCTAAAACGGAGTCCGGATGAACAAGATGTGGCCCTCGAAAGATTGGACAAAAAGGGAAATACATTTCACAACATGGGAGAGGGTGCGCGCGCCTCCTATGGGAGGATGCGCGCGCCTCCTGGAGTCAGAAGGAAAATTGCGCCAAAAGGTATATGAGGGTGCGCGCGCTTCATATAAAAGGGTGCGTGCGCCTCCCTTCGACAGAGGGAAAATCAACATTGGAGGAGGAGAGGGTGCGCGCGCCTCCTATGGGAGGGTGCGCGCGCCTCCAAGAGACAGGAGGTTTTTGTTCAAGAAGGGCATAAGGGTGCGCGCGCCTCCTTGCCCGGAAAGGCAAATCCCGGCCAAAAATCTGGGTTTCTACCATTAACAACCCAATATCCAAAACAAACCCAATCTTCACCATTTCTAACCCTACCAAGATGTGAACTAAAGTACCTACACCATTTTGAACCAAAAGGACTACTAGAATAACATCTAAAGACCTCAATCAAAGATGATTCAAATACCAAATTTTCACAAAAAGAACAAAATGCAAATCACTCCCAAATCAACCCAAGATGCAATAAATAGCATTCATAACATCTAATAAACATGGAGTAGCATTTCTAGCATAAAATAGGGGAAAAACAACTTACCCGGATTTTCCCAAAGTTGCCGGAACTCAAATATTTTTAGCCCTCTACGATCCTAACGACGATCTAAACAAGATTCATGTTTTAAGAAATGAGAAATAACAAGAGGAAGATGAAGAAAATGAAGAGAGAAGCGAGAGAGAAAAACTTACCCTTCTTTGGAGAGAGAGAGAGAAATGAGCTGGGAAATGGAGGTGGAGTGTGAGTGAGGGTGATAGGGTGAGGGAGGTGAGGGAGGGAGTAGGGAGAAGATGATAAATTTGAAATCTTACACTTAGACCCCTCCCCTACTACTACCCTTTACTAATAAACTCCCCACTAACAAATAAGACTCAACTCTTCTACAATAGCACAAATGGCCCAAATAAAATGCTAGGCATAAATTAATATAACACATAAAATGCACACATAAATTATTAATTAAATAATAATTTAAATAAATAAATAAGCAAATAAATAAATAATAATTATTTATTACTAATAAAATAGAGCCTAGTTTTCGGGTCGTGACATTCACTCCCCCTTAAAGAAAATTCGACCCGAATTTTAACGAGACTTACCCGAATTAAAAAGCCACGGGTATTTCCTCTCGATCTCATCTCGGAGCTCCCACGTCGACTCCTCGATATTATGTTTCCTCCAAAGTACTCTAACCAACGCGATGCTTTTGTTCCTCAACTCTTGGACTTTAGAATCAAGAATCCGAACCGGTCGTTCCTCATAAGTCATATCGGGCTCTATATCCTCTGGTACCCTCGGTAAAACGTGAGATGGATCATGAACATACTTCCGAAGCATAGAAACGTGGAACACGTTGTACAACCGGTCTAAAGATGGCGGTAACGCAAGTCGATACGCTAGAAGTCCAACCTTTCCCAAAATCTCAAACGGACCTATAAACCTCGGAGCCAATTTGCCTTTCTTCCCAAACCTTCGAATACCCACCTTCGGAGATACTTTCAAGAACACAAAATCACCGGTCTGAAAACTAAGATCTCGCCTTCGGTTATCTGCGTAGCTCTTATGTCGACTCTGGGCTGTTTTCAATCGATCCCGGATAACCCTAACTTTCTCAACTGAATCCTGAAGCAAATCAATACCCACGATCTTCGCTTCACCGACCTCATCCCAACAGACAGGCGATCTACACTTTCTTCCATACAAGGCCTCATACGGTGCCATCTCGATACTAGCCTGATAACTGTTGTTGTAAGAGAACTCCACTAACGGTAAATGTCTATCCCAAGAATCGGAAAAGTCTATCGAACAAGCTCGCAACATATCCTCCAAAATCTGAATGGTCCTCTCGGATTGACCGTCAGTCTGGGGGTGAAAAGCTGTACTGAATCGCAAATCTGTACCCAGAGCTTCCTGAAACGCCTTCCAGAATCTAGAAGTAAACCTCGGGTCTCGATCTGACACAATACTAACCGGAACCCCATGCAATCTCACAATCTCATCAATGTAAAGGGTCGCAAGCTTTTCCCTCGAATATCTGATGTCAATAGGCAAGAAATGGACACTCTTGGTCAATCTATCCACTATTACCCAAACACTATCATACTTCCTACGGGTACGAGGTAGTCCCGTAACGAAATCCATAGTTACATGCTCCCATTTCCACTCGGGAATCTCTAACGGCTGAAGTAGTCCCGCGGGTCTTTGATACTCGGCTTTGACCTGCTGACAAGTTAAACATTTCGAAACATACTCGGCTATTTCCTTCTTCATGTTATTCCACCAAAAATGTTGCTTCAGATTCTGGTACATCTTTGTACTACCCGGATGAATAGTATATCTCGATTTGTGACCCTCATCTAAAACTTGCCTCTTTATTCCACCAACATCGGGTACGCACAAACGATCACGGAAAGTCAAAACTCCACTCGAACTCAAAGAAAAATCCTCGAAGTTCTTTTCCTTCAATTTACCCATTATCTTCACCAACTCGGGATCTTCTTTCTGAGCTTCCTTTATCCTCTGAATTAGGGTCGGAGATACCCTAATATTCGCAAAAATAGCCCCATGTCTCGATTCACGAGGAGACCAATCTCGAACATCCTCAAGCATTTTCCATTCTCGAACCATCATCGAAGCCACATAAGATTTTCTACTTATCACATCGGCTACCACATTCGCCTTCCCCGGATGATAAGAAATCGTACAATCATAATCCTTCAACAATTCCATCCATCGGCGTTGCCTATTATTCAACTCTTTCTGGGAGAAAAGGTATTTCAAACTCTTGTGATCCGTAAAAATTTCAAACTTCGCCCCATAAAGGTAGTGCTTCCATTTGTGCAACGCAAAGACTATCGCCGCCAACTCCATATCATGAGTCGGGTAATTCTGTTCACTAGGGGTCAACTTCCTCGAAGTATAGGCAATCACTTTTCTGTTCTGCATCAACACACAACCCAAACCCTCTTTCGAAGCATCACTGAAAATTACCAAATCGTCATTTCCGTTCGGAAAGGTCAAGATCGGTGCGGTAGTCAACCTCTTCTTCAATTACTCAAAACTGTTTTGACATTTTTCACTCCACACAAACGGCACATCCTTCCGGGTCAACTGAGCCATCGGAGTAGCAATCCTCGAAAACCCTTCAATAAATCTTCGGTAATACCCGGCCAAACCCAGAAAGCTACGAATCTCGGTCACTGACTCGGGTCTCTTCCAATCCACTATGGCTTCAATCTTTGAAGGATCCACCGAGATCCCATCTTTAGAAATCACATGGCCCAGAAAAGAAACCTTCTCGAGCCAAAATTCGCATTTGCTAAACTTCGCAAATAATTTCTCCCTCGCAAGAACGGATAAAACTGTCCTCAAGTGCTGCTCGTGCTCCTCTCGGGATTTAGAGTAGACGAGTATATCATCAATAAAGACCACCACGAACGAATCAAGATAAGGATGGAAAACCCGTTCATCAAATCCTAAACACTGCAGGTGCGTTGGTCAACCCAAACGGCATAACCAAGAACTCATAATGACCATACCGAGTGCGAAAGGCAGTCTTCGGAATATCCTCCGATCGAATCTTCAACTGATGGTACCCACTCCTCAAATCAAGTTTAGAAAACACAACTGAGCCTTGAAGCTGATCAAACAAATCATCGATGTGAGGTAGAGGATACTTGTTCTTCACCGTAACCTGATTCAACTTTCGGTAATCGATACACAATCTCAACGAACCATCTTTCTTCCGCACAAACAAAACCGGTGCTCCCCACGGGGAAACACTAGGGCGGATAAACCCTCAATCAAGCAACTCTTGCAACTGAACCTTTAATTCCCTCAACTATGCGGGAGCCAACCTGTACGGTGCCTTTGAAATCGGAGCCGTACCCGGCAAAAGATCTATACAAAATTCTATCTCACGATCTGGAGGCATATCATATTCAGAAGAGAAGACATCAGGAAATTCCCGAACTACCCGAACACTATCCAAACTAGGGGATTCCTTCCTAGTATCAAGAATACTAGCCAAATACCCCTCACAACCACTATGCAATAATTTTCTCTCTTTCATATAAGAAATTAAGCGAACCCTTCTACTCAGAGGACTAGCCTCAAACACAATTTAGGCACATCGGGAATAGAAAAAGTAACAGTTTTCTTACGGCAATCAAAGGAAGCATGAAACTTGCTCAACCAATCCATACCCAAAATGACATCAAAGTCTTGGATAGGAAGAACTACCAAATCCGCACAAAGGACACGACCACAAATAACCACATCACAAGCACGAAAGACTCGATCAGAAATCAAGCATTCTCCTATAGGGGTCGACACCTCTAGCACGTACGGTAAAGACTCGAATGCAGCATTTAACATGGAAGCAAATTGCACAGAAATGTATGAATGAGATGATCCTGGATCTACTAACGCTCGTGCGCTCACATTAGACACAGAAACAATACCTCCAATAACCGAAGGATCATCGGTCGCCTGTTGTTGATTCATGGCATAAATCTTTCCTTGAACTTTGGGCTTCCCAGCGGCATCCCTTTTCTGACCCTGATTAGTACCAACCCCTGACCCGGATGACTGACCTCGGTGCCTCGTGCAATCTCTCGCAAAGTGCCCCATTTCACCACAATTGGTACACTTGCCTTGCTTTTTCCAACACCTATCCTCCGAATGGCCTACCCTCTGACAAAAGGTACAAGGCTTCCTATTCTGAATCCCCGGAGTAGTACCCGGATTCCTCGGTGTGGTTTGCCCCTTAAACTGAGATGATGCTCCCGGGTTACCACGGTTGTCGGAACGGTGTTGTGGTTGAGATTTAGCATGGCTTCCCGTTTACCCGTACCCACAACCTCGGTTTTCCTTTTGTGCTCCCCAATATCTTGCTCTATCAAGTAGGCTCGGTCTACCGCATCTTGGAAGGTCACAATCCGTTGGGCAATAAGTTGAGTACGGATGGAGGTCTTCAATCCCCGAATGAACCTCATAGCTTTTTGTTCCTCGGTCCTCACCAAATAGTCACAATACCGGGCTAATTCTGTGAACTTAGCCGAGTATTGTGCTATAGACAACAAACCTTGCTCCAGGTTGAGCAGCTCGATCTCCTTTCGGTTTTGATCAACAACCGGAATGAAATGTTCCTTGAATTTACGCACAAACAACTCCCACGCATACACCGTGTGAGTATCATCCCAACTAGCTTTAACACCCTTCCACCAATGCTCGGCGGCTCCCACAAGTTTGTAAGCCGCGAACCGGACCTTGTCCTCATCCGTGCAACCAAATACCTCATAAATCTTCTCCATCGACTCAATCCACAACTCAGCTTTCCGAACATCGGGTTCCCCATTGAATTCAACCCGGTTTCAGTTTGAGAAATTGCTCCAATCCATAGCGGGGTGGTGCTTGTTCTACCCTCGGACCTTGATCATGTATGGCCTTCATGGCCGCCTCGAACATGCCTTGAAACATAGCACGTGCTTCTTCCCTTGTGTCATTCTGATTCTGTGCTCCACTAGAGCCTTCGCCTGTTCTTCTTCTAGCCATTTCAAACAATTACCTGCATAAGACATCAACCGTTACTCACTCCGAACACAACTACCCACCTAGGTCATACTAGTCCACCTAGACTTATACTTAGAGCCAAACCATAGCTCTGATACCAACTGTCGCGACCCCGAACCCCGCGGGCCCGAGATCGCGAGCTGGACGTCGACTTAAAACCAAAACTGTGAAATACCGCAGTTAAAAATTCCATTTGATACCAAAAGGTGATGATCCAAAGTTTTACAAATCCAAGTTTGATAATAACCAAATACAACTATCATAAACTTCCACAAGTTTATGCCCAACAGAATATAAATGTACAATTCTTAATGACGTCATTGTTTGGTACAACTATCCCAAAAAGGTTACACATTTATATAGTGTAAACCAACCTATAACAACTTTCCCCAAAAGAATGTATCCACACTCGACGTCCTCTTTCTCGTGATCAGCGAGACTAATCCTTAGCACCTGGGGGGGGGTTAAGGAAAAACAAAGATAAAAGAAAGGGGGGGGGGGGTGAGATAAATCTCAATAAGTTACTAATGCAACTACATGACATGCTATGATGCAATAATCCATAATAAATCACATAACACATAGAAATTATCACATAACAGATAGCAGCGGAAATAAACACATAACAAAGGATATAGCCAAGGTTTTCCCAAACCGATAAACCAAATAAAGGTCGCTGCGCAGCTTCAATAATCAACCATCAACATCTTCATAATAGCATGAAAGCTGAAGAGAAATCCCCGGTACCGGAACAATAACCATAAGAGTGTCACAAAGGACAAGAGCCATGCCACAAAGTCATGCTCGGTAGCTAGATACATTCACAAAGGAAGCTAACTTATCTCTTCCAAGGCCAATCTGGAAAAGGGGTATAGTAAGGGCAAACAATGGTCAACATTATAATGGACTTGGCTTTGCCATTATAATCTTTCCCATCGCCCGATGCAACAAATATGCCAGCTGGGCTTCCAAATAAATGCTAAGTAATAAATACTAGCTTAATTAAACAACTTAGGGTTCCAAAGTAGGGAACCGTACCAAGAAGTCACCAAGAAAGTGAAATGAACCAACAACACATAATTAACGTGTTCCAACAATCTTAACAATGATAACACAATTCCCATATCACATTTGACCACAAAGGATCCAGTTAATTCGAGCACTCAACCAAATTTACTCACTCATCTCGAAGCTTAAGGAGAGCTTTAAAACGATAATTTATACGCCTAAAACGGAGTCCGGATGAACAAGATGTGGCCCTCTAAAGATTGGACAAAAAGGGAAATAAATTTCACAACAGGGGAGAGGGTGCGCGCGCCTCCTATGGGAGGATGCGCGCGCCTCCTGGAGTCAGAAGGAAAATTGCGCCAAAAGGTATATGAGGGTGCGCGCGCTTCATATAAAAAGGTGCGTGCGCCTCCCTTCGACAGAGGGAAAATCAACATTGGAGGAGGAGAGGGTGCGCGCGCCTCCTATGGGAGGGTGCGCGCGCCTCCAAGAGACAGGAGGTTTTTGTTCAAGAAGGGCATAAGGGTGCGCGCGCCTCCTTGCCCGGAAAGGCAAATTCCGGCAAAAAATCTGGGTTTCTACCATTAACAACCCAATATCCAAAACAAACCCAATCTTCACCATTTCTAACCCTACCAAGATGTGAACTAAAGTACCTACACCATTTTGAACCAAAAGGACTACTAGAATAACATCTAAAGACCTCAATCAAAGATGATTCAAATACCAAATTTTCACAAAAATGAACAAAATGCAAATCACTCCCAAATCAACCCAAGATGCAATAAATAGCATTCATAACATCTAATAAACATGGAGTATCATTTCTAGCATAAAATAGGGGAAAAGCAACTTACCCGGATTTTCCCAAAGTTGCCGGAACTCGAATATTTTTAGCCCTCTACGATCCTAACGACGATCTAAACAAGATTCATGTTTTAAGAAATGAGAAATAACAAGAGGAAGATGAAGAAAATGAAGAGAGAAGCGAGAGAGAAAACTTACCCTCTTTGGAGAGAGAGAGAGAAATGAGCTGGGAAATGGAGGTGGAGTGTGAGTGAGGTTGATAGGGTGAGGGAGGTGAGGGAGGGAGTAGGGAGAAGATGATAAATTTGAAATCTTACACTTAGACCCCTCCCCTACTACTACCCTTTACTAATAAACTCCCCACTAACAAATAAGACTCAACTCTTCTACAATAGCACAAATGGCCCAAATAAAATGCTAGGCATAAATTAATATAACACATAAAATGCACACATAAATTTTTAATTAAATAATAATTTAAATAAATAAATAAGCAAATAAATAAATAATAATTATTTATTACTAATAAAATAGAGCCTAGTTTTCGGGTCGTGACAGGCTCCTCCCGGGGTATCTACAGTGGCGACTCTGCTGGGGACGTTTGAGGGTTAAACTTGCATTTCTGTTCAAAGTCTACATTTTTCTGGGCATTCTGGTCACTGATGGGGGAAGCGTGTGCCTCTGACCTTCTTGGCCTAAGGCGCACGCATCCCACATCAAGGACCAGAATCGCCCGCCTCCCATATGTTCTTCCTATTCTTCTTCTTTTTCCACACTAATCATCTTTGCAGGGGTTCCAATAGACATTCAGGACCAGGGCAATCCCCTGAGTCCAAAGTCTGACAATCTGATAGGTTCACCCAAAAGCTGGCGCCTCCCATAGACTTTGCGCCATGCGCGCGCATCCCGCAACACAGGCCAGAGGCGCGCACTTCTGGGCAGTTTTCCAGAACAGGAACAGGTTTCAGAACAGATCAGAATGATGGGGTGTGGGCACAGTTGCCTGCATCAGGCTTGATTTGGACCTTTGGAATGTTTTATTTTCGTGTTTTGTTTTATCGGTCACACGGGTGATTCGAGAGTTGTAAATTATGTGCTTATTTTCTTTTCTTTCAAAAAAAAAGTAAAAAAAATGTTTTGTCACATGTTGGACCTCACACTACGTGCACAAATTCTTATCAATTGCTCACTATCGAGTCGCACAAGTTCATAACCCCAAAATCGTTGAGGCCCGTCCTAGAGAGTTTCAAGCTCCACCCGACCTTGACTCTCTCGAAGCGGTAAACCTTAGCCCGTGGTGTAGTTCATGACTACATACCGGGGGTGACTTTTAAGCCTCTCTTTAGCCGAGCACAAGCCTACACAATTCTAGTTAGGGTCTAACACTCCATGACTAAGTCGGTTTTCATGTGCCGAGATTTCCCTAAACTAATGTCTTCAAAACATACATGCCAAGTGGTTATTATGGATGAAATAAAATTCCGTCCCCAAGTGGTTATTATGGACGAAAATACAAAATCCGTCCCCGCATGTATGCTTTACTACATTAATTTAGTTTAATCCCGACATATGTAGGATTCACAAACGTGGTGGAATCCGATGAGTATATGGGACCGCGAGAAGGTCTATATACTAGTGTGACGATTCCACTATTTTCTTAGAAACTTCAAAAGGGACTCCGTCCCTCTGACTTATAAAAAAAAAAGAGTTTTTTCTTATGTGGTTTGAGTCGTGTGCCCACTGTGTGTTCTAAGCCTCTTCATGGACCGAAAGTGTTACTCAAGACTGACAAGGGCCTCTTCTGCAATTTAGGTCCAATTGGTACTTACCGCATCTATCGAGATTCAGCAAACCGGTTAGTTCGTGAATTAATCACTCCAGCAGCTCCGACAGCATCAATGGCTGGCGGCTCCAACGCCGACAACACTATGTCTCTTGAGCAACTCTCAGCTATGGTCCAAGTTCTTCAAGAGCAAGTCTCCACTCTCAATAAGGAGGCCCAAAACAAAGATGACCTTGGCAATCCCACATCGACAATCAAATGAGTCTCACGAGGCTGAGATGGAACAAATGAAGGCCAAACTCACTAAGATTTCAAGTGGTAAAGGCAAGGAAGACAACGATGAGTCCGAGTGGACCAAAGGCTTGTTTGAGTGCCCTTATGTTAGTGCCCGTACCAAGAAAATAGGGGAGACAAGCACCGACAACAAAGATCACAAGATGGTTGATTCAATCATGGCCTACATAGACCAACGCTTCAATGGTCTCAACATGGGGAAAGGCTCCGACATAAGCCTTTATCAGTCATCCATTCTGTCGCGCCCCGTACCCGTGGTCCTACTTGGCCCCATGCTCGGGACATGATCAGAAGACGTCATAAAACATTCTAGGAATATTTTTTGAAATGTACTTTCATAAAAGTTTCATATAATACCAAAACACATTTACTTAAAACTTGACTTCATTCCACACAAACAAACTTTCACAATCAAAAGTACTTAGCCATAAGGCTTACACACTTTACTTACAAATTTACGACTCACCAACATGTTCCAAAAATAGGTGATACAAAGATGAAGTCACGGGTACACTACCCAAAAGGTTATACATTTACATAATGTAGCCTTTACATACCAAACTTACTTTCCCAAAATGTCTTACCCAAAATCACGCCCTCGACGTCCTCCCTTGTGCAGTGACCTATCCCCTGGGCTCTCCTTTATCTAAAACAGTAAACAAATAAGGGTGAGAATGAATCTCAGTAAGCTACTAAAATGCAACTATGTTACATGCTGAAATGATACTCGAAATTGAACAATGTCAATAAACATCCACATAGCACATAACATGAGAGGCTCCCTATCGCCAACCGTCCCATACCGGTTGGAAATAACAACCAACTCATCATACCACACATAAGGCGGAAATAAACACTCATACGTGGATACTGAGCCAAGGTTCTCGAATCAAACATATAACCATCTGAGAGGTATCAACTGAGCAGCACCAAAGGTCTGAAACCGGTTCATGAACCAAACAACAACAACAACAACAACAACAACAACAAGAGGGGGAAAATGACACATAGTCATAACCCATGTAACACTTATTCACATTCCATAACACATTTGTTCACAAAGGAACCAATTTCAAACACTAGGGTGTTCCACAACAACCCTCTAGGTACTCTAGGATATCACCTAAGACCTAGACCAAGCTTGAACTTTAAATCACTTGAAATGGAACAACTCCATTTTTTAGCAACCCTGGGCGATCGCCTAAACCAACCTGTGCGGCCGCCCAAAACACTCTGCCCTAAGACAAAAACCTTCCAGATAAGTGTGCGGCCGCACGCCCTATTTGGGCGGCCGCCCAACACCCCGCCAGGCCCAAAACTTGCTAATTTTACTCCCTTCGTTTCACCGTCCCAAAATGATGTAGGAGGAGACCCGGTTTCACAGACTGTTGCAGCAACTTTCCTAGCGGCATTCCAGGCGCCCGCTCGTGGGGTTCTAGGCTCCCGCTTACATGGGACTATTTCCGGATGAAGTGTCTGTTCTGATCGAGCGCCCGTCTGGGGTAAACCGGGCGCCCGCTTGGAATTACGCCCAGGATTTACAGTTCACGTTTTTTATCGTTTCTCGTGCAGACTTTGGGGTATTTCAGGATTATTTGTTAATTAGGGTTATGTTATTTTGTTAGGAGTATAAATACTCTTTTCCTTTCATTGTTTTGGGACAACTTTATTATTATTCAATTGAACTTTTGTTCTTGGAGATTTATCTCTTGTTTCTTGGTGGATTCCAAGATTATTGTGTTTGAGGGTGCTTCGCTTGAAGGCTCTTGTGTGTAGTGCGCTATTCACGAATTCTATCGCTTCCGTGCTGCGTCAGTTGGCATCAGAGCAGGCCATATCCTGTCTTTTGCACCACTGATTCGTTATGGGGATCAAGGAGCAACAAAAAGGTGATATCGAAGGTATAACCAATGCTATCGCTGCATTAGCAACGCAAATTGCTGCGTTGGTAGCCGCTCAACAGGGTCAGAATGTCAATCAGAACCGTAGGGGTGAGAGAGACAGGGTAGATCCAGTTCGACGTCCTCAAAGGGCAGAGAATCGGGATGAAGAAGAATCCAGTTCTGAAGAAGAGGTTGTTCATGATGAAGAACCAGATCAAGGTAATAATCGAAACCGCCATGATTATAGAATTAAGGCTGATATTCCTTTTTTCTATGGAACCATGGGGATCGAAGATTTTTGGATTGGCAGAATGAAGTAGATCATTTTTTTCGAAGTTATGGAGGTACCTGCAAATAACAGGTCAAGATGGTAGCGATCCGATTGAAGTCTACTCTGCAGTTTGGTGGGATAAACTGGCAGGACAGAGGAGACGGCAAGGAAAGGGGCCAATTAAAACTTGGAGGCGTATGAAGCAGTTGATTTCTGAGAGATTTTTACCGGCTGATTATGAGCAGATCTTATATAAACTGTACCCAACTGTGTGCAGGGCAAGAGGACAGTTGATGAGTATACGAATGAGTTTTAGAGGTATACTGCGCGGGTTGAGATTGAGGAGTCTGATGATCAAAAGGTTGCTCGTTACATCAACGGCCTGAAGAGCTCAATACAGGAGAGAGATGGGATTACATCAGGTATGGAATTTGACCGACGCTTCCACTCTAGCTTTAAAGGCTGAACTCATGGAGAAATCAAGTACGAAGAATTTTAACCCTCCTTTTCGTAAAATGGCACCACAAAGCGGTTGTGAGCTGGGGGTTGATAAGGAGAAGGGGACAATAATTAAGAACCCTCCTCCACAGGCCAAGGAAACTGGGGGTACTAGTAGTTCTGCAGGGAGCAAGGACCAGCACAGAAAGCAGAAAACCCTTATGCCAGGCCAACTGGGACAAGTGTTATCGTTGTGGTGGACAGGGTCACAGATCCAACGTTTGCCCTACTACTAGGCGAACTGCTGCGATTTTGGAGGATGGGGAAGAAGAAGAAGATGCGAATAATGAGTATGAAGGGGTTGAATTCACTGAAGAGGAATCTGAGGAGCGGGTGTGCTCTGTTGTGCTTCAACAGATGCTATTATCTACCAAGGATGAGGGGCAGAGAAAGAATCTATTTCGCGCAACTGTTCCGTTAAGAACAAGGTATGTAATTTAATTATTGATAATGGCTGCACTGAAAATCTAGTGTCGCAGAAGTTGGTTGATTTTCTAGGATTGAAAACTGAACCTCATGAGAAACCCTATAGCTTGGGGTGGGTAAACAAGGGTCAGAACTCAGGGTATCACGGACTTGCAGGGTCCCTATTTCCATGGTAAATACTACAAGGAGGAGGTTGTGTGTGATGTTCTGAGTATGGATGTCTGTCATATACTGCTTGGTCGCCCGTGGCAGTATGACCGTGACATTACTTATCGGGGTAAGGATAACGTGTAGTAATGTTTAAATGGGATAATCATAAAATTGCTATAGCTCCTGTTTCAAGTTTTGAGAAACAGGTTGAGAAGGATGAACCGGTGGTGATGCTGATACAGAATGAGAAGGATCTTACAGCAGCTATTGAGGAGGCCGAGTATTTCTGCCCGATAATCATCAAGGGGTTGTTGGGTTCTGCTAGTGTAGAGATTGGGTTGCTGTTAGTACCCGACCTGAAAATGAGTTTATTAGGAACTTTCCCAAAAATACAAGGACTTTATAGGAATTAGAAACCTTGCAAAGACTTGTTCCGGAATCCCGAAATACCTCATTTATGACAAAATCTATCAAAATAGGTAATAAATGGTTTCTTAAAACCATGCAGAAACCCTAGCTTGAAAATTAAGTCAGCCAGCAACGATGGCCACGCGGCCACATTCGCCCAAGCTCCAACCTTGGCCACGCGGCCAACGTCGCCGCCGCCCTCCATCTTGGCCACGCCGGCCACATCCGCTCCGGATGATCCTGACCGTCAGATCTCTCCATCAGTCCTATTTAAAGACCTCCCTTGCCTCATAATTGTGGGAGATCCGAATTTGAGAGTTCTTAAACACAATTTTGCTCTCTAATTAGCATTCAAACCTCCAAGAAGATCAAGGTTTATTTCTTGCCAACAATAGGTAAGTTTTCTAACTTATTTCTTCACGTTCTTGCATTATTTCTAATGTAGATCTTTAATATTCATGTTCTTGCATGTTTATTCTGTTGGGTTTCGATCAAACATGCGCAGCGGAATTTAGCATTTAAAATTTTGAAACCCAAAGCCATGGATCCGTTCATATGATTAAATCAAATACAACATAAGAATAAAGGAATAAAACTAACCCTTGATGGCTATCAAATTCTCTTGGTCTTTGGTGGAGGTTTGAAGACTTGATCACGATCACAAAGCTTGAACACGAACTTTGAAGATGATGATTTTCACCCTCTAGCGGTATCCACACTTCGAACGAATATCAAAGGAGCTTCTTTGATCTTGGTTGCTAGACCAAATTGTGAACACTATTTCACAATCAAAAGAACTATATGGAATTTATTTTGTGTATTATTTTGTTCCTCAACCAAGAATGTCTTGGAACAAAATAAACCCTCTCTCAAACTCTTTGAGACTCACAAAATCAATGGTAGTGAGTGCTGGCCGAATTTGGTCTTTTATACACAAGTATGACCTATTCCAAATAGGAAACTTGTGTCAAAATCCGTCCAAAATTCGTTTCCTAATCAAATAGGAATCTGCCACCCGACAGTACTGTGCGGCCGCCCAAAACCTCTGTGCGGTCGCAAACTATCTGAAACAAAACTGGTACAAAATTTGGCTAAGTGTGCGGCCGCCCAGTCCAGACTGTGCGGTCGCCCACTTTCCAGAAAGTCCAGAATTTCCAAAATCCAATGTAGTCCTTTTAAAAGATTCGTTCTATTGTGTGTGACCCTCTAGGATTATACTAAGTTGGCAATGAGTTCAAACATGAAACCATAAGATATGATTAGGTTCTAGCAAACCGTCATACCTACCCAATTAGTATAACTAGATACAAGTTCGCATTCCTCTTAGAATATGTCACAATCCCTTTGTCCACGATGTCATTGAACACAAGTCATGGTCAAACAGTCAACTTGTTTTGTTCAATACTTTCTCGATTCCGAATGTGTTGATAATCCAAATGACATGATCCAATCAATTCATTTGAGTCCGGCCGAACATTTCATCAACATTATTCCTACGAGAGGCCCAAGCTTGACATCTCTCCGAGGAGGGACAAATCCATTTAGCTTATTATTCTTCCCTACGTGAATCCGATTATGCCAATCATACCCTTTATAACTTCCCGGTTAAGGTAGCGTTTGAATATGTCAAACATAATGTTCATCAAGTGGAAGACTATAATAACTTCATGTCTAAGGATTCAAATGACATAACTATTATGAGATATATGTATGACACAGACCATGACATAAATCTCATAAAGCGGGTCATGTCCAGTACCTTGTTCCAAATAAGTACCCATAAATCTAACATGGTCATCCCATGACCATTTAGCCTTTATACTAGTGCTAACAAGTACTAGGGAGAGATTATTATAAGTAAACATGAACAATAATAATAATCAAAACATCTCTTTATTGATATGAAAATAAATGATAACAATTACAACGTTTATTAAACGTGCCTAGGGCACCACTACCAACAATCTCCCACTTGCCCTAGGCCCAATCTCCCATGTATCTAATACATGGACCTAACATGACCATCATGTTTAGCTTGTGGAACTCCCTTTGTTAGTGGGTCCGCAACATTGTCATCAGTAGGTACTCTGCATATTATTACGTCTCCCTATCAACGATCTCTCGAATGATATGAAAACGCCTAAGTATGTGTTTGGATTTCTGATGTGCTCTTGGTTCCTTTGCTTGAGCAATAGCACCATTATTATCACAATAAAGGTCTATCAGATTAGCAATGCTAGGAACCACTTCAAGTTCAGTTATGAACTTCTTAATCCAAACAGCTTCCTTGCAGCATCTGATGCAGCAATATACTCAGCTTCTGTTGTAGAATCAGCGGTTGTACTTTGCTTGGAACTCTTCCAGCTTACAGCTCCACCATTTAACATAAACACAAAACCCGATTGCGATCGGCTATCATCTTTGTCAGTTTGGAAGCTTGCATTTGTAAGCATTTACAACGAGATCATCTTCCATTCCTCCATAGACCAAAAACGAGTCTTTAGTTCTTCTCAAGTACTTAAGAATCGCTTTTACAGCTATCCAGTGACTTTCGCCAGGGTCGGATTGGTATCTACTTGTCATGCTCAAAGCATAAGACACATCCGGCCTAGTACAAATCATGGCATACATGATGGACCCAATTGCGAAGCATATGGAACATCATTCATTTTCTCACGCTCATCTTTTGTCTTAGGACATTGAGTCTTGCTTAGAGAAACTCCATGTAACACAGGCAAGATGCCTCTCTTAGAATTTTCCATACGGAATCTTCTAATGACCTTGTCAATGTATGTACTTTGGCTTAAACCAAGTAGCCTCCTTGATCTATCTCAATAGATCTTGATGCCAAGTATATATGCGGCTTCACCCATATCTTTCATTGCGAAGCACTTTCCTAACCAAGTCTTCACAGACTGAAGTGTAGGAATGTCGTTTCCAATGAGCAATATGTCATCCATGTATAAAATAAGGAATAGCACTATGCTCCCACTAATCTTCTTGTATACACAAGGCTCATCTTCGTTCTTGATGAAACCAAACCTCTTTGACCGATTCATCAAAACGGAGATTCCAACTCCTTGAAGCTTGCTTCAATCCATAGATGGATCTTTGCAATTTGCATACCTTAGAATCTTGTTCAAAACCTTCTGGTTGTGTCATATAACATCCTCTTGGAGTTTTCCATTCAGGAAAGCGGTTTTGACGTCCATCTGCCATATTTCATAGTCATGATATGCGGCAATGGCAAGCAAAATTCTTATAGACTTGATCATTGCTACGGGTGAAAAGGTCTCATCATAGTCAATACCATGAACTTGCCTATAACCTTCGCTACAAGCCTAGCTTTGTAAGTATGCACCTTCCCATCCATGTCAGTCTTCTTCTTGAAGACCCATTTGCATCCTATGGTTTTTACACCTTCGGGCGCATCAATCAAATTCCAAACTTGATTGTCTTGCATGGATTGCAATTCGGATTCCATGGCTCCAAGCCACTGTCCGAATCAGGAGAAGACATCGCCTCTTGGTAGGTTGACGGTTCATCATTCTCAATGATTTCTACCTCATTACTATCCTTACGAGAAATCCATATCTCTCGGCTCGGATCGTAACCTACTAGATCTGCGAGATGCTTGTGTGTTTTGAACAGGTTCCACAACTCCTTGTGGTTCTTGTTCTTGTTCCACTATTGGTTCAATGTTATTTTCTGGGTCTCGAATTTCTTCAAGATTTATTTTAATCCCACTGATTTCTTTGGAGAGAAACTCTTTCTCTAGAAAGACACCAGTTCGGGCAACAAAACACTTGTTGTCCTCTCGGTTGTAAAAGTAATATCCTTTAGTTTCCTTAGGATATCCCACGAAAATACATTATCAGATTTGTGTGCTAGTTTGTCAGAGATAAGTCTCTTAACATAAACTTCGCAACCCCAAATCCTCATGAAAGATAAACTAGGTTTCTTTCCACTCCACAATCTCATATGGAGTCTTTGGAACGATTTAGTTGGAACTTGATTTAGTGTGAAAGCAGCGGTTTCTAGGGCGTACCCCAAAAGGATATTGAAGATCAACTTGACTCATCATTGATCGAACCATGTCTAACAAAGTCCGATTTCTCCTCTCAGACACACCATTCCATTGTGGTGTTCCGGGCGGAGTCAATTGTGAAACTATTCCACAATCTTTAGATGATCGTCAAATTCTGACTTAAGTATTCACACCTCGATCTGATCGAAGTGCCTTTATACTTTTGCCAGTTGTTTTTCTACTTCATTTGAAATATTCTAAATATCTCAAATGCTTCACTTTTATGTTTCATTAGGTAAACATACCCAAATCTACTATAATCATCAGTGAAGGTTATGAAGTATTGAAATCCTCCTAGCATTGCTACTTAATGGTCCGATACATCGGAATGTATCAACCCAATAAGTCGCTTGCCCTTTCACCCAACTGGTAAAAGGTGTCTTAGTCATTTTCCAAGAAGACAACGACTCACAAGTATCATATGACTCTAAGTCACATGAACCCAAAAGTCGTCCCCATGGAGTTTTGAGATACGCTTCTCATTAATATGACCAAGACGGCAATGCCACAAATAAGTATGATTTATATCATTAGGTTTAGATTTCTTAGTTACATGATAGCCTTATTTCATTCTTGACATCCAAGACATAAAGGCCATTAAATGAATTAGCAATACCATAAAGCACATCATTTAAATAAATAGAAAAATTTCTTATTCTCAATAAGAAAAACT